>CM046468.1:18485057-18677557 GCA_025506415.1 Flaveria robusta
AGGGGATTTATAAGGGAATTTGCGTTTCCTGTAAAAAAAACAATCCATTAAGCAAAAGAGGCGTATTGGTTTATGCATACATATTAATAAAAGAAACTTATTATGACGATAATTCAAATTTAAACATCTTGTTTTATACACACGCATTAATAAAAGAAACTTATTATGATGATAATAAAAATTCAAAACATTATGTTAGATAGTGATTCTAATTAAGATATCTATATGTGTATTATTTTTATTGGGTCTAAGCCTATAAAATTTAAACAACTTGGATTTTAATGATTGAAACTATGACATATTAGCCGATAATAATTAATACTATTAGTTTGACCAATAATAATCATAACTTTTATTTTTGTTATTAAGGGCAATCGTAGCTAGCAACACAATTATCATCGATATTCATTTGATTTCCACTCGTTTTTCACTCTGTTTTGTTGTATGTTTCATTATATCATTCACAATTATCACCGTGAGTAAAATTGAGTGAAAATCAAATATAAATCAATAAATGATTATGCTAGTAGGATTAATCTCGACAACAAAAAAAAAGTTAGGATTATAATTGATTAATTTGTATTGACCAATAAATCATAATTTAGATTATTAGATTTTAATCTGTATATATTTTACAGTTATAACTTTGCATAGTAGCATGATAGTAAGAAATGTTAGATTGGAGAATCAAAAGGTTTTTTCTCCATTTCATTCATATCAAGAAAACAACTATAAGTCTTGCATAGTATGTGACCCATTAAACCCTTTACTTTTAACTTTCTAGCTCTTTATTTTCACCCATTCAAACTAAAAAACTACTCCGTAACTCAAATACAATATCTAATTAAAATACTAAAATTCTAATGACTTGACCCGTCAAGACATGTATGATTAGCTTCATGAGGCACACCATTAACCCATCAAACACTACTAGAAAATATAATTTTTTGCTATGGAAATTTGCGATGCAAAATTTTATGTCGTAACTTTCGACACACTAATTTCCTAGAAAAACTAAAACCTTACATTTCTTAAGAACTTCCAACAAGAAAGTGACAAAACTGAAAAAACTCAAGCATATGTCACAAATGCGAAGCAAAATTACAATGTGTCCAGTTGAATTATGTGGGTTGGACGTTAGCCCATACATTTATTAAAGTAGAGTTGATTCCTCTAATTGAATTAAATTTGCTTCTCTCTCATTGTCTTTTTATTTTATGCATTCATATGCAAACTTTTCAAACTCTCCACACTCTAGCATCGAAACCCGGTTATCTCTTTGACCAGAGCCCCTTTCACATCCTGCTTTCCTTTTACTGGATCATCCTCCTCGACCTTTTTTCTGTTCATATTACCTTTCATCATGCTCACCATTGGTCAACAAAAGCTTCCCCTGATCTTTATCATTTTTATCATGACAGTAACAGATGTTTGATTATAGAATGAGAATCAATCAAAAGGTTTATTTCCTCAATTCATTCATAAGAACAAAAGAACTTAAATAGCCCACATGCTTTAAGTATTGTCTCGATTAGGATCATTCATGACTTGTAGTTTGTGTCAATCAACTTGAGGCATTGAAGAGATACCTATTTTTGCTCTCATGTTGTTACCACTCCTGAGTTTTCTATCATTTCTTGTTAAATACTTACTTAAATTTTGCATTTTCCTATTCACTATTTTGATTTCTTGTTGTACCTTGATGCGTCTTTCTTCAACTTCTTACTAATCGATTTCCTTGTTGTTTGCTTTCCTTCTTACGGTCTGATTACATGGAATCGTCACTGCACTTGCTTCTCGCGGCCTCTTGGCAGTATGAGCCTAGGGCTCTGATACTAATTATTGGATCAAGCCTTAGAATTTCACATTTCTAATTTTGTACTGGAACTAAACCGTAAGAAACGTTAGATTGTAGAAAGAAAATCAAATAGAAGGTTCTTCCCCGTTTCGTCATATCAACAAACAACTTAAATAACAAAAGTTCCACATAGTATGTGACCCACTAAGCCCTCTACTACCAATTTTCTAGCCCACTATGTTTGCTAATTCAAACTAAAAAAAACCTATTCCATGACTCAAATAAAATATGTTATTAAAATACTAAAATTCTAGTGAGTTGACCTGCTAGACACATACGATTTACCTGTTGACCCGTTGACCCGTCAAGATTATTCAAAAAATTTAAGCAGTTAGTTCTTGCTTTTAAATGTGCAGTTTTAATTGGTTTGTCCACATTTTCATGCAAGTTATCACATCACATTTTTTCAGGTTAAATCTATGAATACGTCTAGAAAACGTGTGCTATGAACAATTTATTGTACTGGTACATCATTTGGAAAACAGATCCAAAATTTGCTAATCAAACTATTAATTCGTAAATTGTAAACAAAAGACCTTTCAAGAACCTCTAACCAGCATGGTAAATCCAGTATCAACTTTGAAGACAACCAAACCATGATTCAAATGGCTTGTTAGCTGTTAATTAGAAGTGTTGTGGCAATCTTTGTAACATTGTTTGGTAGAGAGGACAAAGCTTCTGTTGCATTGGCACTAAGATTATTGGGGTTGGCAATATATGTTTGCATTTATTGTTTAGTTAGGACCAATTTGTGGCTTCATATGAAGTTGTTGAGAGTTGATAACTTGATTAGATATAGTTAGCACAATTGGATCTATTCAATTTTAATATGCAAAGGAAATGGCATATCAACATTCCTTGCAAGCATCTATTCACAACTTCATTCGACATATATAACATCTATTAGCATCTCCCTCAATCGCCCACAACTAGATATAGGGGCCGAAAACCACAACCTCGTGTTGAAATTCAAAGTTTACTATAGGAAAACATCATGCCATATACGTAGCTTCATTATCCTCAAAACTAGAAATATATCAAATCTATCGCGTATCAGAAATTAATCCAAACATGAAAATAAAACGTTCTCAAACACTTATGATCATTGAAAACAAACTTTATGTTTTTGTAAATGAATATCTGCAAAATAATATTCAGATTTCAAATCACAAACATGATGGGCTAGCTAGCTATAATTAGGTGTCACATATGCATCTTTCTCATTTTTAATCCCTACCTTGCAACTTAAAAAAACCATTTAGTGTGAAAATGGCCTCATGATACCTCTAAGACTGTGAGTATGTAGTGAAAGACCAGGAAGAACAACAGATGGGATATCTTTTTCTATTTGGGCAATGGGTATGCCTCAAAACTATATGCAACTTGAGTGGGACTTAAGTTTTTCACACCTCTCTGAGACACACATGCCAACCACCTTAATTACTAGAAATATAAACATGCATACTCCCACAAATTGTGTTGTCATGGAGAAGATAGATCTAAACTTGTTTAAAGAATGGGTATTTTCTCTATGTTTTGAAAGTTTTGTCTTTGTATTAAATCTAATGTTGAATAATGCTTATAACTTAAGTCAGTCCTGCATGCGCCTGATTTTAATACTTCTTGCCATTGATCAAAATAGGTCTAGATGTTCTTATATCATAAATATCACATTATATTGTGAAATTATTTTTCTTTGGGATACAAAGAAGGGACAAAACATTAATGTTTTCATGACCGAATTGAGGATTAATCTTGTCACCATATCAGGCCATTGATTTAAGTGGGATTTAAAAGTGAATGACATCATAAATATTATATAAAGTTTAAACTATATATATCTAATAAAAAAATCTTTATGTTGTGGCATAGATTTGCCATTTTAAATAGTTAAGTAAATAAAATTAAAGCCACAAGTATTAAATTAATTACTAATTGAGATTTTTAAGAAAAAGTTTAAAAAAGAAAAAGTCGAACACTCCTGTTCACTAGCTGAAATGTAAACGATTTAATAGGAAAAACTAGACCGGTTAGGCACCTAGTTCACAGTATGACTCGCCGTGAAAACATTACTTTACTGATAAAAAATCAATAATTATAATAATATACTCCGTACACACTACTACTGGAAAGGAGTATTTGTAACAAAAGATTAGTAGCTAATTTCCGTCGCAAGTTTATTTTCGTTGCAAATTTAGCGATAGAAACTTATCGCAAACGTTTCCTGATGGTTTGTTCATTTTGTGACGGTTTTGACAGTGGATTTTCTATATATAATTTCCAATGCACCTTAAATGTAACTCATACTTTATTAAAAAAAAAAAGAAAATAAAGTCCATCCCAGAAAACTTATATTACAATTTAAGACCAAACTTATACACATAAACTGTTCTTGAAAATTAAATATCGTCATAGACCATCATATCTTCATAATTTCATATTCAACTGTCATTTTCAAAAGAAGGTGATTATTTTTGTTTCTTTTGTGAGAAAAATAAGGTGCTAGTGGTACATAAAAAATAGTCACCGCATTTCACCAACCATCTTTTGCTGTTTATAAATACTCAAAACACCAAACCAAATTAATTAAATCAATAGTTCTGTAACATTATAGTTATTTATTTTCTCCTTCAAGTTTCAACAATGTCTAAAGAAAACACAAGGAGAAACATTGTAGAGAAGAAGAACACTAGCAGAGACAAAGATCAGAAGCTTTCATCAACTCAAAATCTGCTATCAAAACACTTGAAGAAAGTTTATCCTGTTGGGATACACAAAACAAGCTCACTGCTATCTCTATCTTCACTTTCTTTAACTCTTTCACATAACTCAAGCGGGTCGTTTACAGATTCTTCGTCTACACTTGAGCAGACCATCTCGTCTGCACTGCAGCTGATTGCACCAGCACCTGCACCATCACCTGCACCGACACCTGCTCGAAGAGAGGTGCCTGCTGCTAGAACTAGTGCTCATGGTTTGGTTCCTCAACCGAGTTTGGATCCCAGCAACTGTGAAGATGGCTTGAGAAGGTGCAACTGGATTACTAAAAATAGTGGTAAGTTTTAAGTTTTAATATAGTTCAGTCATTACAGGTGCAACAAATAAAAGATTTACATAAACTTTTCAATTTTACAAAAGATTCAAAAATGTTCAAACTTTTGCCTGAATTCTATATTTTTCAGAGTTTATAAATGTAAACATCTGTTGTTTCCATGAATGCAAACATCTGATAAAAAGTTTGCATGTTTTTCTAATATAGGTCGAAAATGTTGCAAGTCAGAATTTTGATGTAGTGTATTCTTGTCAATGAATTCCAGGAACACGCGGTGTTCAAAGGATAAATCGTGCTCGATGCATTATTGTTTTCATGAGTATTTTTGTCTCTACATTATCAAATCTAATTATCTAAATATGGAAATGATACAACATAATTAGCAAGTTGAAGCAGAATCTATTCCTTGCTACCTATAAATGTTGATAAAGTATTATACAAAATGAATGTGTGTATAATAAACCATGAGTCATGTAGTTCATTAGTAATTTACTAATATCATGTCAGGATTTTATAATAGTTTGGTGTTTGGTATGACAGAAACATAAAACCTAATATACCAAACTTCTATTCCCTTGTCATGACTCTAGTGTCTTATTCATACTGTAATCATTCAGTATAACACCACTTAAAAACATTAACCAAGAAAACAGCTTCTAAAATGTATGTATCCTGTACTTAACAACTATATATGTCGCAATCTAGTTGATTAAGTTCAATTAATTACTTGTAATTGATACACAAATCTAGGATTTTAATATGTTCCATTTTGTTCAGATAAACTTTATGTACAGTTTCATGACGAGTGCTGGGGAGTTCCTGTGTATGATGACAAGTAAATGATCCCTTGTTTCTTTTAGTTTCTGTAAATATGGTTAATCTGTTAGTAAGTGGAAGTTAACTTGTAACAACTTTCAAATTAACAGTCAACTGTTCGAGCTGCTGTCGCTGTGTGGAATGTTGATGGATTACAATTGGACTGAGATCTTGAAAAGGAAGACTCTTTTCAGGTAACAAAACTATCATATGTTCAGTTTGTACCCTTTACAACTTTTCAAGATTCTGTAACATCTTTTTGTTCATTAATGTAGGGAAGCTTTCTCAGGATTTGAACCTAACATTGTCGCTAAAATGGGCGAGAACGAGATCATGGAAATAGCCTCTAACAAGGAGATAATGTTAGCCGAAAGTCGTGTCAGATCCATAGTCGAAAACGCCAAATGCATCCTTAAAGTAAGTTAACAACTCGTGGGTCATGGAGAACCAAAAATCTTTTCAAAAGATTGATATATATCAATCATTTATGCAGATTGCTAAAGCACATGGATCATTCAGTGGGTATATGTGGGGTTCTGTAAACTACAAACCTACCATTAACAGATGCAGACATTCAAGAAATGTACCTCTAAGAACACCAAAAGCAGAAGCCATTAGCAAAGATTTACTGAAGCATGGGTTCCGATTGGTTGGTCCGGTGATCGTTTATTCATTCATGCAAGCTGCTGGAATGAGCATTGACCATCTTGTTGACTGCTTTAGGTTTAGTGAATGTGTGAATCTTGCTGAAAGACCATGGAGACATGTTTAACTTAACTATTTAACTGGATATATATACACATATATATAGAGGGGGGTGTTTATTTTAACATTATTGATTTTATTTCACAGGGGATGCATTTCAGTATGATTTATATTTGGTGTGTATGTAATGTATGTCAGCATGGGATTGATTTTGTTCAGAATCTTTAATTATAAGTGAGGATATCTTTTGTAATAAAACATTTATGTAAGTAATAAGCTTTTTAATGTTAATGAAGATTACTATTGAAAGTTGATTTTATCTGATTTCACTTGTCCGTGCCAAGGAAAGTTTGACCCGACCCATATCCCTTCTAACGGTTTCTTTATGTGTTGCCGCTCAGAATCAACTGAACAAGACCCAACCCACTAGACGCGAAAGCCACAATGTTTGAACTAAACATTCACTATCAAATATTGTCTAAATATTTATTTATAAACACGCGAGGGAAACAACAAATAAACCAAAATGAACAGCTAAAAGTCCTCAAGAAAGAATATTTACCATTAAACTAAAAATCCTAAACCCTAAACGCTAAATGATTCTAAAAACCCAACCCGGCCCACAAGTCTGCAGGTCAACTTATTCAAAGTCAAACCCATAAAACCAGTAACGTAGGAAAACCTATCTCAAAACTGGCAAGAAGTCCCGAGCCTCTGTCTCTGCTTCTGACCCATGGCAATGGATTTCCGCTTAGCGAACGCAGGGTAAAGCAGATCTTGAAAAATCTCCAGAAACAGACCCCATTGCTCTTCATTCATGTCACCCAACTTCACGAAGCTAACACCGGCTGCAAGTGGCTCATTCGCGCTCCTGTGTCCAGATGAGGAGTTCAGCGCGATGTAACCGTTGCTTTCTGCTTTCATTTTCGGGCTTTTCAGCTTACTAACACCACTGTTATCACTTAAACTCAACATCTTCATTGACAACTGTGGAGCACAAGGTAACTCCCCAGATGCAGGGAGTGTGTCGTCTTCTGTTTCATCTTCACTTTCTTCATCCTCCTCTTCAAGTTTAGAAAGCGGGTTTCTCCCAAATCCGAAACCCAAGCCTTCATATGACAGTTTAGGAGTGTAGCCAAAGGCAGCATCATCATAGTCGAGTTCAAACTGGAATCCATCTTCTTCTGCTTCAGCCTCTGGGGGTAAAGTTGTAACTTCTGCCTCCTTCTCTGCTACAATTCTTCTAGCATCTATACATAAAACCTCAAGCTCACTTGGCTCCTCTTCACCACGTCTAAATTCCCGACTCATCATCTCACCGATTTCAGCTAAACATAAACCATAAGCAGCAGCTTCTTTCAAGAAAACCGTGCAGAGAATTAAGACCCGTAAACAAGCCTCTCGTATCATGGGGAGTTCAGTTTTTAGCATCTCTGAGTCGTAATACGGGTCGAGTTTTTCAATATACTCGAGCTCGTCCTCCGAAAAAGGAATTGAAGCTTGGGGCCAATGAATCCACTCGAAATACGGGTCCTCTAAATTTTCTGGTAAACAAAGCCCGTGGTCAATGGGTATGAGTTCAACTTCACTAAATCTTTTACCATCATCCGTGCTAAGCTTTCTAACTAGTAGATTTCCTGCGTGTCGATCGGTGTTGAAAATTCTTATATCTAATATACCGATGCGATGAACAGCAGACACCGGGAAACTAGAGGTTCCGTGGTCACTAGCATCAAAATCATGTGGGATAAACTGCTGGAATGAAGCAATCTTGCTAAAAAGCTTCTTCTTTCTTTGAATCTTGTTGCTGTTGTGCCCACTTACACCATCATTAACATTGAAAATTGAGTGTGTAATCTTGACCAATGCAGTGGGAGGGACATTAGCAAAGTGATCATAATCAAGAAGATAAGCAGCCACCTCACGGAAACCTGTTTCACCTACTCGAACCGAACGCTTCAACCCAGGTTGACCAAGAGCTTTACCCACAAACCCTTTCGGGTTGTTAGGCGCAAATGGTTCTTCATCAGTGGGCTTCACTATCGCGACACTCTCACCTCTACTGTTTCTGAAATAATAAGCACCCCCAAGCCCCCCATGCACAGGAACAGGGTCAACTCCAGTGTTTATCGCATTCACAACCTCATCAACAAGCTGTTTCGTCCTCACGAAACTACTCAAGTGACCCAAGATCTCAACAGGCCCGCTTTGATCTTTCTGCTGTATATCTCTACCAGTGGGGGATAAACAAGGAGTTGAAGAACTTCGATGCATGATATTTCTGGTTAAAAGGAGTGGGGAGTCATTACGAATGGCACTAAGATCGTTGTTCAAAACCATATCTCCAAACGTCAAAGAGCTTTCTCCCATCGGGGCATTTAAAGCAATCTGTAACCTACGCTTAACCATATGAGCACTATCACTTCGATCTAGCTCCAATCCTAACACACACCCTGTTTCAGTTTGAACAAAAACACGTCTTCTGCCTGTGGGTTTCGCCCCTTCAATCCTAGTGTTCCCGTGGTATTCCCTTCCTAAGGGACTTCTAAAAAGTGCTACAGCCATTTGGGTCTGAACTGGGCTGTCCAGGTCAGCAGACATGAACCAAATGAAAGTAACTATGTATGTTCTTACTTCCCAAAAACAATCCAAACCCAGAAACAAGCTGCAAACTAATGTCAGTAAGCTGGTATCGCGCGCAAACAATCATCAATCAACAAAATTGTCCCCAATTCGTCGCAGTTTTTACTACATAGACAGAGCCATCATCAATCTGTTCTGCCTAATCTGTACCAAAACAACACAAGAACGTCTTAATCAATTAATTCACAAACCAATGCTTTTGATCGAATAAATTAACAAACTTTAAGAACATTTGTTTCTTAGCTTGTGACACATTAATTGTACTCAGAAACCATGAGAACACAATCTCCTAACAATAACATCGATTCAAACAGGTCAAACAGATCTAGTATGCAACAAAGCATTACATTTTCATCACCAACACAAACAATCCAAACACAACTCAATATAAAATTGATACACATGCCTACAATTCTACAAAACATCAAACCTTTTCTCAGGACTTTTCACAAACACCTGGCGGGCACCCACAAAATGCACAAACCCAAGCCAAATTCGCCCAAATCCAACAACAATACATCACAACAAGCTATCAATGAAGCTCCAAACGAAGATTATCAACAAACCCACATGTAAAATCGAAGATATGATTACAAGAAACAAAAAAGCCCCCAACTTTGAAAGAAAAACGCACCCAAATGAAAAGATCCGTGGATAGAATCACATACGGCAAAAGGGAATGAATCAATAGACGAATTGAAGGATGAATCGATGAGTAGACATGGGTTTGATTGGTAAAGAGATAAGATTGAGAGGGAGAGAGGAGAAAGACAAAACCCTTTCTCCCTGTAAAATCAATTGCTCCTTTTTCTCGCTCTAGAAAATCTTGGGCTTTCTCTCTCTAAAACCATCGACATCCTCTCGTCATTATCTATATAGAGGTGAAGGGGGTATTGTGTAACTTGTGTGAAGTTATTTTATTATATTAGTACCTCAACAACTCATTAAATGATTTTATTTGTTTATTAGTTTGTGTTATTTTCTGTTTGTATTTTAAATAAATATACGCGTAGAAATCAATGTTGTTTAATGCATCGTTTAAGATTTTCTTAAATGTGAATTAAAGAGACGCTAATTATTATTCCTTTTATAACATTTGTATTTTTTTTTTCGTGTGTTACAAGTCTTAGGTTTTAATTATTAATTTTAAAGGTTATTGAATTTTAATAGTCACAACTTTTAATTATTTGCCGGGATTAATCCCAACTCAAGAAATGTTTACAAACACTCTCAACTTTAAGCTTATTTTCTTTTAATGATTCCTAGCTAACCGAGAGTTAACACCATTAGTTTTTCGATGAAATTTACTGTTTTTATGGCCAAAACACTAAGCAGAAAGTTGAAATCAACCATCTGGTCCATCAATTTGAAACTTCCGCACCGTAAAACCCGTCAATCTCCACCTTCTGATCTGAACCACTTAACTCATTCGAGGTAGATTTCAGGTGACGTTGGAGGCTAGACACCAAAAACGGACTTGATGGAGGCTGGTGGGCGGTGTATAACGGCGGTTAACTTTAAGTTAGTAAGGGATCGTTGGAGGAAAAAAAATTCAAAGTTGAAAGTGTCTGCAAACATTTTCCGAGTTAGGATTAATACCGGCCAATAAAATAAAATTTGGGATTATTAAAATCCAATAACCCTAATTTTAACATCAACATTTTTACACCACCAAAATTCCACATAATTTTATATTCGTAAGAATTGAGCTCACACCACTTTTATAAATAACAAATATTATATCACTAAATCATTAAGTCATAGGTGTTTGAATGGAATATTCATTGCCTTCTATCATCGACTTTAAAAAAAAATTTATTCAACACAAGCTGTGATTTATTAATCATGTTATTAGTAGGGTATTATCCAAGTCCTATGGGTTACCGGTAACATGTTCTCATAGACAAAAACAGAATTACATAAAAGAAAACTTTTTCTTAAACACTGAACACACACCCCTTAAAACCCACTCATCATCCATTTAGTGAGACTCAAACCCAACACAAATCTAATAGGGATCAATATCAGATGCCACAATACTGCCACTAAACGAAGAGACCATCGACAAAAACACTAAACGATAAATACATATCATTTTAACATTTAAAGTGTGATACGTAAGACGGTTTTTAATCATCACTCTTCTTCCATTCACTAGGTATGGTTATCTTTTTTGTACTATTACTTTGTTTTATTCATCATAAAAGGTAAGTAACTTTTTTACATTTAGTTTGTCTAGTTTTATTACGGTTATCTTGGGTAGGAAGTGAAGATAATATTTACCGTTGGATGATTGATGAGTTGGTTGTGAGTTGTGATCTGAGCCGTAGAATGTAGGAGCAGGGGATGGGAATGATGACGTGGAGGTGATGGATTGGATGGTGATGTGGTCGTCAAAACAGGTTGGAACATGGCGGCTACTTGCACAATCCATGTGCCCCTCACAAATTATTCTGAATCCTCTAGATTTTATTTGTCCTCTTATTTAATTTCACACATTTTTCCCTAGAATTCCACCAACACAATTGATTTTTGTTTATTGATTTAGCCATTTGTTGACTTATTTAAATGCTAAAGAAACTAGGTTCTTTTCTTAAAAAGAAATGCATGTCACTAATTAGTTAAATGACCTAATGATATCGGGATAGTAAAATGGTATATTCTTCAACTAGAAAGACGTAGGTTTATATTTTAAAAAGTGCAGGTGTGCTGAGTTTAATAGTAGAGTAAAGATTGTATGAGTTTGTTGGTAAAAAAAACCTAATTGGTTAAAATTTGTTTATATGCTTTTAGGTGTCAAGTAAAAGCGGTTAGACATAAATAAAAACTAAAGTATTTTCTTATTTTTTTAACGTATAAGTTTTTTCTTTAAAAATAAAATTAACCAAGTATTAAATTATTGAAATTCTATAAATAGTTGGGATGGTACGTTTCTGGTGTTGTTATGTGCTAGTAATTAATACTTTTTTCTATCTTTGGCTGTTACGATTACATATTGTTGTGATCCGTTTTAAAATTAGGTATGTACATGATGGTTGGTGATGCTTACATGCACCACTGATAAAAGGGAGGCAGAGGAGTACACTCTTTATTTTCATAAACCTTGAATTTACTTTTAAGTGTTTTTTTTTTTTTTTTTTGTTTTTTAAACCCAGTTACAATCATCATCTAACAAAATTTAAGAAAATATGTGTCTGACTGATCGAAACAGTTGATCATTGAACGGATAGTCTGTTTGTTCTTTGAAATTGATATTAGAACATTGATTTTGAGTTTTTTAAGGTAGTGTTTGGTGAAACACTGGTCCAAGAGGATCATATGTTTTTGGGTATGACATTGCGTAGTTTAGCGGTGGGTTTCGAGTCGTTTATGGTCATTTGTTTGCTTATAGGTGAAAACTAAATCTCTAAGATGAACCTTGGATTTGGCATATACACTTGTTTATGGTCTTGTACTTTTTGTAAAACTCGACCAAACTCACATTCACACTTGCTCTTTAAGTGTTCTTTTTCTATATAAGTGTAGGACAACTGAATTTTCAATGTGGACTAAGAAAACTATCCAAACCTGTGGCATGATATATTGTTCTAATGTAGCAACTTAAATCAAAACACAATCTCTTTCTGAACATTATAAAGCAACAAACATCTTGTTTTGAAAGGTACAGTTTAGTTCATAGCGCAAAAGCCAAACTTAGAACTTATGATTAAATTCTAGACGCTAGTGCATTAACAATGTCTGCATTTTTAATGGTGCGTTTAATATCACATTGTCTCACTATCAAAGAATTACTAATATTCATAAATGCGCATGATATTTTGGAAGCTATGTACCTAAACATACATGGCCTTTAGAGTAGAACTCTTGTTAGTCTTGTTGGTATTAAATCTTTTTACTTTAATAATAAAGTAACTAAGAGCAACACATGACAACACCAACACATGACAACACCACATTTCTTCTCATTAAATATTTTTTGTTTATCTTTCTTATTAAATAATCATATTAATTATTTTTTAGATTAAAATAAGTTTTTTAATAACTTAAAAAAGAGATCTTTTTATTAATGCTATTTCTAAAAAAATTTTATAAAATAAGAAATTTTTCTAAAACATTAATTTTTAAAAAAATATGAAATCTAGTAAAAATTGGTGTTTTTAAAAAGTAAATTTTTTAAACAAAAATATAAGAAAGTTTTTTAAAAATAACATTGTTTTAAAACGTATGTTTTGAAACAACATTTTCATTTTAAGTTTAATAAAAAAGATTTCAATAAGATCTTATTTTAAAATTTTATTTTTATAATTAATAAAATTTTATATTATTTGTTTATTCAACCTTTTTAATACACGAGTTTACAAAAAATAATGCAATTAATTAAGTAGAGATCATAACAGAAAGGGGACTAATCGACTATATACTCTATTTAACAAATATGAAACAACCGGTACATTATCTAACGTGAACCCCTCAAAATCTTTAAACCTTGTAAGAAAGCTAAAGCTCTTTATAACATAAATAATATTTTTTTTTTGCATATGAGTTTAGTCACGTCTTTTTATTCTTCCTTATTTTAAGAAAGCTAAAGCTCTTTATAACTTATAGTATTTTATTTAGCTTATATATATATGTTTGGTTTTTCTAAAAACTAATAACATGTTTAGTGAATTGTCAATCCATAAGAGTATTATAGGAGGCAAAAGCGTTCTGAAGAAACATATATTATCAAGTCATAATTCAATGTTCTGAGCTGTGGATATTTTATATGGTTTGATGGAGTCGGTGCTTGGATCTCTCGTCAAAATCATGATTTAATATCCTATTCGTAATATAAGATTATATTACTTTTATTATTATTATAACAACAAAAAGAATAAAGAACTCTGATTAAAAAATATTACCACAAGGGATTTGTCTTATTTCTTCTCGAAAGAATTGATTTAAAGCATCACACCATAAGGGAAGCAGCCAAATGCAACCTTAGTCTCCATTTTAAATTTATTGTTGCAAAATAATTCAATATTATAAAATGTTAAAGAAAATAAAAATAAAGATGAGTGTATCAGAATTTGATTATTGTTGCCGGCCACAAACAAAGTTCACTCAACTTGATGGAGAGAACATGCACCAATTAACTAAATAATAAATATTCAAATGCACATAAAATATTGTTCACTTTTTAATATTTGTTTTCACAATAATATAATAATAAAAATTCCTATATAAATGTATACACAAGTAATCAAAAGAAATTAACACAATAAAAGAAGTTAGAAAACTATAAAATAATATGAATGACGGAGTTATATAGTGTATGAAAGCATGATCGTTTACACATATCTAGCTAGTTTTATAAGTGAACATCAATTATTTGAAACAAAGTTGATTTACACAGTTAGTTATTGTGGTTTAGTGTGGATATTAGGTTTGAGTACTAACTTTTTAGTAACAATTTTGAAGCTTGTAAATTTAATTTGTAACGAGTTTGAATGTTAATTAAGCTAACATTCATTGGATTTTCTATTTAGCTCAAAGGTATTTCAGTTTTTTCATGTCTAAAGAGATTAATTTTTTACTCTTTGATAAACTCAATGAACCATTTGTGTAATTAACTATAAAACTTAAAAATAAAACCCAACCAGTCCCAACCCACCCGCCGGTCGTCTCCCTCGCATCTTTGGAAAACTGCCCCTCAAATCACCCCTCACTCCTGCTAGCACACCTCACATACCATAACCGTCAATTACTTGCACAAAATGTCACAATCTCACACACAAATACCAAATAATTTTGTTATCACCTAGATTTGGTTCAGTTTGAAACCCCAAATGAGCATTCACAAAACCCATCTTCAAATCTGCGATACATACTCAAAAGCTCAAAAATAGGGCAAAGCATAACAAGAACATCATCTATATTACGTCTCCTAAAAAGTATTTTAATCATTTTATTTAAATATAACAGAATGTTAACAAAAGTTAGTTTTATACTTCAAACTTGTTACAAAATAAAAGCATTAGAATAGTTACTAGAAAAAGTTAGTGTCCAAACCTAAAATTCATATTAAATCATAGGGACTATTTGTGTAATTAACTCTAAAACAAATCAAAATAGTAAGGTTGATAATCATTCTAAAACGTAATAACTTGTTATTTGAACTACTTTTAAAACCCATTAATTTACTTCATTGACAAATCCACACTTATGTAAATATCTTATAAATTAAAACAACTATCTTATTCACGATATTAAATTAAACACTATAATACGTAGACATTATATTGTTAAAACAGATTTTGACATCATATACAAAACGGACTAGTATGTTATTGAAAGCAACTACATATATTTTTTTTACTTGTTACAAGTTCTAAATATGAAAACCTAAAACTTACATGATTCACAAAAGCTACTCTTCTAGTAGAATTTTGATAATATAAATGTCGAGAAAACGATGAATGTTTTATGTATTCATGCAAAAACAGATGTGTTTGAGACAAAAACCCCCAGTTAGGTTGTATCAAAATCGAAACCATTTATTTTAATTGTTGTCATTCGTATCGATTCACAAACAAAAGTGTCGTTTTCACGTGAGATTTTTTTTTTTTATTGTTAAGAATAATGACTACAAAAAATGGTGGGCACACCCACATTAGATGGTCATCAAAGAGTAGACGAGACATATCTTAACTATTAGATAACCTGTTTGTATACTCCTTTTCTTGTGTAACTTACTGTAGATATTAAATTCTTGTAATCCTTTCATGTACATTACTTTATTATAAATTATGTGCTCCTCTAATTGAGGAGTGTGAGAGAATTATTATTATATGGTATCAGCCTTGATTGGTTGACCTCCCCCATGCTCCTCCCTTTTCTTTTCCTCTTCTTCTTCCTCTCCCGATCTCCTACCTGCTCCTTCCATGGCTGCCTCATCAACCTCTGATCCTCTCCCTCTTGCTCACATGTTAGCTATCAAACTCTCATCTACAAACTACCTATACTGGAAAAATCAAATGATCCCACTTCTTACTTATCAAAATTTGATACAGCATGTGGATGGCTCCCAAATTGCCCCTCCATCGATTGTGTCCCAGGCTGAAAAAGATGTTCCCAACCCGGCATATGCGTCGTGGCTTGCTGCAGACCAACGGACCATCATCATTCTAAATGCCTCTCTAACTGAAGAGGCTGTCTCCGTTGTTGTTGGTCTCCCGACTGCCCGTGCCATCTGGTTGGCTCTTGAAGCTGCCTATAGTAATGCTTCTGTTGAGCGTATTCAGAACCTAAGAGATCAGCTTCGATTAACCCAGAAAGGTGACAAATCTGTTGCAGATTTTGGACGGTCTTTCAAGTTTCTCTGTGATCAACTAAGTGCCATCGGTCACCCGGTTGATGCTACTGACCAACTTCACTGGTTTCTTTGTGGTTTGGGTCCTTCGTTTGAATCATTCTCCACATCGGTTCGTTCCACCCGTCCCATACCATCCTTCGCAGATCTCCTCGCTCGGGCGGAGAGCCATGAGTTATTTGTCAAGGCTCTCCATGGTCCTGTTTCACCAACTGTTGCCTTCACTGCTCAAACATCTAAATCCACAAACCCCTCCGCTGCTAACAGTAGGAACCGTACCCGTGGCCATTTCTCCCAACCAAATCGTTTTTCTGGAAATGCCAACAATCGGACCCGTCGACAGCCTCACTGCCAACTTTGTCGCAACCCGGGGCACTATGCTAATGTCTGCCCAAACCTTGCGACTTATGCCAAATCTGCTGTTCCATTGGATGATCAATTGGCAAGTGCCTTTCATGCTCAATGTAGTGTTGACCCTCATGGACCCGACTGGTATGTTGACTCCGGGGCGACGGATCACATGACCAACTCCACTACTGCGGTCAAAAATACCTCGCCTCCCAAAGGTAGTGACAAGGTTTTCTTTGGTAATGGTCAACATCTTTCGGTTTCTCATACGGGTAACACTCGTCTACTCGGTTCTCTTGATTTAAAGAATGTTTTGGTTGTTCCAAATCTTACCAAAAATCTTCTATCGGTAAGCAAATTAACTAAAGATAATGGTGTAGATGTCGTTTTCTCATATCCTAATTTTTTTATTCAGGATCGCCAAAACAAACAAGTTCTAGCTCGGGGTTGCCATGAAGACGGTTTATTTGTTTTGCACACCAAGCATGAGGCTTTAGTTTCTTCTTCATCCTGCCCTAAAGCTTCATATGAAATTTGGCACTCTAGATTGGGTCATGTCCCCTTTGAAATAATAATAATGTTGCAAAAACTTGGTTGTTTGTCTTTAACATCTATTTTGCCCAAACCAAACCTATGCTCCCCGTGTCAACTTGCGAAAGCTAAACGTTTACCATTTGATAATAATATTGAGCGTGCTATGCATCCATTAGACTTGATTCACTGTGATTTATGGGGACCGGCACCGATTAAATCGGTTGATAATTATGTGTATTATGCCGTGTTCGTTGATGATTTCTCTCGGTTTTCTTGGCTTTATCCGCTACACACTAAATCTGAGTTTTATGATGCTTTATCTATTTTTATGACATTTGTGCAAACACAATTTTCAAGGAAAATAAAAATCTTCCAAAGTGATGGCGGCACTGAATTTGTTAACCATCGGGTGCGCAAGCTATTTGAACAAAATGGCACATTTCATCGTTTGTCGTGTCCATATACGCCTCAACAGAATGGGCGTGCCGAACGAAAACATCGACACATTGTCGAAACCGGTTTGGCTATGTTATTTAATGCAAAATTACCCCCGGCATATTGGGTTGATGCCTTCTCAACCGCTATCTATATTATTAATCGGTTACCCACCCGGCTTCTTGGTGGAAAGTCCCCATTTGAACTTTTGTATGACAAAACACCAAATTATGCATCCTTTCGTGCCTTTGGGTGTCGCGTATATCCTTTCTTACGTGACTACGCCCCACATAAGCTTGCTCAAAGGAGTCTCCCTTGCATATTTCTTGGGTATAGTTCTAAGCACAAAGGCTATCGATGCCTTGATCCGTCCACCTCCCGCGTGTTTGTAACCCGACATGCTCGGTTTGATGAAACAATTTTTCCCTATGACGGGAATTCTATTGAAAAACCAATTTCCATCTTTCAACTATCCACCTTTTTAGATAACTCCTTTGATACCATTACCACACCCATTAACCCACCAGCCACAAAACTTCCTGATCTTTCTCAACCATGCATTATGTGCCTTGATGACTTTCCCATGCAAGCATCTCCATCCATCGCTCCCATCCAATCACCCATACCTACATCACCACCGACTTCACCTACTCCCTTGACTCCAGCTTCCACTCCCACTTCACCAATTCCCACTCCTATACCCACACCATCGACTGCCACCCCACCAAACACGTCCCACTCCCCTACACACAATGACTTTGTACCAACCACTTCACAACCAACTACTCCTATACCGACCCCACCTCCCCCACCTCCGCCACTTCCATCCCATCCCATGGTTACCCGAGCCAAATCGGGCATTTTTAAAATTCGCCATCGTGCGGATTTAGCACACACTGCAACATCCCCTCTCCATCAAGCTCTTTTTTCCACATCTGATCCTAAGAATTTTAAAAGTGCTATGAAGGATGAAAAATGGCTTCATGCCATGCAATGTGAGGTAGACGCTTTACACCGGAACAACACATGGTCATTAGTTCCTCGTCCAAGCAACCGCAATATTGTTGGGTCGAAATGGCTATATCGAACAAAATATCGTTCGGATGGCTCTATTGAGCGTCACAAGGCACGTCTTGTGGCTCAAGGTTTTAGTCAAATACCGGGTCTTGATTATTCGCATACCTTCAGCCCAGTTGTCAAAGCTGCTACAGTTCGTATTGTTCTATCTTTAGCTACGATTAATCAATGGAAACTTCATCAACTAGATGTCAACAATGCCTTTTTGCATGGACATCTGTCTGAATGTGTTTACATGGAGCAACCACAAGGATTTATCAATCCTAAATTCCCTGATCATGTTTGTAAGTTAAACAAAGCTCTTTACGGGCTCAAACAAGCCCCTCGTGCATGGTTCCATCGCTTAAGTACATTTTTGCTTGCTAACGGGTTCAGTTGTAGTCGTGCTGACACCTCCCTTTTCGTCTTCAAAAGAGACTCGTGCATCATGTACTTATTGGTGTATGTCGATGATCTAATTCTAACGGGCAATCAACCTCAAACCCTTGCTGCTTTCATCAAACGTCTAAACAAAGAATTTGCTATCAAGGATTTGGGGGAGCTCAACTACTTTCTTGGGCTCGAAGTTTCTTATACTTCTCAAGGACTTTTTCTCAACCAGTCTAAATATACCATTGATATACTAACCCGTGCTCAAATGTTGGATGCCAAACCGGCTCCGACACCCTTAAGCACAAATGTCTCTTTTGTCTCTGCAGGTACCGCGTATTCGGATCCCACTCAGTACCGCTCCATTGTTGGTGCACTTCAGTATTTGACGATTGCTAGGCCCGACATTTCGTATGCCGTAAATCAAGTTAGTCAATTTCTGCACGCCCCAACTATCATGCATTATCAGGCTGTCAAGCGGATTCTACGTTATCTCAAGGGAACATTATCATATGGTCTTTATTTCAGTCGCCCATCCCACACTTCTCTCCTTGGATATTCAGATGCTGATTGGGCCAGATGCTTGTAGACTCGGCGATCTACTTATGGATATTCCATTTTTCTGGGTGGCAACCTTGTTTCGTGGAGTGCTAAGAAACAACCCACAATTGCTCAATCGAGCTGTGAATCGGAATATCGTGCCATGGCCAATACCGCCGCTGAGATCGTTTGGATCACTCATCTTCTGCAAGAGCTTCATGCATTACCACCAGACAGACCAACACTTTTATGTGATAACCGAAGTGCCCTCTTTCTCACTCAGAACCCTGTATCACATAAACGCGCGAAACATATTGATCTTGATTATCACTTCATTCGTGAACTCGTTTCATCCGGAAAGTTACACACTAAGTTTATTCCGACCAAGCTTCAGGTGGCAGACATTTTCACTAAGAGTTTACCACGTCCTCAATTTGAATTCTTCCGCCAACAGCTTCGTTTAGGTCCACCACCCTCTCGCTTGAGGGGGGATATTAGATAACCTGTTTGTATACTCCTTTTCTTGTGTAACTTACTGTAGATATTAAATTCTTGTAATCCTTTCATGTACATTACTTTATTATAAATTATGTGCTCCTCTAATTGAGGAGTGTGAGAGAATTATTATTATATTAACTTACATGGCTTAAACTCCTAAACTAATAGACAAAATAAAGTTTCAATCAATTCAATCTACTTACTTTTTTCATGTTTTCGCTGCATATTCTTTCATTAAATTCTTACTACATATTAATGCGTTAAATGATGTTAAATCTTTCCACGATAATAAAAGAGTAATTAAGTGGAACATGCGGTAGCCTTATATATTTTCTTATTAGAACTTTCTCGCTTCTTTCTTTTATTAAATAATTTATTTATTACTAATAATAATATTATTATTTTTAGATTAAGAATATTATTTTAATAATTAAAATAGAGATTTTTTTATTAATGTTATTTCTAACGAATTAATTTTTTTATAAAATAATTTTTATTTTCAAAACTTCAATTGTTTTTATAAATATGAAATATTTTAAAATTGAATTTTTTAAAAAAGTAAAATTTATATGTTAAAAAATAATTAAAATTGGAAGTTAGTAAGAAAAATTCAAAAATGACATTTTTTAAAAACTATTTATTTTGAAACAAAATGTTACATTTTTATGGAAAAAACAAAAACTAAAAATAAAAACAAAAGTTTAAAAGTTGATATCATTTTTTATTACTCACAATTCCTTACGTATACATAATTTTAATCATATCTTATTTTATATTAATATCTTTTTATAATTATTAGATTTTCATTCTATTTAATATTTTATTTATTTAATTTGTGTAATGCTCGAGTTTATTAAAACTAGTTAATTGATATATAACGCCACATGCATAGATGTATTGCATGTTTTATCGAAATTTATCAATAGGAAAAACCCTACACTGATTGATCACTTTAGTGTGTAACTTGTTTCTACATTGCATATATAAAATCATAGTAAAGTGAATAGGTTTGATGTTTTTCCCTTGTCAAACTCTTTATAAAAGACTTATATTACAAACTAGCTAGAAACACGTATATTACACGGATAGAATAAAAAAACAAATTAAGTATCAAAAATTTATTAATAAAAATTTAAAAATTAAAAAACAAAAACGAAATACAAACTTATTTATTAAGTGAAAAAAAAACAATAAAGCAAACTATAGTAGTACAAATTTAGAAATTAGAAAAGAAAAACAAAAAATAAATGTATTTATTAGGTGAAGAAAAGAAAAGTAAGAAAAGTAGATGAGTGAATACGAATTTTTGACAACTAACCCCTTAGATGTAATTATTTATTAAATATATTAATGTAGGCTATCGATGTTGTATTATATTGCTACTATAAATTGATAAATTATTTAGATCAAAGTTAGATTACCAAAATGTGAAATCGCATGAACACTAACAACTAAAGTAATCTTGAGAATATACAAATCTTTAGAAATGCATGTTGGTACTAGAAAGGGGTGGGGGTTGATGATCTTCATATGAAAACGCAACATGTGTAGAATGGGTGGCCTCTCACTCTTACATTTTTTACTCTCTTCATAGAGTAAGTCAAGAAGGTCATGATACAAACTTCGTGAAGTTTTTTTGATCACTAAAGAGGATTATACAAACACAACTTTTAAATGTGATAACTAAATTGAGCATATGGTCCACTAGTTTTTGCAATAGTCATGAATGCATGAAGCTACCACACAACCCCTGATGTGCTCTCATATTATTTATTCATTAATTATACGCTGTATAACATTCCCCATTTGATTAGCTTATCCATATATTACAAAGAAACCACATGACAACGGCTAAACTTCTGATTCTAAAAACATTTGATATGTCCGGTGTTATTACTAAAACATTTCCCGTACATAACAATTTTTATGTTTATATGTGCATAAATTATATGTTTTAGTGATAGTATATGCTAACATCACATGTCTTAAATAGAAAATGAATCATTTTGTTATCATCCTTATTATGATATTTTTGGAAAATAAGTGATATACCACTTGAGTTCACTTATTGAATCAATATCATAAGGCTCGTACAAAATAATACGGAGTGAAAATCTAGATGTGTTATTTACGACTTTAAACATGTTTTATATGGAAGCGAACACGTTACACCGATATTAGTGAATGCGAAGTGGTAAGTCGTATCTCAAACTATACAAGCAATCTATTTTATTATTTACTAAATTATCATGCTCAAATCTCCAGGTTATATAAGTAAGAGTTAATTATATAAATAGTCCCTATGGTTTTCAAAAAATAACGCTTTTGAGTACAAAGTGTTTGAAATAACAGAATTTGGTTTTGTGATTTCATTTTTATAACTATATATATTGCACCTTCGCTAATCATCGAACCCAACAACATTGTTCCAAAAATGAAATCACAAACTCCAAGCATATTACTTCGAACCTTTAATTCCCAAATCAGTTACTATCAGTAAACTAAATATTTATGTAATTAACTCTATAAGGAATTTTCTTTTCCTAATGATAATATTTTCTAGCTTTTTTTGGAACAGCTGGTTAGTAGTTAAAAGTTATTAACACCAAGTTAGTAATAATTCGTTAATATCAAAATTTAAACATTAAATCTTAAAAAAAGAAAAGCCTCCCATCTGTTTCTTAAACCACTAGACTAATAGATCATCGACAATAATAATATTTTCTAAACCTCTCAACTTAGAAAGAAAATAAATTTCCAAAACATAGAAATGACGTGGCACGGGATCATTGGTTTGTAGAGAATGCAAATGATAGAGCAAGACAAAAGATAGTGAATTGGGATCTTGAGACGTAGTTGAATAATAATTGGATAAGGTGGAAAAAGGAATATGTGTATGTACCATAATACCATGGGCCACCGGTCTAATGTTTTTGCATACCAGCCTACTGGATATACTGTCTGTCCCATACGCCATACGGTCACTTGTTCTAGTACATTGTATTTCTTTCGCCAACCACCATACATTTAAATAAATAATATAATTGCCAATGTGAAGCTAGTCCACTTGGTAGAGGTTTTGTCTTTTAAAGAGTAGGTCCTGGGTTCAAACCCAGACATGATGTAAAATGGAGTAATTTAAGAATAGGAGTAGAATAAATTTATCGTTAAAAAAAATAATATAATTTTCATTAACCAAAAATAAAAAAAATAAAATATCATATTTAATTACATGTTGTATGAATTTAGGATGCTCAAGTTTGTTAGATATGCGATATGTATGACAAGACCAAAAAATTTTAATTTTGAAAGCAACTTCATTTTCGTTAAGATTTATATGGACATATTCAGAAAAAAGAATATACAAGACTGCATATTTAGTTCCCTCTAGAAAAACGAGCATAAGTTATTTTTAAAAAAAATAAATTTAAAAATTTTTAGTAGTTATATGTCTTAGTATTTGAATAAGATAATACTTATTTTAAATAGCATGTAGTTATAAAACATAATATAAATTTACATGTTAATTTAAAGTATTAATAAAAAGATAATATTTGACTTGCTGAATAAAATAATATCAACTATTAAGTACTTATTAATAGTGTGAATTAAATAATGTATAAATTATAAAAAAGTTTAGAGTTAATTTCTTTTTTGCTCCTTGTACTTTGGTCATTTTAACGGTTTTACCCTAATAGTTTAAAAATGGCCAAAACCCTCCCTGAAGTCACTACTTTTTCTCCGAATTGCTCCCCGCCTCTAACTCCGTTTAATTCTCACGTTAAAAGGGATCCATAAAAATGACATAATTGTCTCTCATGTGAGGAGAATGTGGGTCCCATTTAACGTGAGAACTAAACGGAGTTAGGGGCGGGGAGCAATTTGGAGAAAAAATAGTGACTTAAGGGAGGATTTTGGCTATTTTTAAACTATTGGGCCAAACCCGTTAAAATAGTCAAACCATAAGGAGCAAAACATAAATTAACTCAAAAGTTTATTAAATAAAAGTAAAATATGAATTATTACATATAACATTTATACCTTATGTTTAATAAGTTGTGTTAGATGTCTTATAATTTAAGTAAAATGATAATTTGTTTCCTTTTTTCATCGTTATATGTATAAGTGAAAATGTCTGCGCGTTGCAGCAGTACGGCTGTTGCACCATTTTTTGGGAATTCAATTGTAGTCAGTATCGGCTCGGTGCGTTATGATGTAAATTAAAAAATAAAAATATATTTATTGAAAAAATTGAATGAAAGAAAACAATTACGTATATTATAAAAGTCTTTAAGACAACTATATTATCCCAACAAGATTAGTAAACGCATGGGTGGTATTTGTGGTCGGAAATCACTTATTAGCTATGTTTTAAGGGGTTTTATTTTATAAATGTAGGTTAGAGTTTTATGATCATCGGAGGCAGCTTTCGGTGGTGATTTGCATAGACCAGAGAAAGTTAATGGAGAAATTGTCATAAAGAATTACCATCTTGATTGTTATTGAGCTTTTAACAACCGGCAAGAGAAATGGGAATAGGTATTAGTGGCTTTTTATACTTGTACTCACACTTTCTACATGTTTTCTAATTAGTTGTATGACGATGACAACTTGCCTGTTCGACAAACTCCCACCAATTTTCTTGTTCTTGAAGACTACTCAGATATGAGGTTGGATCATCTTGAGACATTGGACATACAAATGTTTAGTAACTTACCTCTTGAGATAGAATTTGTAAAACTCATCATGGCCAAGTCACTAGTGCTAGACAAGGTACGCATCGAGCTTAATCCCAGTCTTTCTGCTGATTTAGAAGTGAAGATGCTCAGACATTTGGTACGACACCCATTTAAATAATACGTAGTTATAAAAATATAATTAGTAAATATAAATTTAATTTTTAATTTATAGTATCATAAATAAAATAAAATTTAATGAAGTAAATTAAATAATATCATATTTTTAAATAATGTATTAATAATGTTTATTAAATACATGAAAGAGACAAAGGCAAAAATACCAAGGTATATAAATTTAATTGATAAATTTAGCATATTGCCACTAAATTGTCTTAAAATGTTAATCAATTCTTTTTTCTATCTCTATTAGATGCACTGCACTCTTTTGTACATGTTGATTCAAAACTTATATGCTTGGCAAAATTACATCTATATCTAGAGAGATTTATTATAAAATAGTATAGATATAAGTATTTAAATATAATAATACTTAATTTAAATAGTTTTAGTTAAAAAAATATGATTAGTAATTATAAATTTAAATATCAGTTTATATTATTATAAATAAAATAAAAACTCTAGTTTTAAAAATATGATTAGTAATTATAAATATAAATGTTAATTTATATTATTATAAATAAAATAAAACTTAATGAAGTGAATTAAATAATATCATATTATTAAATAATGTATTAATAATGTGTATTAAATAATACAATAATTAGAAGAAGTTAATTAAATGGGGGCAAAAGTGAAATTATTGCAAAAAGCAATTGTACTCTATGCTTAAAATTTTGTATAGGTGTCTTAAATTTTAAATAAAATTATATTTTTATCCTTATAATATATATTATATAGTAGTATAGATTATAGATTATAAATATATGCATACTAGAAGTAAGAAGTGTAAATGCGTATATGGCTGGCCCATCTTTAAAGATAATAAGCTTGGGCCTGCATACTTTTTAATAGAGGTGGGCAAATCGGGTCCGGCCCAATACCCGAAACCGGGTTGAAACCGGGTTGGACCCAACCGGGTTTTTTCGTACCCCGGGTTTTGGTGAAACCGGGTTTTTTCGTACCCGGGTTTTGGTGGTCGGGTTCACCTAATGCAAAACTCTACCCGGCATACCCGGGTCGGGTCGGGTCCGGGTCGGGTCCAAAACCGGGTTCAAATCGGGTTTAGTTTTTTTTTTTTCTTCTTCTTCTTCTTTTCTTTTCTTGTGTGTCCCCAAAACCGGGTTCAAATCGGGTCCAAAACCGGGTTCAACCGGGTCGGGTCCGAAACCGGGTTCGGGTCGGGTTCGGGTCGGGTTCGGATCGGGTTCACTAAAAAACTCAAAATCTAAAACCGGTTCCAACCCTACGGGTTTAAACGGGTCCAACCCGGGTACACCTCCCATCGGGTACTACCCGTACCCGGGTCCGGGTCGGGTCCACCGGGTCGGGTTCGGACCCGGTTTTTATGCCCATCTCTACTTTTTAATACTAATTTAAAATTTAAATATAAATATTTATTAATTATGAAACTTTAACTTCAACAATTTGAAGTGGAACATTTTTTTTACACATATTGGTCGTCAAATTTTTATCACCTCCTTTAAAATAGTAAAATAAATGATATGTGCATTTAATAGGCGTTATTTCTTTTAAAAATGAACCTAGTTGTAGCTAGTGGTGTACAAATCGGTTTTTTGCCCAAACCGGTTTGGGGTCCAAATCGAAACCGGCTTAGTCAACGAAAGTTAAAACCGGTTTGGCCCCAAACCGGTTTCAACCCATAAAATAAAAAACCGCCCAAACCGGTTTGGAAACCGGTTCGGTTTTTAAAATTTTTTTTTTTGGGTTATTCCATAATAAAAAAATTTAAAGAAAATTAAATTATATTATATATCATATTTATATTAATAAATTAAAAGCTAATTTAAAGAAAATTTAAAATTTTTGTTAAAATATATAATTATATTTATATTAATTAAAATTTTTTGTTATTAATGTTGTTATTAATATCATGATGGCTGTAGTTTTTTTATTATTATTATTGTTTTTTTACTTGTTGTGACTAACTGATTATTATTGTTATTAATTTTGTTATTAATATAATAATATTATTATTTTATTTAATGTTAAATAGTTAAATTATTATATAATGAAAGTGAGATATATGATATAAAACATATAAACAATTCAAACAACATAAAAGATTAAATAATAGTTTTATAAAAACTAAACAACCACCGGTCGTTCTCCGTTCGTTCGTTGCATACTTGTACGTTTATTCTTCGCCACCAGAACCGGAGCTGTTACGAAGGTACTCATCATATGCCGCTTCATAATCGGTCATTCCGGGCGTCAATCCGCTCTATACCTCGTCCTCATATAATTCTGCTTCGTATTCCAGTTCTTCTTCAAGTGAGCATTTGTCTTGTACTATTTCGGCGGCATCCAAAAAATCCTTCAAGCAAATCGACATTTCAACCGCTTGTGGAGTGAGTCGAGTTTGTCTTATCGATATAACCCTGCCACTAACAAAAAAACAGATTCCGAAGAGTATATAGCCGTTACCCAACGGCTAGTTTGAAAAACTGGTTTGAAAACCGGTTTAAGAACCGGTTTGAATAACGGTTTGAAACCGGTTTGAAACCGGACCGGGTTAGGAACCGGTTTGAAGGGGGATATCTCCAAACCGCTTAACGGGTTGAAACCGGTTTGGGCCAAACCGGTTTGAGCCCAAAACCGGTTTCGGTTTTTTTGGGGGAACCGGTTTTTTTGAACACATCTAGTTGTAGCACAATGGTAAGAGTTCTGCTATGGTCTTGGAGCCTTGGTTCAAAATTCAAATCCAAACAGCCACACTTGTTTATTTCGTTTTTTCATACTTTTTATTTTGAAGCTTTTTATTTTTAAAACGGTTAAGTGTTTTGTATAACAACCGTCACTATTGTTGTTTGAGTTCGTTATACTAGGTTGTTCACCCTTCTGAATTTAGTTCTTTAAATAAGAACCATGTACACATGTTTTCTTAAAAATGGGAGGTACTATCGTAATTGATCTAATGCGTTGAAGTTGTCTATGTTTTTTTACTTGGGTAAAAAGTAAATAAAGACTATATTGTATGATACGTGTCATCTCCACGTTGCGATGCCAGACATATTAGTTGATTAATTCAAGCATCGGTTATTTCTTTGATTGTCTACTAGTTAGTGGGTCATTTGTGGTCTTTGTAGTGGGATTAATGGTAGTTTTCATTTTTTGTCTCCTTTATTGTTAGCCTATATATTAAAAGGCTATGAATGTCTTCAAAAAACTACCTATGAATGAATTAATCAAATTATTTACTGTCTCTTCTGGTCTCTCTCTCTCTCTCTCTCTCTCTCTCTCTCTCTCTCTCTCTCTCTTTTATATCATGTGCGAGTCTTTATCGACTATTGGCTAAGGCTCAAATAGTCACTACCATTTGGTACAGAAAGCACCATATTTAATCGAAAATGTTTTAAATTAACTACGGGGCTATTTGACAGTCTTTTAATCAGTCTTTTAATGGTTTAGATGTCTGAATGATTCGGCATTTAATGGTTCAGACTGTTTGTTTCGCGAGTAAATGTTTGAATGGTTCAGATATTTGCCTCTGAATGGTTAAGCATTATACTAATGCTGAATGGTTAAGAGGTCTAATGCTGAATGGTTAAGAACTCTTATCTGAATTGGTCAGACATTTGCCTTTGAATAGTTAAGTGATATACTAGCTATTAATGGTTCAGATCTCTTAATGGTTCAACACTTAATTAATGGTTCAGACCTTTTATTGGTACAGCACTTAATCATTCAGATATTTCTAAATAGCCCCTAAGGAACAACTACATATGTGTTTTCCTACAAAGTGTTTATTTGATTGAATTAAGGCCTCATCAATTATTTCAAAACAGAAGTAGATTTTTTTTAACATACCATCTCATTATGATAATTAAACGCGTGTTAGCTCTTTTTATCAAGTCTTTGTTAGATAAAACTTGAGTTATGGTAGTTTAAGTGTTAAAATCATATTGATATATAATTGCACTTTTTCATTTTTCATCTCAAATTGTAGTGCATCACTAGGCGTTTGATCATGTTGGGTTGGGTTTGATTAGCAAAAGTTAAATTCTAACTAGGTTTGGTGCACATAAGAGTAAGACTATAACAAGGCGTACATAACAGGATTGAAAATTTAATATGTGAAAATCTGATTCTGACCTTCTAAGTCTAAATTCTATAGCCCAACAACAACTTTAGCCAATTAGATTAAGCCCACATCTAACATCTAATTAGTACTTACTTCATCTGTTTACCAATCTATTATATACTAACTAGTAGCGTGCCCGTGCGATGCGGCGGGTGCCACATTTTTATTGCGACTCTCGTGCTCTGTACACAACGTATGCGAATAATATTGTTAGATAACAATATATATAAGTTATGAAGTAGGTAAATGAAACGATAATAAATTAACATAATACACGAATTAGAAAATTCAAGTTTTGAATAATAAAAGTTGCAAGAATAGAATCATAAACGTGTAGATAGTTGCATGATTTGAGAAATTCAATCGTACGCCTCACAGAGCTTGATGATCTCATCGATATTGTTAGCCCACCATTCGTCATCCATAGGGGACACATGAATATCTTGTACTTCATCTTGTTTGTCTGCCACATCTTTGGTTGGACAAATATCTTCTGTCTTTTCCACTTTGATCGGCACCTCAGTGGTTACAGCAACTTTAGTCACTTATTTTATCTATAATTAATGTAGAATAAGAGAAAATGTTGTTAATATAAAGAAAAGTCCAGATTTAAAATTACACTCATCTGTAATATAGTATCATTTAATACAAAAAAAGTAAAAGTCTTTTAAACTATACAGTTTAAAAATTACTCCTATCTGTTTTATATGTTGTTACTATGCATAGGTAAGATATTTAA
The DNA here is from genome assembly GCA_025506415.1 of Flaveria robusta. Lineage (NCBI taxonomy): Eukaryota > Viridiplantae > Streptophyta > Magnoliopsida > Asterales > Asteraceae > Flaveria > Flaveria robusta. The sequence goes on from CM046468.1 coordinate 18,514,984, forward strand.
AAAAAAAACTTGTGCATTATTGTATTAAATAATAAAACCTGTAAATTTAAGAAATTTATCTACATCCACATATCAAAAACCATATTATATAGATGAAAAATGTTTTACTTACACAGCATGAGATATGCTTGTAAAACAAACTACAACTTTTATTATACTAATTAAAACATGCACAAAACTAAGAAACAATATAAAAGTATTCTGATTTAAACATAAATCTAAACAACATGAGGTCTATTTAACTTCTGTACTGTTATACGAGTAAATTTAATTCTTATTTCTGGCTTCTTGGCTGAACATGCAGTGTCTTCTAGTTCATTTTCTTTGTCAATGTTAGCCGGACCATCTAACTCAATGACCTCACTCCATTTCCATTCATCAAGCCTCTTGATTCTCTTTTTTTTGTTTTCAAATATCCTAGCCTTCAAATATCCTAGCCTGGGCTTCAAACGTGCGATCCTTAAAAAAAGTTAGTATATAGCTAATCAAAAACAAATTTAATAGTATAAATACTACCACCTCACTAAATTCACGTTGAAGATTAGATTTGTAGGGATTAAACATGGCACCACAACAAATAATCTCAACACTATTATCAAGATCAAGATCAACGTGTATACAAATATATGAGAGTGCATAATACAGTTAATTTACAACTTGAATCTAAACATAAACAAATAGAAACCATTTACCTTTTTAGGATTATGTTTCTTCAAATCGCCATCAAGATCTGCAATATTCTGCACTTTATGTTCATCCACATCCTGATTTATTAAAACAATGATAGTTTAATATATAAATTTAAAATAAGATCAAATTAGTACAAAACAATGATATCTATAAAGTTCAATTTAGCTCTAAACCAACCTTGTTATGAGAAACAACCTGCACACAAGAAAATATACGATTAAAAAAATTATTAAAAACATATTCTTTTCTCAATATAATTCTAATATAGTACCATTTGATGTTTGTACCTTTGATTTTCTGAGATCAGTATGCAGAAGTTCTAAAGGTTCAACCTTAAAGGGTTGGTATCCACGAATGTTTGTAGCATCCAAAGTCATGATCCGTTTTTCTCCATTTAAAATAGTTATGAACTTATATGTATTTATAGACTTCTATTGGGTATTTGAATATTTGTTTGGCGCCTGAAGAACAACTGATTTAGGGCTTCCCCTACAAATAGGTTGTTTGTTTGGTTTGTTGTTACTGATTTTTTTTAAATGGTGGTATTTTTTTAAAAAACATCTTCAGATTATAAATTTCGCCATCTTCACCATATGGTGAAAACTTAAACCAATTTGAAGTAACATAAAATGGGTACATTAAAACCGGTTACAATGTTAGATTTGTAAAATAATAAAAAGCCTTTTATAGAGTTTATTTTATAAAATAATAACAGCATAATATTTACATCTATCTTTGAAAACTATGGTTTTAATTTTAGTGTCCAAAAGGGCTTATACAAATAGTTTTTTGGATTAAGATAACATTTTTTTAGGTTGTATATTAGTAACTTTATAAACTATTAAAGGTTTTCATAAGCATATGAGGTATGTGTATGTATTTTAGGTTTGCTTATAGTTTTTAAAGTTTTAATATCTATACTATATTTATAAACAAACATTCATTTTTGATAACTGAGTCATTTGTATATATATATATATATATACAGTTAATTTGTTTATCTATATGATATTTTATATTCAAATGTATTCTCATTGATATATAGGCAATTTGTTTTTTTTAGATATTTAATAATAAAACAAAGATGTACCCGATATTTATTATTTCATAGTTCTTTGAATTTCTTTAGCTATAATGTAGCATAAAACACTTATTCTCATTTCTGTTCGGTTTTGTGAATTAAAGTAGCAACCATTACGAAAAAAAGGTATATATTTCATATTTTTGAACTTTTTTTATATATTTGTAACTGAACATTAATATTCGGAATTTTTATATTACTGTCTTATGTTTGTTTTATTTTTCATGTTAATATTGATCATTAGCAATCTCAGGTAATACAAGTGAAGCTGCAGGTTATACTATTATTTAATCCAGACTGTATTGGACATTCATTTTGATGTATTTGATATGGTTTTAGAGACTTTATGTTGCATTCGTGAAAAGGTACAGACAAAATTTTTTTAAAAGCCGAATTCCTCCTTTTAAGCCTATTTTAACAACCATGGAATATATTTTAACCTTTGAAACTGAAAATATATAGAAAAGGGGAGGTTTAAATATTGAAATCAAAATTGGGTTTTCAATTTTCATGTTTGAACTGTGCGGGAGCGATGGGAGGATTTAAAGGCCATTTGAGTTGTTTCATGTGGACATATGGTAGTACAGTAGGTAACAAGAGTTGTAAAACTCATATTTTCAATAGATTTGGTCAACTATTTATAAACTGGACTATATTTAGTGCGTATTTGTAAACTGAATTTTTTTGAATTCACTGTAACTGTTTATTAAAATCAAAACAAACATTTCCATATTTTAAGTAAAAATATCTAACAACCACACAAATAGTAAATTATTAACAAATAAAGGGATCAATGTGTAAATAGATTTGAATGTCCACGTTTATAGCATCATTAAAATGATAATATTAACAAATAAAGGGATCAATGTGTAAATACATTTGAATATCCACATTTATAGCATGGTTAAAATGTCAATATTGTCCTTCGAAATAATTGATTTTAAGTTGTTCTTTGTGCTTAAAAATCACAAAACTCTTAAATTTGGCCGGTATCCTTCCTTCGTGCATTATAATATAGTATAGATATAATAGTTTTAATAACTCGTGTATTATACAGGTTAAATAAATAAAATATTAAAAATAATAGTACAATTTTATTAAGTATAAAACAATATTCTAAAATAATATATAATTACAATTACGTGTTAGTTAGGATATAAGTAATAAACAAATAATATTAACTTTTTTGTTTAAAGACACTAAATATTTTGTTTCAAAGAAAAACCTTTTTAAAAAAATTCATTATTATAACTCCCAGTTTTAATCATTTTTATTTATAAATATTTTACTTTTTAAAAACACCAATTTTAAAATATTTTTGATGTTTTAAAAAAATATCTTATTTTATAAAAAAATATTTCTTTATAAATAGAATTAATAAAAAGAACTTTTTTTATTTATTAAAAAATATTTTTAGTCTATAAAAATTAAATAATATTATCCGTAATTATGGTAACAAGGAAATAAAAACAGAAAAAATTTGATAAGGAGGTATGTAGTGCTCCCAGGTGTCCCCCTCATTTAACTTTTTATTAGAGTATAGATTAATTATTTATTATTATACTATTAAAATAACATATGTATTACACGGGTTGAATAAAAGAATATTAAGTAGAATGAAAGTTTATTAATTATAAAATGATATACTAATATAAGATATGATTAAAATATTTTTTATTATAAATAGAATAAAAATTTTGTTTGAAAACAAACATTTTATAGAAAAACATCATTTTTAAAAACTTTCTTATTATAAGTCTTAATTTTAATAATTTTTTATTTATAGAAATTTTACTATTTAAAAGGACTAATTTTAAAATAATTTTCATTTTTAAGAAAGTTTGATGTTTTAGAAAATTATTTTATAAAAATTATTTATTTATAAAATAACATTAATGAAAAGATCTTTTTTCTTACTTTTTTTAAATATTTCTTTATAGAAAAATTTTATAAGAAAGAATATGATTCTGTCACGTGTTAATTAGTATTTTATTAGATTAAGAAGATTAAATAAGAATATTGAGTTATTCACACCATCAAACATTTACGAATATACATTTCATATTCAATTTTTTTCACTGTTAATCTAACTTGAAATAATAGTTTATATGCATCATTATATTTAATATAAATTCATATTTGAAAAATCATATATGTTTATCTTATTTTCTGATACCATATAAAACTTTTTGTTATTAGTTTCGTTACACCCATTACGCTATAAATACTTGTACATTATGCAACAAAAGGTAGCACTATTATTAGAATTAATACTTTAAAACAAATCTCAAAAGTGGATAATATTATACAATCCGTATCACAACCTTAATATTTGTACTTAATCCATATCTTCCCTAATTCTCGCTTACGTCGAATATTACTTAGTGTTTCCATCAACCAGAACGCAATAAAGAGTTGCACATCATGCATTAAAGATTGTACACTTGTTATACGTAAACATGGAAACATATTTCAAACTTGTAGATTATTATTAATCTCCTTAGTTATATATACACCTAAAATCTTATCAGAATCTTTAACCATACGGAAACTTGTGTATATAAATTACGTACCCTTGTGCTCATGATATATTATTCATCACAACTTGAAGAAACTGAAGCAATCAACAATGGCAAATGCAGTTTTTAGCGATGCTAAAATCCCAACGAAGAAGAGAAGCATTCGAGTACCGATGGATGGAAACGCTTATTACATACGAAAGATCGGAGAACTTAGGAACGAAAGGTTATTATTGTATCGTATGCTGGAAATATATGAAGAACTGTATAGAGAGAGTTTGATCGAAAGTCCACCATCAACGTCCACCGGAGAAGATGATCAGAGGAAGGAGGAGTTACGTGAAGAACAAGTTAACGAAAGAAAGAAGCGAAAGGCTACGTCGATCAAGCGAAAGGCCACGGGAGAAGATGATCGGAAAAAGAAGAAGAAGAAGAGGAAGATAGTCCCACAGAAGGCCGTCCGTACACCGGTGGTGAACAATGATGTAACTCAGCGGTTGAAGGAGTTCATCGTGAATGAGATGAAGGGTAGTGAACTGAAGCTTGTGATTCAGAAGAAGATGTTCATATCGGATACCAAAAAGGGTTTGAACCGGTTGAACATGCCGGTTATTCAACTGGAAAACAATGAGTTCTTGACGGACGACGAGAGGAGGATTTTTAGTAATAGGGATGAGAAGAAGGGGATTAAGGTACAGTTGTTGGGGCCAACGTTGGAGATGTATGAACATCAAATAAAGCTGAAGATGTGGCACATGTCGACCTCTCGGAACTACGTGCTTACGACGAATTGGCATAGATTTTGGAAGGAGAATGAGGCGCATTTGGCGGAAAGGTCGAAGATTCAAGTGTGGTCGTTTCGGAGAGATGAGCAGTTGTGTTTTGCAGTTGCATGTGTGGGGAAGCCTGATGATTAAGAAGACGACAATTATATCATGTTCATGTTCATGTTTACGTTTACGTTTACGTTCCAGTTGTGATTCGTTTCTTTTATTTGAATGTTTAGATTTTGTTGATCATTGATTCATTAAGTTTTCTAAATACAGTATTGTTGATCATTAGATTTTCTTGATTATTAACACACCTCTTCTTATTCATTCACTTGACTTGTGTTAATTATAATCATATGGCCAAAACTATCACAATTGTATACCACATTAAGAGACTATGCAGTGATTAAAAGAAAAATAACGTGTAGTCTAAGGACACAATTTCCATCATCTTTTCATCCTTGTTAATATACTAAAAGACTTTTTATTTAAACTAAACACATACTTAGAGAGATAATTAAGGCTACTTGATTATTATGGAGAATTGTAGTGGTAGTTGTAGGGAAAGACTTGTTATGCACGTGCCGTCTCTTTCTCACGTGGGAGTAATCCATGGTAAGCATACGAACCGGGTCGGGTCCTTCTTGCATGGTCATTTTGTTTATGTATTGATAAAAAATATTAAACAAATGAATATTCTAATGAGAAAGTACCTGAAAAATCTATTGAGATAAAACAAAATAAAGATGCTCAATATTTTCTTTTATTCTCAATAAAATCCTCCTTATCAGACATTAAATACATGTCCACAAGGTCTTTTGGAGGAACTTTTACTTATCTCAATTCAAATGGAAAGAAAAATAATGCAATTAACGTGACATGAATACGAAATGATAACTAGTTGTATTATTTTTTCTAAACATGAACACAAACCTGTTTAAAAATATGTTAGATCATAATACATGTTAAAAGACATGTTAAATATCATATTTTTAGTTTAAAAAAGTTGTCCAAAGTTTATAAAGTCTTAAATAAGCAATTCCTAATATGATAATTCTTAACATATATAAAACAAAAGTTAACAAAAATACTAATTAACAAATCACATAGTTTAAACGGGTACGTCCGCATGAAGAGGCGTTAGACAGAGGCTGAAACTCGGTTAATGATACTATAGGAGTCGTATTCGATTGAACAGAATGAGCAAAGAGTAGTGTTAATAAAATGAATCTGAACAACTATGATATATATCATAGTATATGTTTATTTATTTTAAATAAGTTAAATATAAAAACATGTTTAAACAAGTACCTTAATAGTTAACATGTTTTAACCAGTGAAGACACCATTTTTATCGTCTTTTAAACAAGAGTAGATCTGTAAATGACACAAAACCTGTTAACTTTGCGTAGTGTTGTGTTAACAGATTCTTGGCAGAAATTGTTAGCACTAGTTCAAAAAAAAAAAAAAAAAAAAAAAAAAACTCTCTTGAAATCGGTTAATTTGTAAAAAAATCAACCCGACTCGGCTCAGTTTGTAAACAAGTTGAGTCCCACTCAAAACTATATTTGTTACATGGTTCCTCGTTGGCTCACTAAATTTAAAGCCCAAATTATAATTTACAACAATTATAACTCAAAACTATTAAACTATAACATATATACTAAACTTAAATTTTATTAGCAACCCAATGTCAAATAGACCATCGTCATATCGGGTATAGTGACATTTTCTAATAAAAAAACAAATATAAAAGTATAATAGATGGTGACATATGAACGATATATGTCATTTGTAAAATATCATTAGTTTCACTCGAATCATTACTTTAACGGGTTAAGATAAAAAATCTAAAATTTATCTTTTGTTTTTAGAGATCAATATGTTAAAGAGAATTTAATTAATTGCACACAGAATAATCAACTTCGATCATCTGGGGAGTCAATATATTATATGTAAAAATGTATCAAATTTAAAAAGATTTAAAAATAAACTAGTGAGTTAGCATAGTTCAACTTAGTTTTTTTTATGGGTTATTAGATTTTAATAATCTCAAGTTTTATTTATTGGCCGAGATTAATTTCAACTCAGGAAATATTTGCAGACACTTCTAACTTTGAACTTATTTTCCTTCAACAATCACTTACTAACTGAGAGTTAACATCCGTCGGTTTTTTTGATGAAATAGGGCCAACATTAAGCCATTTTTCAACTACGCCGCCGCCTAGCCTCTATCAAGTCTTTTTTTCGGTGTCTAGCCTCCAACGACATCTGAAATCTACCTCCAATGAGTTAAATGTTTCAGAGTAGAAGATAAAGATTGACGGGTTTTAGGGTGCAGAAGTTTCAGATTGATGGACCAGATTGTTGATTTCAACTTTCTTCTTAGTTTCTTGGGCATATAAACAGTCCACGTTATTGAAAAACTAACGGTATTAACTCTCAGTTAGTAAGTTGGGAGTGTTTAAAAAAATTTTTTTAGTTGAGATTAATCCCGGTCAATAAATAAAAGTTGTGATTATTAAATTCCAATAATCTTTTTTTTATAAGCAAAGCTCTATGCTTCAATTCATCATTAAGATAAATGAGCCGACTGGATTTGTAAAGGATCCGATATATCCTGAGTTATTTTAATTACTCACACAAATGGGCATGACGAAGTTAGATGTTGCCTTTTTTAGGTCATTTTAATTAGGGTTATTGGATTTTAATAATTCTAACTTTTATTTATTGGCCGTGATTAATCCCAACTCAAAAAATATTTGTAGACATTCTCAACTTTGAATTTATTTTCCTCCAACGACCCTTACTAATTGAGAGTTAACCTCCGATAGTTTTTTTGATGAAATGGGAACATCATTGAGTCATTTTTCAACTACGCAGACGTCGAGACTACATCAAGTCTGTTTTTCGGTGTCTAGCATCCAACGTCATCTAAAATCTAACTTGAATGAATTAAGTGGTTCAAATCTAAAGGTGAAGATTGACGGGTTTTAAGGTGCAGAAGTTTCAGATTGACGGATCGGATGGTTGATTTTAACTTTTTACTTATTGTTTTGAACATATAAATAGTTCACGTCATCGAAAAACTAACGGTGTTAACTGTCAGTTAGTAAGGGATCGTTGAAGGAAAATAAGATCAAAGTTGGAAGTGTCTTTAAACATTTCGTGAGTTAGGATTAATCCCGTCCAATAAATAAAAGTAGAGTTTATAAAAATCCAATAACCCTTTTAATTATATCACATATATCCATTTTCAAAGAAGAAGCATCTACCACCATTCTGTAAGTTCTTATTTCATTATGCTATAACAGCCAATCCATCCATCTATACTGATATTGTTGATGATTTTTGGACGACTGTTGTTTATGAATGTCGAAATTTCTGCTAAAATGCTTTAACAGTTTCTCAAATATCTGTTTTTCAATGTGTGCTTGATGGAACAAGATGAGATTTCTTTTTTTCTTTGTATGATAAGGAGCTCCCCATTGTTTGTGGGAATTACATTTTTGGTAAGTTGTTTATTATTTATGGTAGCGGTTCTTTATACTTCTATTGATATTTTCTACATGTTTTCTAATTAGATGTATGATAATGAGAAGTTGCGTGTTCGATGAACTCCCACCAACTTTCTTGATCCCGAACACTACTCAAAATTGGATTGCCTTGAGACGTTGAAGTTATACATTTTTAGTAACTAGCCTCTCGAGATGGAGTATGTGAAACTCATCATGGCAAATCATAAGTGCTAAAGAAAGTAATAATTGCGCCTGGTTACAATGTTTCTATTGATGAAGAGGTGAAGATGCTTAGAGATTTGGTAATGCTTCCAATTCCAAGGGCATCATCATCAGCAAAATTAATCACTAAACGTTGATGAACTCTTTATGAATGCTGTTAATTTGATGAATTGAGTTAAGTTCTTGGTTAGGATTAAGAATATTCTAATCATTGTGCTTTTATGGTCACTTGAGCATTATCTTTAGTTAATGTGTTTATGGGTTCAACCAAAATGAGTATGTTGGTTCAACCTGAAATTGGCATAAGTCTATTGGTTGTTTCTGTGAATTTTGTATTATGTTCGTATCATAACAACTTTAATGCAAATAAATAGTTTTTGCATGTTTGGTGGTGCATTCTACACGTAAACCGAGTTATTAATCTCAAGGAAGTTGTTAGAGATGACAATTAACTTATACCCTAAGTTCCTCAAAATGTATTAGAAAATATATTAGACTTGCTTTTGATGCTTAAGCTTGTATTTGATGATGAGTTAGTTGGAGTATTATCTGATTGTTAGGAGTTGGAGAATTATATACTTATCAATTTATAGATTAGTTTAATATTAAGAAGGGATTACATGGTAAACTACAAATGTGGATAAATCTTTTTTTGATTTTACAAATTATATATACTATTAAAACCCTATGTCGGTGGCTATAGTGCCATCGTACATGTGTTATTGCTTAATGTACAAGTTGTTGATGCACATAGGTGTTTTAATTTCTTCACTTGCTTTACTTATCACATGCCCCTTTATCTGTTAGTGCCATCACTCAACCTTTTTCTCCATGTAGTAAACCGGCACACCGGTGGCCCTCCATCAATCCTCCTCTTCTCTCTCTAGTGGTACGACGTCTTCTTCTTCTCAGCGATTTGAGTTTACAGACTATGATGAACCTTTCCTCTTCCGGTGATACAGAGGCCCTCGAAGATTCCGATTCGTAAATCAACAATATCGCCAAAAGCATCATTTAAATTTATGCCCTTGCTCTTCATCTAAACTTAAAATTAAACAGAGCTTCATCTTGAGACAGAGAGAGATGTGAAGAAAGGGATAAAATGAAAAGAAGAGAGTGTAGGGTTTAAAAGGGTATGTTTAATTTTTAGTGAAAAAAATGGAATCGAAATTAAATTACAAAATGTTTAACTAGAAATTTGAGATCCATAAATATCTCATATTTTAACTTTCTCTTGATTCTTATTTATCTTTATTTTAAACTAGTAAGTCATTTATATAGGGTTATTGGATTTTAATAATACCAAATTTTATTTATCGGTCGGGATTAATCCCAACTCAGGAAAAGTTTGCAAACACTCCTAACTTTAAATATATTTTCCTTCAACGATCCCTTACTAACCGAGAGTTAACCGCCGTTAGTTTTTTGATAAAATAGGGCCAACATTAAGCCATTTTTCAACTACGTTGCCGCCCAGCCTCCATCAAGTCCGTTTTTTGTTGTCTAGCCTCCAACGTCTACTGAAATCTACCTCGAATAAGTTAAGTGATTCAGATCAGAAGGTGGAGATTGACGGGTTTTAGGGTGCGGAAGTTTCAGATTAACGGATCAGATGGTTGATTTAAACTTTCTCCTTAGTGTTTTGGCCATAAAAACAGTCCATGTCATCGAAAAACTAACGGTGTTAACTCTTAGTTAGTTAGGGATCGTTGAAAGAAAATAAGCTCAAAGTTGAGAGTGTCCGTAAACATTTCTTGACTTGGGATTATTCCTTGCCAATAAATGAAAGTTGGGATTATTAAAATCCAATTGCCCTATATTTTATAGGTATTCAATTTTAAACAATTCAACCTTTTATGACCTATTCAACGTTTAAAGCCGCAATTTATAATTTTATTTTTCTTTGATGTGGTAAACAAGATATTTCTTATATTATTAATAAAAACTTTAAATTTTAATTTTAGATTTTGGATTTATTTTAGCTATGTAAAAAGTTATATTTTATGCTAGAATTAGCCTATTTGTGTATAAAAAATATTTAGATATAACAAATTAACAAGGTATGTTTGGGCTAATTTTTTTTAATAGATATTATTTATGTAAGTTCATTTAAGCTTAACTTTTGTTATTACTTAAGTAAATGATTGTGATTAAGTGTTGCGATTGCCCTGAAATGGTTAGGTTGATTGAGGCTCCTTCACTGTATTACAAAAGAACTCCGTAGCAACGCATAAGGTTTAGTAACTAGTTAGTTATTAAAGATTTATAGGAAATTGTAAAGTTAAATTAATAAGATTCAGGTTTGTAATTTTAGAGCTAAATAACTTTGCATACTAGCTTATAATTTGTGAAATTATTGTATCATTTAATAAGTGTTTTTTTTTTTTTTTTTTTTTTTTTTTTTTTTTTTTTTTTTTTTACAATTACAAGTGTTGGACTAGACAAATAATTAGAAAAAGTAAATTACTATTTTAGTTCATATGGTTTGATGAAATTACAGTTTCAACCAAATAGTTTATTTATTACACTTACCATGCATTATATATGGGTATTAAAAGAATAGTTGGAATGATAAGATGTTAAGACTTTATTTAGAGATCAATAGTTCAAACCTGTCTAGTAGTAGGTAGTAGAGCAACTTTTTAAAAATTTTAAAAAATATATTATACATGCTTATATCAGTGGCATGACTTACTATGCAAGAGTGTCTTGATTTTATTTTTAATGCACACTCCACCCAAACTCAAGTTCTCACCATATAAACACACATATGCAAACCATAACACAACAATATATATGAATTTTATCATGTTAAGCCGAGATAATCAAATAGTAGATTAAGTTGAACTTTGGAAGCAATTTATAAAACCACATATAGGTATGTGTCAATGGCATGGCTTACTATTCTTGAGTTCACTTTATGATTTCATTATGCCTCTTTTCACTCCACAATTAATGTTTAAATATGGTGAATTACTATTACATATTTATATCGTAATTGTTTTCAATTTATCAATATAGGTAACAACGGACAAGATGTTACTTTCTAGACCTTCTATTTAGCAGACTTACGACCACATTCTATTTAACTTACCGATATTGATTTGCCTCATTATACATTCTTATTTGCATCGAGGGCCGGTCTCGAGAAACTGAAAAAAACATTGGACCCAGGTGAGTTGAAAAAAATGCCCCCCTCCCCCTATAATATTATGTCAATAACCTGTATGTAAGAAGTCTATACTACGACAATAACTGTTAACCAATAAACAAAAATATTGTAACAAAATAATATAATTTACTTACTTAAGCAAATCATGAGATTCTATTAGCATTTTGAAATGAGTTTAGATAAGATAAATGACAGTGAACTAAACTAATTAAAATGTTAATGAGCTCCAAGGTTGGATAAACTAAAATAGTTAAATTATTATTGAGTTTCTTAATGAGTTTGGTAATGGTCTATAGTTTTTTCTTTAAAAGATATAAACATACATATAATATAAAATTTTTTAAAAATTTTGGGCCCCAAAGGAGATCGGCCCTGGGCGGTCGCCACCCCGCCTCCCTTAGGGCCGCCAATGTTTGCACCTATGGCATTACTCATATGACCTACTCGTATTAAATGACTACATGCTTGCAAGATTCCGACCATCATAAAAGCAATGCTACGAGCAAGAAATAATTTTAGTGCTACTAGTTCAAATAAAACCTCAAAAAATTACATAAATGAGAAAAAAAAAATTAGCATAGTGGTTAAGACGGGTCATTTCTTATTTATCAAATACAACAAGCCTTTCAAACTAATACCTTTTGTAATCGACTCTATAGCTTCTTCAATATATGCAAAATGAAATTAAATATAGTCAAACATGGGGTATATCCTTCCATTATTATTATTATTATTCCATTTTTAAAATGGAAGATTTAATGCTAAAAGAAATACTATATTTAATGTAATATGATATGATCTTGCATTCTCAACTCCCCTCTTCATGTACAAATAGTGGGTTGATGATACCGTCAAAAAACTAATGACTATCAACCCCCAAATCCCTTGCTACTTGGTGTTCTTCATCTCCTGCATATACACTAGACAAGAGGTACATAAATCATATCTAAATTTCTCTCCGGCCAGATGCGTCAGACTCAACAGCTTATGATTTCGTTTATATGTATAATCTTATTAGGATCAATTCACTTCAAAATTCTGATTTCCAATCATCATATATAACTTGATTTGTAAATTTATTATAATCTATGGTAAATTCTTAGTTCTACCAACTATAGAAATGGTTTACTGGAACGATGAGTTATAAATTTGACATCAAAACTGTTATTATCAAGTAAGAACATTAGGATTGTGGTATCTAGCTAGGTGCATACCATTTGATTTTGGTTGAAGAATCATGTTGATATAGGTATATATGTTAAGCAATAAATAGTTTTTGTTTTCATGTTTTGCAGCCTTATGAATACGGAGAACGAAACCTCAAGTAGGGGTACAAAGAAGAAAACTAAAAGGTTAAAAGTGGATATATTCAGCAAACTTCCTGAAAACATAATAGAACATATTCTAACTCTTATGCCAATCCGGGATGCATTGAGAACTAGCGTTTTGTCAAAGAAATGGCGGTATACTTGGCGGAGCATGCCTAAGCTTGTATTCACAGACAACATGGTGGAAGCGCCTTATGATTGTGGTTGCAGACAGTTGAATAGATATAAGCTTCTTAGTGCCATATTCCATGTTTTGTTGTTACACAATGGTCCGAATATACTAGAGTTCGATTGTTCTATTGGTAAATATGAAATGTATTTGATCAGATAATAAGCTGTCTTGCAAGGGGAAACAATGTGAAAGACCTAACTTTTACTTCTGATAATTGCGTGTACAAGCTACCCTCTTCTTTCTTTTCATTTGAAGGATTAGAACGTATACAACTTCATAATTGTCATTTTCAACCACCATTAGAATTCAAAGGATTTAGTTTGTTGAAGAGCATGACGTTTATTTGTGTTGAGGTTTTTGCTCAAATGCTTCATCAGTTCATCTCCAAGTGCCCGCTGCTTGAGCATATCAGTTTGGTAAGGTCTATATACATAACTGTTTTTTAAGTTACTTCGATTAACTGTGTTTGGTAATGGTTTTAATGTAGACTGGATATCAAGAAATCATTGAGTTTGCACCAGAAGGAACCAAGTTTACATTTGTTGATCTTTTACAGTGTATGCCATTGATTCAGGCTTTGGATGTCTCAAAGTATTACATGAAGGTAGTATTAAGGTTAAAGACCTTGTGGACACGTATTTAATGTCTGATAAGGAGGATTTTATATAGTATCTATGCGCAGGGGGCATGCCACAAAAGCTTCCAACTCCACTAGTCCATTTCAAACAACTGCTTTTAAATGTATGTTTGATGGAACAAGATGAGATTGCTTCTACCCTTTGCATAATCAGGAGCTCCCCAGAGTTGGAGAAAATTATAATTATGGTACAAAATATGCTATTACTTATGGTAGTGGCTTTTTATACATTTTATACATGTCCTAACATTTCTTACATGTTTTCTAATTAGTTGTATGACGATGATAAGTTGCCGGTTCGACAAACTCCAACCAACTTTCTTGATCCTAAAGACTACTCAGATTTGAGGTTGGATCATCTTGAGACATTGGACATACAAATGTTTAGTAACTTACCTCTTGAGATAGAATTTGTGAAACTCATCATTGCCAAGTCATCTATGCTAGATAAGGTACGCATCGAGCTTAATCCCAATCTTTCTATTGATGAAGAAGTGAAGATGCTCAGAAATTTGGTAGAACTCACATTTCCGCGTGCATCATCTTCTGCCAGTTTAGTCATTGAACGCCCAAAAACTTCTATATGAAGGCCAATATTTCAATGATGTTAGTTAAACTTGACTAGTATTTAAGTTTGCCATCAAATAATGTATTAATGGTTTGTTTTATATGTGGTTTTGATAATTTCGTTTTGTGTTGATTATGTAATGTCAGTTTCTGCTTTATAACATTAAATTTGAACCTTTTATTTTAAGTAAACCACCTTGGTTAATTAGATAGAAAGTCTACATTTATATATTATTTACTATTTACTATGCCTTTCAAGTACTAAATATCGTACAATCTGCATGTTTACAATTCCAGAAAGTTCACTCTTTATTAAGTTTGAGGTATGATGTGGTTTGCTGGACTCATAACACGTTCAAAACTATTAGGTAACACATGATGTTTACATATACACTAACGACAAGTGTATGGTGATATGAAAAAACTGAAATAGTATAACTTTGAATGTTAAAATATAATAAATGAAGTAGAACTTCAACTAACAATCTTTCTCTAGATTGATTTGTGTTACTTAAACCAACTTTATTGTATACATTACACGTCCATGATAAATAAATGAATGTACACACAATGGCATGTCAGCTTACCTATGGGGTACCATAAGCATACTATTTTGACACTTATAGGGTACCATAAGCATACTATTCTGACACTTATAATGTTTTATCATTTGTGGAAGTGGTGGTGATGTCAGTCTCCACTATATTTGTGTGCTTGACGTAACACCTATCTACGTAAGTTATGTGTTAAGATGTGTGTGGATTGATGTTACTTTGTATTGTGTGTGCATATAGTGGATGGTTGTGTGTATTCTCGCACGTCATATTATATCTCTTCTTAAGAGGTGTGTGAATCGATATTAGTTTTTTTGGATTTGTTTGTGTTATTTATTTATACTATTGTTAGCTCTTAGTGCATGCAATAATTACCACGTCCTTTAAACAGACTGATGCAACTTTATTTCATATGTGACACCTACTTGTATAATTTGCGTGACTTTCTTTCCACAAATGAAATCCATTTTACCTTTTAGGATATAAGGCTTTGAAGACTTTAAATGAACCAATTATGAAACATAAACCCATTGACGAAAACCATATACAATTTTTACCATCAAGAATCTTAGATGTATATATTGTATGAAAATAAGACTTCTTTATAGTTTGATTCTAGTATTAGCATGTGATGTATTATTGCATCATTTCATTTTATGAGGATTTACAAATTAGCCCTTGTTACTTATTTGTCATGAGTGTTTTGTCAACCATTAGGTGATAATTAATTTTAAAAAATAATATAAGTTATCAATTTGATTGCCGATATAACTATTAAATAGCTCGATTTTTAAAATGTTTAAAACGCTTGTTAGAGTTGCAGGAAGTTATATATGTAAACAAACGTGTCTAGTTGCAGGAAATTATATGTATCTGAGTTGTTTAATAACCAATAATCTATAACTCATCCCCTTTCCATGTTCATACAGTTTAAATTTATTATTTCTATTTCATAAAACAAGTTGGTTCAATCCCCAACTAAGATAATTTTGTGTGTTTATCACTTGCATGAGGGGAAGGGTTTGAGGCCTTTCCCCTCCACCTTTAGTTCCTTTTTCCATACTTTATGTGTTTATTGGGAGAATTGTACAACTTAATTTTATCCCTAGTAAAACTATATTTGCAAATGTTTTCTACTATAAAAGGAGTGATGGTTTAAGGGAATTTACTTGTCAGAGTTTTGTGAAGTTGTTAGAGTTTAGTTGACCCACATGACATCACCTTTTATTCTATAGCACTGTTGGCCTTAGCTTAACCGGACGTTTAACTTTGTATGATTGTTTAATCACTCTTCAAAATTGCCATTTGATGTAATTTCCGGTAAAGATAACTTTACCATAGAGTTATATAATTACTGTCTCTATGGGAACACCATGTATGGAAGCTATTCATATATTAACATTTAGATTTTGAGAAGATTTTGCAGTATTTATGGATAAAGAAAAATATTGTTTATTTTTTGAGGCCAACGTGCGTGTTATTGAGTTTTGTAAACTAGATTCATCGATATACTTCTACAATAATATGGTATATACTTCTACAATATGTGTGGTATATGCATGGCATACGGTTAAATTCATAGTTAAATTATTCCCTTAATATTTGATCTAACTAGATTTAGAGAAAGATTAAATACAAGAGGAGATATTAGCGAAGGAACTTGGATACCGACGGGTTTGGAAGCGTAAGTGCATAGAGAACTGATGATACAAGAAATTTTATCCCCACAGAATTGCTACTTTTTAAAGATGAATATCAATAATAGTTTAAATGTTGAAATAACAAATGAGAGAAAATCTTGTAATGGCCTTCGCTTGTGAACAATAAGAGCCCATTCTATTGATTGCTTTTCTGCCCCAAATCTTACAATCTACTTTTTTGTTTTCTCATAAAATTAAATAGATCATTAGATTTGTCTTCCTTCTTTGGTGATATATACAGAGATAGGCTGGAAAATCCTTCTTATAAGTGGATACTAACATATGCATATTATGTCTACAATAAAGTCTTCAATCAAAAGTTAGTTTTATTAATATATTCCTTCTAACTCATTAGAGATCATTGATTATATCTATTCTCTCAAATATCAACGAAATGATGAACTCTTCTCACTTATATGGTAAAGATCAGTAACTTATTTTCACTATTTTCACTTATCTAGGTAGTTGGTTACATTATCTGTTATGCTAACATTGGTAATGATAACGTGCAAGCTCATATGAGTGCGTCGTAATAAATGTTATAATAAATTTTACTTAGACTAATATTTCTAGCCTTTCGATCTCATGCATCTTTGATCTTCTAATTCTAACATTTGATCTTCTAGTTCTAACATTTGATTTCATATATATATATATATATATATATATGTGTGTGTGTGTGTGTGTGTATAAGAGAGGTTACTAAAAAAATCAATAGTTATGCGAAAACAAAAAAAAAAAAAAAAAAAGAAAACCAATAATATAATTTAAAATTTCTTTGTTTTTTAAATTGTTAAAAACTTATTTAAGTATTTAAATACGAGAATGAAAAGTCTTGCGTATACATAACACTATGTCGAATAAAAAATGTTACGTATACGTAACATATGTGTAACGTCTATGTAAAACTATGTTTTGCTTTTCATTTGATCCATACCCTTATATATATATACACACACACATACACACACACAAACACATATAGAGGTTACTGAAAAAATCTATAAATTATGTAAGTAATTTTATTGTTTTTCTTAAGTTTTCATATAACATTATGGTATTTTTAGTATCCCTGCTCTATATATATAAGGTAGAGTTCACTTAAGAATCATTTCAAATTTTAAGAACTTGAGAACTACTTTATTTTTAAATATATGCAACACATATGTAATACATAAATATCATACTCAAATTAAATGTAAAAACAATTCTTCATATTGTGGTACAATTTTTTGGAAAATAATATCGTTTAAAGAGTTACAGGCATTTAAAGAAAAAATGTGATTTGTTTTTAAGTTCTCAAATTAAAACTAGTTTTCACATGATGTATGTATATATATATGCATGTATGTATATATATATGCGCGCGTGTGTGTGTGTTAAAACCACATGAAAAGCATAAACTTCATATAGCTTCATGACAAATGAAGTCAAAAGATTTGGAGATTTGGAAAAATTAAAAAATTGCATCGCTATCCTAAAGTGCTACTCCTGCATTTCAAGAATAAAGATAGTCTTACAAATTGATGCATGTACTTCCCGTGTGAAATTGGCAGGAAACTATAAACGCTCCCCTAATGAGTCTATGGTATTATAAATTAAGGAATCACTACCGTCAACAATAAGAAGCACATGGTGGATAATTGTAAGGCAACCATAAGCATCATATGAAGCCTCCAAAGACGACCCATGAGAAAATACAAATAGATTATTTATACAAGTTATCCATTAACTATTAAATAGTTTAACCATGATGCTTGTTGAAATAGCATGTTCAAAATAAGTCGAGCATTTAATAACCTATGCCACTATAGATTACAATCCATTTTATAAAGGGAAATTCCTAAAATGTCTCTTTTCTCTAACTTTTTCCTCAAAATGTCACCCTAAAAATTATTTTTGAAAATGCCCATCTAGACAAGGCATTGATGCATCTACAATATGTGCACACCTGTAAAGTATGGACGGGTCACAAATAGATATATGTGCCTAAGTAGGCAGACCCTATTTATATAAAACGAGCATGCGACCGACCAAGCGGACTCCTACTCTCATAGGTTGACCGAGCATATGAAATTAAATTTTAGTAGGCATCGGTGGCCACACATATAATATAAGCACTACAAGTGTCAGCACTACAAGTGTCAGCCTGTGACTCGTTCTTTAATACAAGCGCCCGCTCCTATGTTTATGGGCGGTGAAGCCTTTCTCTCTTACAGAAATGTTAAGGGGTTATCTTTTGAAGATATATTTTCAAGGAAAAATTAGTGAAAAAAGACATTTTGAGGGGGTTTTATGTTAAACCACGTGTAATCAGTGACATTGCTTACTATTCTTGAGTTCACTCTATGATTTCATTATGATTTTTTTTTACTTATCACTTCATGTTTAAATATGACGAATTATCATTACACCATAATTGCTTTTAAATTTTCAATATACGTAACAACGAACGAGACATTACTTTCTAGATCTCCTATTTAACAAACGTCGGATCATATTTTATTTGACATACTGATATTAACTTCTCTTGTTATATGGTTTTTATGTACCTATGGCATTTCTCAAACTACCTACTCGTTATTACATGCCTACTCGTCTGTAAGCTTCCGAGCATCATAAAATAAATGTTACAAGCAAGTAATAAGTTGTGTGCTACTAGTTCAAATAAAACCTAAGAAAATGACATATATGAGAAAGAGTTTCGGCAGAGACGGTTCATTTCTTATCTATCATTCAAAAATCAAATCAAAATCCGATGAACTTATATGGTTGTAGAGAGTTGAGGCTAGTGAGATATAAATTCTACATTGGTTATAATTTGCATTTTCCAAAGTTATTGTTGTATTTATTATTCATTTCTTACTTAATTTATGTATTTTTAGAATAATACATATAAATATGATTTTTTATAACATAATATAGTATTTAATTATTTTCATCCACGCATTATATATAAATATTAATTATATTATTTATATCGTTATATTATTTAATTATTTATATAATCTATATATTTTAAATACGTGGATGAGAAAAATAATATATGTATTTATACAATATATATATATAATACATGATTGAAAATAATTAATTATTTATAAATGGATGAACCTACTTAGTTAGTTGTACGTGCATGAAATTAATTTATATATTTAGTTATTTATATAATATATATTTATTTTCATCGACGTATTCTATATAAATAAAGTTATATAATTTATTTAACTCTAAACATCGTTTGTATTATTTAATTATTTATATAATTAATATTTATATATAATACATGGATGAAAATAAATAAATAATATATATTATGTTATAAAAAAATTATATTTATATGTATTATTCTAAAAATACATAAATTAAGTAAGAAATAAAAAGGTTGCAGAAAACGTCCTTTATGTTTAGAAAAAGTTACATTAATAGTCCTTTAGAGGTAAAAAGATCAAATTACCATTGATTTAACAGAGAAAGTTAATGACAGTTAGTCTAAATGACGATATCTGTTACAAAATGTTAACATAAAGGATGTTTAGAGTAATTGTTAAAGATAAAGGATGAAAGCTGTAATAAGTTGTGTGCTAAGAGTTCAAATAAAACCTAAGAAAATGACATATATGAGAAAGAGTTTGTAAACCGGTAGAGACGGTTCATTTCTCATCTATCATTCAAAAATCAAATAGAAATCCGATGAACTCATATGGTTGTAGAGAATGTTGAGGCTAGTGAGATATAAATTCTACGTACATTGGTTATAATTTGCATTTTCCAAAGTTATAGTTGTATTTATTATTCATTCACATATACTATACCCTATAATAAGTAATAATTTGATTATACATAATAAGGTTTTAAACTAATAGTAATATTATCAAGATTCAAAGTTCTTGAATTTCAGTCGTCAATAATTGTCTACCATACAAAATGCGTTCGCTATATTACTTGTGTAGAGCAAAAATAAGTCATTCAATTTTTAATTTTATTTTCAACAGGAAAATTTATGCTAAAATAAATAGTGTATTTAATTAATGTAATATTGTAATATGATATAATCTTGTATTTTCAACTCCCCTTTGCATGAACATATAGTGGGTTGGTGATACAGTTGAGAATTAATGACTATCAACCCCCAAATTGCTTGCTGATCGGTTCTTCATCTCCGGCCTAAACCCTAGACTAGAGGTGCGTAATTCATATCTAAATTTCTACAACTTATGATTTCGTTGCTATGTATAATCAATTCACTTCAAAAGTTTTAATTTCCACTCAACAGAGATAACTTGATTTGATTTGAAAATTTTTTTATAACTTTTTGTCAATTTCTAGTTCTACCACCTATAGAAATGGTTTACTGGAATGATACGTTAAAATTTTGACATGAAAACTGTTTATAATAAAGTTAAAACTTTAGGATTGAAGTATCTAGCTGGGTGAATACTGTTTGATTTTGGTTGAATAATCATGTTGGATTAGGAATATATGTTATGCAAATAAATAGTTATCTGGTTTAATTTCATATTTTGCAGACTTATGAATATGGAGTATGTAACCTCAGGAAGGGGTACAAAGAAGAAAAATAAAAGGCTAAAAGCAGATAGAATCAGCACACTTCCTGAAAACCTAATAGAACATATTCTAACTCTTATGCCAATCCGGGATGCACTGAGAACTAGCGTTTTGTCAAAGAAATGGCGGTATAGTTGGCGGAGCATGCCTAAGTTTGTATTCACAGACAATATGGTCCAAGTGCCTTCTGATGGTGGTTGCAAAGAATTGAATAGATATAAGCTTGTTAGTGCCATCTTCCATGTTTTGTTGTTCCATAACGGCCCGACAATACTTGAGTTCGACTGTTGTATTGGTGAATCTGGAATGGTTTATGAGGTTGATCAGATAATAAGCTATCTTTCAAGCAGAAACAATGTGAAAGACCTGACCTTGACTTTTGATGATTACGTGTACAAGTTACCCGTTTCTTTCTTTTCGATGCAAGGATTAGAACGTATACAACTTCTCAATTGTGAGTTTGAACCACCATTAGAATTCATCGGATTAAGTTTTATGAAGAGCATGACGTTTATTAGTGTTGATGTTTCTGCTAAAATGCTTCATCAGTTCATCTCCAAGTGCCCGCTGCTTGAGCATATCAGTTTGGTAAGGTCCTTATCAGTGTTTTCACGACCGGATCGGACCGGCCGGTCCGACCGGTTCGACCGGGGATCGGCCACCTAGCCGGTCCGGTTCGGTGCGACTCGTTTTGGACTGGTCGAACCGGCCGGTTCGTCCCGAACCGCTGGTCGGACCGGGAAACCGGACCGGTTCGGACCGGTTTTCGTATTTTTTTTTTATTTTTTTTTATTTTTTTGATTTTAATGGGTAAAAACTGGGTGTTGAACCATAAATTAGTATGTTGGATATAAAAATATAGTTAAGTTTTATATATAACTATAAAATACATATATAAATTACTTATATTTAATTATATATATAACTATATATATAATATAGTATATATATAATTATGACGTCATCCGGTTCTTAAATCCGGTCCGACCGGTCCGACCGGTCCGACCACCAAACCAGTAAGGCGTCCGGTTCGACGTCCGATCCGGTTCTGAAAACATTGGTCCTTATACATATCTGTTTTGAAGTTACTTCGATTAAAGGAGTTAATTAAAAGGTAATGGTTTTAATGTAGCTGGACGTCAATACGACATTGACTTTGCAGCAGGAGGAACCAAGTTTACATTTGTTGATCTTTTACGGTGTATGCCATTGATTCAGGCTTTGGATGTCTCAAAGTATTACACGAAGGTAGTATTAAGGTTAAAGATAGTTAATTAACTGTTGGTTTCAGGCCCAAGATCATACTCAACTCTTGCATTCATTACTTGCAATCCATACATATAAATAAACTAAAAACACCATGCAAACATGGGTCACTAACTCACTACTCCTATAAAATAGACCACTACTTAACATCCACCCACTACTCTACTACCTAGACTAATTCAACATAAAACTTGCTGCTTAATTAAATAAAACATGACTCAAACATTAGACCCATGATCCGTAACTTGACCCGACTTTAACCCGATCAATATTAACCCAACATTTACCCCTTTAATATTGATCCAGTCTTGCTTCTCGCTTCTTGATTGAACCACACAAATTCAACTCTTGCTACTTGCTTTAAGAACTTATAGTTTGTATCTCTTGCTCTATTCTTGCTTGCTATTTTCTTGCTTAATTGAATCGATTCATCTTGCTCTTGCTACTTGCTCTTGCTCTTGCTTTTGCTTCATGCCTCTTTCTTGCTAATTTCTTTGTTTTTATTCTCATAAACCTGCTCAAGAACACCTGACTTGGATTCCACTATCGGCCTCGATTCTGAACCTGAAATTACCAAACTGCTATCACGCTTGCTGCCCTATTCTTGTGGCTGCTACCAATGTAATCAGTCGCAATTTTGGTCACTGTTTCAGCCCCGAAACTAAGGCGAAACACTCGCATTTCTTGCTTGATTTCTTGCAAAAATGACCAGGTTGCTTGCCACTGCTTGCTGCGATCAGAAAATTCTCCCGCATGCTATGGTTCTTGCTTGGTTAATTCATTGACCTCCCTGCTGGCGTGCTTCAGTTTTGGTCGCACAAAAATCAGCAGCCTCCTTGGTTGCTTAGTTGATAAAAATTGAGGTGTCTTCTTGCTTGGCCCCTTCGTATTCAATTGCACCGCTAAACCTTCCATAACCTGCTTCCCTTTCTTTAATAATTCCAGCAGGTTGCTTGCGTCCTTGCCTCTGAAATCAAAACAGCCGCAATGTTCAGGTGTGTGTGCCCCTGCTTCACCTACCTTCTTGTGTGCTTGCTTGCTTAATTATCAATCTTCTCCGTTCCAATCGACGCCTTCACATTCTGACCGCTTCTATCGTCTTTCTTTCTACTCATCTTTCTTTCTTCAGCCCTGCAGCCAAGGGCTCCTTCCTCCTTCCACAATCGACTCTCAAAATAGCTTTTCTTTTTTAACCTTGCGCTCTGATACCAAATGTTGGTTTCTGGCCCAAGATCATACTCAACTCTTGCATTCATTACTTGCAATCCATACATATAAATAGACTAAAAACACCATGCAAACATGGGTCACTAACTCACTACTCCTATAAAATAGACCACTACTTAACATCCACCTACTACTCCACTACCTAGACTAATTCAACATAAAACTTGCTGCTTAATTAAATAAAACATGACTCAAACATTAGACCCATGACCCGTAACTTGACCCGTAACTAGTCCATTTCAAAAAATGCTTTTAAATGTGTGCTTGACGAAACAAGATGAGATTTCTTCAACCCTTTGCATAATCAGGAGCTCCCCAAAGTTGGAGAAAATTATAATTACGGTACTAAGTACGCTATTAATTATAGTATAGTGGCTTTTTATACTTGTACTCACACTTTCTACATGTTTTCTAATTAGTTGTATGACGATGACAACTTGCCTGTTCGACAAACTCCCACCAATTTTCTTGTTCCTGAAGACTACTCAGATATGAGGTTGGATCATCTTGAGACATTGGACATACAAATGTTTAGTAACTTACCTCTTGAGATAGAATTTGTAAAACTCATCATGGCCAAGTCACTAGTGCTAGACAAGGTACGCATCGAGCTTAATCCCAGTCTTTCTGTTGATTTAGAAGTGAAGATGCTCAGACATTTGGTACGACACCCATTTAAATAATACGTAGTTATAAAAATATAATTAGTAAATATAAATTTAATTTTTAATTTATAGTATCATAAATAAAATAAAATTTAATGAAGTAAATTAAATAATATCATATTTTTAAATAATGTATTAATAATGTTTATTAAATACATGAAAGAGACAAAGGCAAAAAAACCAAGGTATATAAATTTAATTGATAAATTTAGCATATTGCCACTAAATTGTCTTAAAATGTTAATCAATTCTTTTTTCTATCTCTATTAGATGCACTGCACTCTTTTGTACATGTTGATTCAAAACTTATATGCTTGGCAGAATTACATCTATATCTAGAGAGATTTATTATAAAGTAGTATAGATATAAGTATTTAAATATAATAATACTTAATTTAAATAGTATTTAGTTAAAAAAATATGATTAGTAATTATAAATTTAAATATCAGTTTATATTATTATAAATAAAATAAAAACTCTAGTTTTTAAAATATGATTAGTAATTATAAATATAAATGTTAATTTATATTATTATAAATAAAATAAAACTTAATGAAGTGAATTAAATAATATCATATTATTAAATAATGTATTAATAATGTGTATTAAATAATACAATAATTAGAAGAAGTTAATTAAATGGGGGCAAAAATGGAATTATTGTAAAAAGCAATTGTACTCTATGCTTAAAATTTTATATAGGTGTCTTAAATTTTAAATAAAATTACATTTTTATCCTTCTAATATGTATTATATAGTAGTATAGATTATAGATTATAAATATATGCATACTAGAAGTAAGAAGTGTAAATGCGTATATGGCTGGCCCATCTTTAAAGATAATAAGCTTGGGCCTGCATACTTTTTAATAGAGGTGGGCAAATCGGGTTCGGCCCAATACCCGAAACCGGGTTGGGCCCAACCGGGCTTTTTCGTACGCGGGTTTTGGTGAAACCGGGTTTGTTCATACTCGGGTTTTGGTGGTCGGGTTCACCTAATGCAAAACCCTACCCGGCATACCCGGGTAGGGTCGGGTCGGGTCGGGTCGGGTCCGGGTCGGGTCCAAAACCGGGTTCAAATCGGGTTTTTTTTTTTCCTTCTTCTTCTTCTTTTCTTTTCTTGTGTGTCCCCAAAACCGGGTTCAAATCGGGTCCAAAACCGGGTTCAACCGGGTCGGGTTCGGGTCGGGTTCGGATCGGGTTCACTAAAAAACTCAAAATCTAAAACCGGTTCCAACCCTACGGGTTTAAACGGGTCCAACCCGGGTACACCTCCCATCGGGTACTACCCGTACCCGGGTCCGGGTCGGGTCCACCGGGTCGGGTTCGGACCCGGTTTTTATGCCCATCTCTACTTTTTAATACTAATTTAAAATTTAAATATAAATATTTATTAATTATGAAACTTTAACTTCAACAATTTGAAGTGGAACATTTTTTTTACACATATTGGTCGTCAAATTTTTATCACCTCCTTTAAAATAGTAAAATAAATGATATGTGCATTTAATAGGCGTTATTTCTTTTAAAAATGAACCTAGTTGTAGCTAGTGGTGTACAAATCGGTTTTTTGCCCAAACCGGTTTGGGGTCCAAATCGAAACCGGCTTAGTCAACGAAAGTTAAAACCGGTTTGGCCCCAAACCGGTTTCAACCCATAAAATAAAAAACCGCCCAAACCGGTTTGGAAACCGGTTCGGTTTTTAAAATTTTTTTTTTTGGGTTATTCCATAATAAAAAAATTTAAAGAAAATTAAATTATATTATATATCATATTTATATTAATAAATTAAAAGCTAATTTAAAGAAAATTTAAAATTTTTGTTAAAATATATAATTATATTTATATTAATTAAAATTTTTTGTTATTAATGTTGTTATTAATATCATGATGGCTGTAGTTTTTTTATTATTATTATTGTTTTTTTACTTGTTGTGACTAACTGATTATTATTGTTATTAATTTTGTTATTAATATAATAATATTATTATTTTATTTAATGTTAAATAGTTAAATTATTATATAATGAAAGTGAGATATATGATATATAAAACATATAAACAATTCAAACAACATAAAAGATTAAATAATAGTTTTATAAAAACTAAACAACCACCGGTCGTTCTCCGTTCGTTCGTTGCATACTTGTACGTTTATTCTTCGCCACCAGAACCGGAGCTGTTACGAAGGTACTCATCATATGCCGCTTCATAATCGGTCATTCCGGGCGTCAATCCGCTCTATACCTCGTCCTCATATAATTCTGCTTCGTATTCCAGTTCTTCTTCAAGTGAGCATTTGTCTTGTACTATTTCGGCGGCATCCAAAAAATCCTTCAAGCAAATCGACATTTCAACCGCTTGTGGAGTGAGTCGAGTTTGTCTTATCGATATAACCCTGCCACTAACAAAAAAACAGATTCCGAAGAGTATATAGCCGTTACCCAACGGCTAGTTTGAAAAACTGGTTTGAAAACCGGTTTAAGAACCGGTTTGAATAACGGTTTGAAACCGGTTTGAAACCGGACCGGGTTAGGAACCGGTTTGAAGGGGGATATCTCCAAACCGCTTAACGGGTTGAAACCGGTTTGGGCCAAACCGGTTTGAGCCCAAAACCGGTTTCGGTTTTTTTGGGGGAACCGGTTTTTTTGAACACATCTAGTTGTAGCACAATGGTAAGAGTTCTGCTATGGTCTTGGAGCCTTGGTTCAAAATTCAAATCCAAACAGCCACACTTGTTTATTTCGTTTTTTCATACTTTTTATTTTGAAGCTTTTTATTTTTAAAACGGTTAAGTGTTTTGTATAACAACCGTCACTATTGTTGTTTGAGTTCGTTATACTAGGTTGTTCACCCTTCTGAATTTAGTTCTTTAAATAAGAACCATGTACACATGTTTTCTTAAAAATGGGAGGTACTATCGTAATTGATCTAATGCGTTGAAGTTGTCTATGTTTTTTTACTTGGGTAAAAAGTAAATAAAGACTATATTGTATGATACGTGTCATCTCCACGTTGCGATGCCAGACATATTAGTTGATTAATTCAAGCATCGGTTATTTCTTTGATTGTCTACTAGTTAGTGGGTCATTTGTGGTCTTTGTAGTGGGATTAATGGTAGTTTTCATTTTTTGTCTCCTTTATTGTTAGCCTATATATTAAAAGGCTATGAATGTCTTCAAAAAACTACCTATGAATGAATTAATCAAATTATTTACTGTCTCTTCTGGTCTCTCTCTCTCTCTCTCTCTCTCTCTCTCTCTCTCTCTCTCTCTCTCTCTCTCTCTCTCTCTCTCTCTCTTTTATATCATGTGCGAGTCTTTATCGACTATTGGCTAAGGCTCAAATAGTCACTACCATTTGGTACAGAAAGCACCATATTTAATCGAAAATGTTTTAAATTAACTACGGGGCTATTTGACAGTCTTTTAATCAGTCTTTTAATGGTTTAGATGTCTGAATGATTCGGCATTTAATGGTTCAGACTGTTTGTTTCGCGAGTAAATGTTTGAATGGTTCAGATATTTGCCTCTGAATGGTTAAGCATTATACTAATGCTGAATGGTTAAGAGGTCTAATGCTGAATGGTTAAGAACTCTTATCTGAATTGGTCAGACATTTGCCTTTGAATAGTTAAGTGATATACTAGCTATTAATGGTTCAGATCTCTTAATGGTTCAACACTTAATTAATGGTTCAGACCTTTTATTGGTACAGCACTTAATCATTCAGATATTTCTAAATAGCCCCTAAGGAACAACTACATATGTGTTTTCCTACAAAGTGTTTATTTGATTGAATTAAGGCCTCATCAATTATTTCAAAACAGAAGTAGATTTTTTTTAACATACCATCTCATTATGATAATTAAACGCGTGTTAGCTCTTTTTATCAAGTCTTTGTTAGATAAAACTTGAGTTATGGTAGTTTAAGTGTTAAAATCATATTGATATATAATTGCACTTTTTCATTTTCATCTCAAATTGTAGTGCATCACTAGGCGTTTGATCATGTTGGGTTGGGTTTGATTAGCAAAAGTTAAATTCTAACTAGGTTTGGTGCACATAAGAGTAAGACTATAACAAGGCGTACATAACAGGATTGAAAATTTAATATGTGAAAATCTGATTCTGACCTTCTAAGTCTAAATTCTATAGCCCAACAACAACTTTAGCCAATTAGATTAAGCCCACATCTAACATCTAATTAGTACTTACTTCATCTGTTTACCAATCTATTATATACTAACTAGTAGCGTGCCCGTGCGATGCGGCGGGTGCCACATTTTTATTGCGACTCTCGTGCTCTGTACACAACGTATGCGAATAATATTGTTAGATAACAATATATATAAGTTATGAAGTAGGTAAATGAAACGATAATAAATTAACATAATACACGAATTAGAAAATTCAAGTTTTGAATAATAAAAGTTGCAAGAATAGAATCATAAACGTGTAGATAGTTGCATGATTTGAGAAATTCAATCGTACGCCTCACAGAGCTTGATGATCTCATCGATATTGTTAGCCCACCAAATATCTTGTACTTCATCTTGTTTGTCTGCCACATCTTTGGTTGGACAAATATCTTCTGTCTTTTCCACTTTGATCGGCACCTCAGTGGTTACAGCAACTTTAGTCACTTATTTTATCTATAATTAATGTAGAATAAGAGAAAATGTTGTTAATATAAAGAAAAGTCCAGATTTAAAATTACACTCATCTGTAATATAGTATCATTTAATACAAAAAAAGTAAAAGTCTTTTAAGCTATACAGTTTAAAAATTACTCCTATCTGTTTTATATGTTGTTACTATGCATAGGTAAGATATTTAAAAAAAAAACTTGTGCATTATTGTATTAAATAATAAAACCTGTAAATTTAAGAAATTTATCTACATCCACATATCAAAAACCATATTATATAGATGAAAAATGTTTTACTTACACAGCATGAGATATGCTTGTAAAACAAACTACAACTTTTATTATACTAATTAAAACATGCACAAAACTAAGAAACAATATAAAAGTATTCTGATTTAAACATAAATCTAAACAACATGAGGTCTATTTAACTTCTGTACTGTCATACGAGTAAATTTAATTCTTATTTCTGGCTTCTTGGCTGAACATGCAGTGTCTTCTAGTTCATTTTCTTTGTCAATGTTAGCCGGACCATCTAACTCAATGACCTCACTCCATTTCCATTCATCAAGCCTCTTGATTCTCTTTTTTTTGTTTTCAAATATCCTAGCCTTCAAATATCCTAGCCTGGGCTTCAAACGTGCGATCCTTAAAAAAAGTTAGTATATAGCTAATCAAAAACAAATTTAATAGTATAAATACTACCACCTCACTAAATTCACGTTGAAGATTAGATTTGTAGGGATTAAACATGGCACCACAACAAATAATCTCAACACTATTATCAAGATCAAGATCAACGTGTATACAAATATATGAGAGTGCATAATACAGTTAATTTACAACTTGAATCTAAACATAAACAAATAGAAACCATTTACCTTTTTAGGATTATGTTTCTTCAAATCGCCATCAAGATCTGCAATATTCTGCACTTTATGTTCATCCACATCCTGATTTATTAAAACAATGATAGTTTAATATATAAATTTAAAATAAGATCAAATTAGTACAAAACAATGATATCTATAAAGTTTAATTTAGCTCTAAACCAACCTTGTTATGAGAAACAACCTGCACACAAGAAAATATACGATTAAAAAAATTATTAAAAACATATTCTTTTCTCAATATAATTCTAATATAGTACCATTTGATGTTTGCACCTTTGATTTTCTGAGATCAGTATGCAGAAGTTCTAAAGGTTCAACCTTAAAGGGTTGGTATCCACGAATGTTTGTAGCATCCAAAGTCATGATCCATTTTTCTCCATTTAAAATAGTTATGAACTTATATGTATTTATAGACTTCTATTGGGTATTTGAATATTTGTTTGGCGCCTGAAGAACAACTGATTTAGGGCTTCCCCTACAAATAGGTTGTCTGTTTGGTTTGTTGTTACTGACTTTTTTTAAATGGTGGTATTTTTTTAAAAAACATCTTCAGATTATAAATTTCGCCATCTTTACCATATGGTGAAAACTTAAACCAATTTGAAGTAACATAAAATGGGTACATTAAAACCGGTTACAATGTTAGATTTGTAAAATAATAAAAAGCCTTTTATAGAGTTTATTTTATAAAATAATAACAGCATAATATTTACATCTATCTTTGAAAACTATGGTTTTAATTTTAGTGTCCAAAAGGGCTTATACAAATAGTTTTTTGGATTAAGATAACATTTTTTTAGGTTGTATATTAGTAACTTTATAAACTATTAAAGGTTTTCATAAGCATATGAGGTATGTGTATGTATTTTAGGTTTGCTTATAGTTTTTAAAGTTTTAATATCTATACTATATTTATAAACAAACATTCATTTTTGATAACTGAGTCATTTGTATATATATATATATATATACAGTTAATTTGTTTATCTATATGATATTTTATATTCAAATGTATTCTCATTGATATATAGGCAATTTGTTTTTTTTAGATATTTAATAATGAAACAAAGATGTACCCGATATTTATTATTTCATAGTTCTTTGAATTTCTTTAGCTATAATGTAGCATAAAACACTTATTCTCATTTCTGTTCGGTTTTGTGAATTAAAGTATCAACCATTACGAAAAAAAGGTATATATTTCATATTTTTGAACTTTTTTTATATATTTGTAACTGAACATTAATATTCGGAATTTTATATTACTGTCTTATGTTTGTTTTATTTTTCATGTTAATATTGATCATTAGCAATCTCAGGTAATACAAGTGAAGCTGCAGGTTATATTATTATTTAATCCAGACTGTACTGGACATTCATTTTGATGTATTTGATATGGTTTTAGAGACTTTATGTTGCATTCGTGAAAAGGTACAGACAAAATTTTTTTAAAAGCCGAATTCCTCCTTTTAAGCCTATTTTAACAACCATGGAATATATTTTAACCTTTGAAACTGAAAATATATAGAAAAGGGGAGGTTTAAATATTGAAATCAAAATTGGGTTTTCAATTTTCATGTTTGAACCGTGCGGGAGCGATGGGAGGATTTAAAGGCCATTTGAGTTGTTTCATGTGGACATATGGTAGTACAGTAGGTAACAAGAGTTGTAAAACTCATATTTTCAATAGATTTGGTCAACTATTTATAAACTGGACTACATTTAGTGCGTATTTGTAAACTGAATTTTTTTGAATTCACTGTAACTGTTTATTAAAATCAAAACAAACATTTCCATATTTTAAGTAAAAATATTTAACAACCACACAAATAGTAAATTATTAACAAATAAAGGGATCAATGTGTAAATAGATTTGAATGTCCACGTTTATAGCATCATTAAAATGATAATATTAACAAATAAAGGGATCAATGTGTAAATACATTTGAATATCCACATTTATAGCATGGTTAAAATGTCAATATTGTCCTTTGAAATAATTGATTTTAAGTTGTTCTTTGTGCTTAAAAATCACAAAACTCTTAAATTTGGCCGGTATCCTTTCTTCGTGCAGTATAATATAGTATAGATATAATAGTTTTAATAACCCGTGTATTATACAGGTTAAATAAATAAAATATTAAAAATAATAGTACAATTTTATTAAGTATAAAACAATATTCTAAAATAATATATAATTACAATTACGTGTTAGTTAGGATATAAGTAATAAACAAATGATATTAACTTTTTTGTTTAAAGACACTAAATATTTTGTTTCAAAGAAAAACCTTTTTAAAAAAATTCATTATTATAACTCCCAGTTTTAATCATTTTTATTTATAAATATTTTAATTTTTAAAAACACCAATTTTAAAATATTTTTGATGTTTTAAAAAAATATCTTATTTTATAAAAAAATTATTTCTTTATAAATAGAATTAATAAAAAGAACTTTTTTTATTTATTAAAAAATATTTTTAGTCTATAAAAATTAAATAATATTATCCGTAATTATGGTAACAAGGAAATAAAAACAGAAAAAATTTGATAAGGAGGTATGTAGTGCTTCCAGGTGTCCCCCTCATTTAACTTTTTATTAGAGTATAGATTAATTATTTATTATTATACTATTAAAATAACATATGTATTACACGGGTTGAATAAAAGAATATTAAGTAGAATGAAAGTTTATTAATTATAAAATGATATACTAATATAAGATATGATTAAAATATTTTTTATTATAAATAGAATAAAAATTTTGTTTGAAAACAAACATTTTATAGAAAAACATCATTTTTAAAAACTTTCGTATTATAAGTCTTAATTTTAATAATTTTTATTTATAGAAATTTTACTATTTAAAAGGACTAATTTTAAAATAATTTTCATTTTTAAGAAAGTTTGATGTTTTAGAAAATTATTTTATAAAAATTATTTATTTATAAAATAACATTAATGAAAAGATCTTTTTTCTTACTTTTTTTTAAATATTTCTTTATAGAAAAATTTTATAAGAAAGAATATGATTCTGTCACGTGTTAATTAGTATTTTATTAGATTAAGAAGATTAAATAAGAATATTGAGTTATTCACACCATCAAACATTTACGAATATACATTTCATATTCAATTTTTTTCAATGTTAATCTAACTTGAAATAATAGTTTATATGCATCATTATATTTAATATAAATTCATATTTGAAAAATCATATATGTTTATCTTATTTTCTGATACCATATAAAACTTTTTGTTATTAGTTTCGTTACACCCATTACGCTATAAATACTTGTACATTATGCAACAAAAGGTAGCACTATTATTAGAATTAATACTTTAAAACAAATCTCAAAAGTGGATAATATTATACAATCCGTATCACAACCTTAATATTTGTACTTAATCCATATCTTCCCTAATTCTCGCTTACGTCGAATATTACTTAGTGTTTCCATCAACCAGAACGCAATAAAGAGTTGCACATCATGCATTAAAGATTGTACACTTGTTATACGTAAACATGGAAACATATTTCAAACTTGTAGATTATTATTAATCTCCTTAGTTATATATACACCTAAAATCTTATCAGAATCTTTAACCATACGGAAACTTGTGTATATAAATTACGTACCCTTGTGCTCATGATATATTATTCATCACAACTTGAAGAAACTGAAGCAATCAACAATGGCAAATGCAGTTTTTAGCGATGCTAAAATCCCAACGAAGAAGAGAAGCATTCGAGTACCGATGGATGGAAACGCTTATTACATACGAAAGATCGGAGAACTTAGGAACGAAAGGTTATTATTGTATCGTATGCTGGAAATATATGAAGAACTGTATAGAGAGAGTTTGATCGAAAGTCCACCATCAACGTCCACCGGAGAAGATGATCAGAGGAAGGAGGAGTTACGTGAAGAACAAGTTAACGAAAGAAAGAAGCGAAAGGCTACGTCGATCAAGCGAAAGGCCACGGGAGAAGATGATCGGAAAAAGAAGAAGAAGAAGAGGAAGATAGTCCCACAGAAGGCCGTCCGTACACCGGTGGTGAACAATGATGTAACTCAGCGGTTGAAGGAGTTCATCGTGAATGAGATGAAGGGTAGTGAACTGAAGCTTGTGATTCAGAAGAAGATGTTCATATCGGATACCAAAAAGGGTTTGAACCGGTTGAACATGCCGGTTATTCAACTGGAAAACAATGAGTTCTTGACGAATGATGAGAGGAGGATTTTTAGTAATAGGGATGAGAAGAAGGGGATTAAGGTACAGTTGTTGGGGCCAACGTTGGAGATGTATGAAGATCAAATAAAGCTGAAGATGTGGCACATGTCGACCTCTCGGAACTACGTGCTTACGAAGAATTGGCATAGATTTTGGAAGGAGAATGAGGCGCATTTGGCGGAAAGGTCGACTATTCAAGTGTGGTCGTTTCGGAGAGATGAGCAGTTGTGTTTTGCAGTTGCATGTGTGGGGAAGCCTGATGATTAAGAAGACGACAATTATATCATGTTTATGTTCATGTTCATGTTCATGTTTATGTTTATGTTTACGTTCCAGTTGTGATTCGTTTATTTTATTTGGATGTTTAGATTTTGTTGATCATTGATTCATTAAGTTTTCTAAAAAGAGTATTGTTGATCATTAGATTTTCTTGATTATTAACACACCTCTTCTTATTCATTCACTTGACTTGTGTTAATTATAATCATATGGCCAAAACTATCACAATTGTATACCACATTAAGAGACTATGCACTGATTAAAAGAAAAATAACATGTAGTCTAAGACACAATTTCCATCATCTTTTCATCCTTATTAATATACTAAAAGACTTTTTATTTAAACTAAACACATACTTAGAGAGATAATTAAGGCTACTTGATTATTATGGAGAATTGAAGTGGTAGTTGTAGGGAAAGACTTGTTATGCACGTGCCGTCTCTTTCTCACGTGGGAGTAATCCATGGTAAACATACGAACCGGGTCGGGTCCTTCTTGCATTGTCATTTTGTTTATGTATTGATAAAAGATATTAAACAAATGAATATTCAAATGAGAGTACCTGAAAAATCTATTGAGATAAAACAAAATAAAGATGCTCAATATTTTCTTTTATTCTCAATAAAATCCTCCTTATCAGACATCAAATACATGTCCACAAGGTCTTTTGGAGGAACTTTTACTTATCTCAATTCAAATGGAAAGAAAAATAATGCAAATTAACGTGAAATGAATACGAAATGATAACTAGTTGTATCATTTTTTTCTAAACATGAACACAAACCTGTTTAAAAATATGTTAGATCATAATACATGTTAAAAGACATGTTAAATATCATATATTTAGTTTAAAAAAGTTGTCCAAAGTTTATAAAGTCTTAAATAAGCAATTCCTAATATGATAATTCTTAACATATATAAAACAAAAGTTAACAAAAATACTAATTAACAAATCACATAGTTTAAACGGATACGTCCGCATGAAGAGGCGTTAGACAGAGGCTGAAACTCGGTTAATGATACTATAGGAGTCGTATTCGATTGAACCGAATGAGCAAAGAGTAGTGTTAATAAAATGAATCTGAACAACAATGATATATATCATAGTATATGTTTATTTATTTTAAATAAATTAAATATAAAAACATGTTTAAACAAGTACCTTAATAGTTAACATGTTTTAACCTGTGAAGACACCATTTTTATCGTCTTTTAAACAAGGGTAGATCTGTAAATGACACGAAACCTGTTAACTTTGTGTAGTGCTGTGTTAACAGATTCTTGGCAGAAATTGTTAGCACTAGTCCCCACCCCCCCAAAAAAAAAAAAAAAAAAAAAAAAAAGAAAAAACTCTCTTGAGACCGGCTAATTTGTAAAAAAAGCAACCCGACTCGGCTAAGTTTGTAAACAAGTTGAGTCCCACTCAAAACTATATTTGTTACATGGTTCCTCGTTGGCTCACTAAATTTAAAGCTCGAATTATAATTTACAACAATTATAACCCAAAACTATAAAACTATAACATATATACTAAGCTTAAATTTTATTAGCAACCCAATATCAAATAGACCATGGTCATATTGGGTATAGTGGCATTTTCTAATAAAAAACAAATATAAAAGTATAATAGATGGTGACATATGAACAATATATGTCATTTGTAAAATATCATTAGTTTCACTCGAATCATTAGTTTAACGGGTTAAGATAAAAAATCTAAAATTTATCTTTTGTTTTTAGAGATATCAATATGTTAAAGAGAATTTAATTAATTGCACACAGAATAATCAACTTCGATCAGCTGAGGAGTCAATATATTATATGTAAAAATGTATCAAATTTAAAAAAGACTTAAATATAAACTAGTGAGTCAGCATAGCTCAACTTAGTTTTTTTATAAGCAAAGCTCTACGCTTCAAATTCATCATTAAGATAGAGCCGACTCGATTTGTAAAGGATCCGATATATCCTGAGTTATTTTAATTACTCACTCAAATGGGATTGACGAAGTTAGATGCTGCCTTTTTTAGGTCATTTTAATTAGGGTTATTGGATTTTAATAATTCTAACTTTTATTTATTGACCATGATTAATTCCAACTCAAAAAATTTTTGCACACATTCTCAACTTTGAATTTATTTTCCTCCAACGACCGTTGCTAACTGAGAGTTAACCCCCGATAGTTTTTTTGATGAAATGGGGATATCATTGAGTCATTTTTCAACTACGCAGTCGTCCAGACTACATCAAGTCTGTTTTTCGGTGTCTAACATCCAACGTTATCTAAAATCTACCTCAAATGAATTAAGTGGTTCAAATCTAAAGGTGAAGATTGACGGGTTTTAAGGTGTAAAAGTTTTAGATTGACGGATCAGATGGTTGATTTTAACTTTTTGCTTAGTGTTTTGGCTATATAAATAGTCCACGTCATCGAAAAACTAACGGTGTTAACTGTCAGTTAGTAAGGGATCGTTAAAGGAAAATAAGATCAAAGTTGGAAGTGTCTTTAAACATTTCGTGAGTTAGGATTAATCCCGTCCAATAAATAAAAGTTGACTTTATTAAAATCAAATAACCCTTTTAATTATATACATATATCCATCTTCAAAGAAGAAGCATCTACCACCATTCTGTAAGTTCTTATTTCATTATGTTATAACAGCCAATCCATCCATCCATACTGATATTGTTGATGATTTTTAGATGACCGTTGTTTACGAATGTCGAGATTTCTGCTAAAATGCTTCAACGGTTTCTCAAATATCTGTTTTTCAATGTGTGCTTGATGAAACAAGAGGAGATTTCTTCTATCCTTTGTATGATAAGGAGCTCCCCATTGTTTATGGGAATTACATTTTTGGTAAGTAGTTTATTATTCATGGTAGCGGTTCTTTATACTTCTATTGACATTTTCTACATATTTTCTAATTACATGTATGATAATGAGAAGTTGCGTGTTCGACGAACTCCCGCCAACTTTCTTGATCCCGAACACTACTCAGATATGAAATTGGATTGCCTTGAGACATTGACGTTATACATTTTTAGTAACTTGCCTCTCGAGATGGAGTTTGTGAAGAGGTGAAGATGCTTAGAGATTTGGTAATGATTCCAATTCCAAGGGCATCATCATCAGCAAAATTAATCGCTAAACGTTGATGAACTCTTTATGAATGTTGTTAATTTGATGAATTGAGTTAAGTTCTTTGTTAGGATTAAGAAAATTCTAATCATTGTGCTTTTATGGTCACTTGAGCATTATCTTTAGTTAATGTGTTTATGGGTTCAACCAAAATAAGTATGTTGGTTCAACATGAAATTGGCATAAGTCTATTGGTTGTTTCTGTGAATTTTGTGTTATGTTTGTGTCATAACAACTTTAATGCAAATAAATAGTTTTTGCATGTTTGGTGGTGCATTCTACACGTAAACCGAGTTATTAATCTCAAGGAAGTTGTTTGAAATGACAATTAACTTATACCCTAAGTTCCTCAAAATGTATTAGAAAATATTTTAGAATTGCTGATGATGCTTAAGCTTGTATTTGATGATGAGTTAGTTGGAGTATTATCTAATTGTTAGGAGTTGGAGAATTATATACTTATCAATTTACAGATTAATTTAATATTAAGAAAGGATTACATGGTAAATTACAAATGTGGAAAAATCTTTGTTTGATTTTACAAATTGTATATACTATTAAAACCCTATGTCGGTGGATATAGTGCCACCGTACATGTGTTATTGCTTAATGTACAAGTTGTTGATGCACATAGGTGTTTTAATTTCTTCACTTGCTTTACTTATCACAAGCCCCTTTATCTGTTAGTGCCATCACTCAACCTTTTTCTCCATGTAGTAAACTTGCACACCAGTGGCCCTCCATCGATCCTCCTCTTCTCTCTCGAGTGGTACCATGTCTTCTTCTTCTTAGCGATTTGAGCTTACAGACTATGATCACCCATTCCTCTTCCAGTGATACAGAGGCCCTCGAAGATTTTGGTTCGTAAATCAACAATATCGCCAAAAGCATCATTTAAATTTATGTCCTTGCTCTCCATCTAAACTTAAAATTAAACAGAGCTTCATCTTGTGAGAGAGAGATGTGAAGAAGGGGATAAAATGAAAAGAAGAGAGTGTAGGGTTTAAGAGGGTATGTTTAATTTTTAGTGAAAAAAAATGGAATCGAAATTAAATTACAGAATGTTTAACTAGAAATTTGAGATCCATAAATATATCATATTTTAACCTTCTCTTGATTCTTATTTATTTTTATTTTAAACCAGTAAGTCATTTATATTTTATTGAAATTTAAACAATTCAACCTTTTATGACCTATTCTACGTTTAAAGCCGCAATTTATAATTTTATTTTTCTTTGATGTGGTAAACAAGATATTTCTTATATTATTAATAAAAACTTTAAATTTTAATTTTAGATTTTGGATTTATTTTAGCTATGTAAAAAGTTATATTTTATGCTAGAATCAGCCTATTTGTGTATAAAATATTTAGATATAAAAAATTAACAAGGTATGTTTGGGCTAATTTTTTTGAATAGATATTATTTATATAAGTTCATTTAAGCTTAACTTTTGTTATTACTTAACTAAATGATTGTGATTAACTGTTGTGATTGCTTTGAAATGGTTAGGTTGATTGACGCTCCTTCACTGTATTACAAAAGAACCCCGCAGCAACGCACGGGATTTAGTAACTAGTTAGTTATTAAAGATTTATAGCAAATTGTAAAGTTAAATTAATAAGATTCAGGTTTGTAATTTTAGAACTAAATAACTTTGCATACTAGCTTATAATTTGTGAAATTATTCTATCATTTAATAAGCTTTTTTTTTTTTTTGACAATTACAAGTGTTGGACAAGACAAATTATTAGAAAAAGTAAATTACTATTTTAGTTCACATGGTTTAATGAAATTACGGTTTCAACCAAATAGTTTATTTATTACACTTACAATGCATTATATATGGGTATTAAAAGAATAGTTGGAATGATAAGATGTTATGATTTTATTTAGAGATCAATAGTGCAAACCAGTCTAGTAGTAGGTAGTAGAGCAACTTTCTAAAAATTTTAAAAAATATATTATACATGCTTATATCAACGGCGTGACTTGCTATGCAAGAGTTTCTTGATTTTATTTTTAATGCACACTCCACCCAAACTCAAGTTCTCGCCATATAAACACACATATGCAAACCATAACATAACAATATATATGAATTTTATCATGTTAAGCCCAGATAATCAAATAGTATATTAAATTGAACTTTGGAAGCAATTTATAAAACCACATACAGGTATGTGTCAATGGCATGGCTTACTATTCTTGAGTTCAATTTATGATTTTATTATGCCTCTTTTCACTCCACAATTAATGTTTAAATATGGCGAATTACTATTACATATTTATATCATAATTGTTTTCAATTTATCAATATAGGAAACAACGGATAAGATGTTACTTTCTAGACCTTCTATTTAGCAGACTTACGACCACATTCTATTTAACTTACCGATATTGATTTGCCTCGTTATACATTCTTATTTGCACCTAGGGCCGGTCCCGAGAAACTGAAAAAAACTTTGGACCCCTGGTGAGTTGAAAAAAATGCCCCCCTCCCCCTATAATATTATGTCAATAACCCGTATGCAAGAAGTATATAATACGATAATAACTGTTAACCAATAAACAAAAATATTGTAACAAAATATTATAATTTACTTACTTAAGCAAATCATGAGATTCTATTAGCATTTTGAAATGAGTTTAGATGAGATAAATGATAGTGAACTAAATTAGTTAAAATGTTAATGAGCCCTAAGGTTGGATAGACTAAAATAGTTAAATTATTATTGAGTTTCTTATTTATCAAATACAACAAGCCTTTCAAACTAATACCTTTTGTAATCGACTCTATAGCTTCTTCAATATACGCAAAATGAAATTAAATATAGTCAAACATGGGGTATATCCTTCCATTATTATTATTATTATTATTTCATTTTTAAAATGAAAAATTTAATGCTAAAAGAAATACTATATTTAATGTAATATGATATGATCTTGCATTCTCAACTCCCCTCTACATGTACAAATAGTGGGTTGATGATACCGTCAAGAAATTAATGACTATCAACCCCCAAATCCCTTGCTGCTTGGTGTTCTTCATCTCCTGCATATACACTAGACAAAAGGTATGTAAATCATATCTAAATTTCTCTCCGGCCAGACGCATCAGACTCAACAGCTTATGATTTCGTTTATATGTATAATCTTATTAGGATCAATTCACTTCAAAATTCTGATTTCGAATCATCAGATATAACTTGATTTCTAAATTTATTATGATCTATCGTAAATTCTTAGTTCTACCAACTATAGAAATGGTTTACTGGAACGATGAGTTATAAATTTGACATCAAAACTGTTACTATCAAGTAAGAACATTAGGATTGTGGTATCTAGCTAGGTGCATACCGTTTGATTTTGGTTGAAGAATCATGTTGATATAGGTATATATGTTAAGCAATAAATAGTTTTTGTTTTCATGTTTTGCAGCCTTATGAATACGGAGAATGAAACCTCAAGAAGGGGTACAAAGAAGAAAACTAAAAGGTTAAAAATGGATAGATTTAGCAAACTTCCTGAAAACATAATGGAACATATTCTAACTCTTATACCAATCCGGGATGCATTGAGAACTAGCATTTTGTCAAAGAAATGGCGGTATACTTGGCGGAGCATGCCTAAGCTTGTATTCACAGACAACATGGTCGAAGCTCCTTATGATTGTGGTTGCAGACAGTTGAATAGATATAAGCTTCTTAGTGCCATATTCCATGTTTTGTTGTTACACAACGGTCCGAATATACTAGAGTTCGATTGTTCTATTGGTAAATCTGAAATGTATTATGACTTGGATCAGATAATAAGCTATCTTGCAAGGGGAAACAAGGTGAAAGACCTGACTTTTACTTCTGATAATTGCGTGTACAAGCTACCCTCTTCTTTCTTTTCATTTGAAGGATTAGAAC
Organism: Flaveria robusta; assembly: GCA_025506415.1. Classification (NCBI taxonomy): domain Eukaryota; kingdom Viridiplantae; phylum Streptophyta; class Magnoliopsida; order Asterales; family Asteraceae; genus Flaveria; species Flaveria robusta. The sequence goes on from CM046468.1 coordinate 18,556,757, forward strand.
GTATACAACTTCATAATTGTCATTTTCAACCACCATTAGAATTGAAAGGATTTAGTTTGTTGAAGAGCATGACGTTTATTTGTGTTGAGGTTTCTGCTCAAATGCTTCATCAGTTCATCTCCAAGTGCCCGCTGCTTGAGCATATCAGTTTGGTAAGGTCTATATACATAACTGTTTTTTAAGTTACTTCGATTAACTGTTTTTGGTAATGGTTTTAATGTAGACCGGATATCAAGAAATCATTGAGTTTGCACCAGAAGGAACCAAGTTTACATTCGTTGATCTTTTACAGTGTATGCCATTGATTCAGGCTTTGGATGTCTCAAAGTATTACATGAAGGTAGTATTAAGGTTAATGATAGTTAGATCTAATGTAAGAATATCGTGTTTGCTAACTTTAACTTTCGTATACGGTTAAAGTATCTATGCGCAGGGGGCATGCCACAAAAGCTTCCAACTCCACTAGTCCATTTCAAACAACTGCTTTTAAATGTATGCTTGATGGAACAAGATGAGATTGCTTCCACCCTTTGCATAATCAGGAGCTCCCCAAAGTTGGAGAAAATTATAATTATGGTACAAAATATGCTATTACTTATGGTAGTGGCTTTTTATACGTTTTATACATGTACTGACATTTTTTACATGTTTTCTAATTAGTTGTATGACGATGATAAGTTGCCGGTTCGACAAACTCCAACCAACTTTCTTGATCCTAAAGACTACTCAGATTTGAGGTTGGGTCATCTTGAGACATTGGACATACAAATGTTTAGTAACTTACCTCTTGAGATAGAATTTGTGAAACTCATCATTGCCAAGTCATCTATGCTAGATAAGGTACGCATCGAGCTTAATCCCAATCTTTCTATTGATGAAGAGGTGAAGATGCTCAGAAATTTGGTGCAACTCACATTTCCGCGTGCATCATCTTCTGCCAGTTTAGTCGTTGAACGCCCAAAAACTTCTATATGAAGGCCAATATTTCAATGATGTTAGTTAAACTTGACTAGTATTTAAGTTTGCCATCGAATAATGCTTTAATGGTTTGTTTTATATGTGGTTTTGATAATTTCGTTTTGTGTTGATTATGTAATGTCAGTTTCTGCTTTATAACATTAAATTTGAACCTTTTATTTTAAGTAAACCAGCTTGGTTAATTAGATAGAAAGTCTACATTTATATATTATTTACTATTTACTATGCCTTTCAAGTACTAAATATCGTATAATCTGCATGTTTACAATTCAAGAAAGTTCACTCTTTATTAAGTTTGAGGTATGATGTGGTTTGCTGGACTCATAACACGTTCAAAACTATTAGGTAACACATGATGTTTACATATACACTAACGACAAGTGTATGGTGATATGAAAAAACTGAAATAGCATAACTTTGAATGTTAAAATATAATAAATGAAGTAGAACTTCAACTAACAATCTTTCTCTAGATTGATTTGTGTTACTTAAACCAACTTTATTGTATACATTACATGTCCATGATAAATAAATGAATGTACACACAATGGCATGTCAGCTTACCTATGGGGTACCATAGGCATAGTATTTTGACACTTATAGGGTACCATAAGCATACTATTCTGACATTTATAGTGTTTTATCATTTGTGGAAGTGGTGGTGATGTCAGTCTCCACTATATTTGTGTGCTTAATGAACACCTATCTACGTAAGTTATGTGTTAAGATGCGTGTGGATTGATGTTACTTTGTATTGTGTGTGCATATAGTGGATGGTTGCGTGTATTCTCTCACGTCATATTATGTCTCTTCTTAAGAGGTGTGTGGATCGATATTAGTTTTTTTGGATTTGTTCGTGTTATTTATTTATACTATTGTTAGCTCTCAGTGCATGCAATAATTACCACGTCCTTTAAACAGAATGATGCAACTTTATTTCATATGTAACACCTACTTGTATAATTTGCGTGACTTTTTTTCCACAAATGAAATCCATTTTACCTTTTAGGATATAAGGCTTTGAAGACTTTAAATGAACCCATTATGAAACATAAACCCATTGAGGAAAACCATATACAATTTTTTCCGTCAAGAATCTTAGATGTATATATTGTATGAAAATAAGACTTCTTTATAGTTTGATTCTAGTATTAGCATGTGATGTATTGTTGCATCATTTCATTTTATGAGGATTTACAAATTAGCCTTTGTTACTCGTTTGTCATGAGTGTTTTGTCAACCATTAGGTGATAACTAATTTTAAAAAATAATATAAGTTATCAATTTGATTGCTGATATAACTATAAAATAGCTCGATTCTTAAAATGTTTAAAACGCTTGTTCTAGTTGCAGGAAATTATATATATAAACAAACGTGTGTCTAGTTGCAGGAAATTATATGTATTTGAGTTGTTTAATAACCAATAATCTATAACTCGTCCCCTTTCCATGTTTATACACTTTAAATTTATTATTTCTATTTCACAAAACAAGTTGGTTCAATCCCCAACTAAGATGATTTTGTGTGTTTATCACTTGAATGAGGGGAGGGGTTTGAGGCCTTTCCCCTCCACCTTTAGTTCCTTTTTCCATACTTTATGTGTTTATTGGGAGAATTGTACAACTTAATTTTATCCCTAGTAAAACTATATTTGCAAATGTTTTCTACTATAAAAGGAGTGATGGTTTAAGGGAATTTACTTGCTAGAGTTTTGTGAAGTTGTTAGAGTTTAGTTGACCCACATGACATCACCTTTTATTCTATAGCACTGTTGGCCTTAGCTTAACCGGACGTTTAAGTTTGTATGATCGTTTAATCACTCTTCAAAACGGCCATTTGACGTAATTTCCAGTAAAGATAACTTTACCATATAGTTATATAATTACTGTCTCTAAGGGAACACCATGTATGGAAGCTACTCATATATTAACATTTAGATTTTGAGAAGATTTTGCAGTATTTATGGATAAAGAAAAATATTGTTTATTTTTTGAGGCCAACGTGCCTGTTGTTGAGTTTTGTAATCTAGATTCATCGATATACTTCTACAATAATATGGTATATACTTCTACAATAATGTGTGGTATATGCATGGCATACGGCTAAATTCATAGTTAAATTATTCCCTAAATATTTGATCTAACTAGATTTAGAGAATGATTAAATACAAGAGGAGATATTAGCAAAGGAACTTGGATACCGACGGGTTTGGAAGAGTAAGTGCATAGAGAACTGATGATACAAGAACTTTTATCCCTGCAGAATTGCTACTTTCTAAAGATGCATATCAATAATAGTTTAAATGTTGAAATAACAAATAAGAGAATATCTTATAATGGCCTTCGCTTGTGAACAATAAGAGCCCATTCTATTGATTGCTTTTCTGCCCCAAATCTTACGATCTACTTTTTTGTTTTCTCATAAAATTAAATAGATCATTAGATTTGTCTTCCTTCTTTCGTGATATATACGAAGATAGGCCGGAAAATCCTTCTTATAAGTGGATACTAACATATGCATATTATGTCTACAATAAAGTCTTCAATCAAAAGTTAGTTTCATTAATATATTCTTTCTAACTTAATAGAGATCATTGATTATATCTATTCTCTCTAATATCAACAAAATGATGAACTTTTCTCACTTATATGGTAAAGATCAGTAACTTATTTTCACTATTTTCACTTATCTAGATAGTTGGTTACATTATCTGTTATGCTAACGTCGGTAATGATAACATGCAAGCTCATATGAGTGCGTCGTAATAAATGTTATAATAAATTTTACTTAGACTAATATTTCTAGCCTTTCGATCTCATGCATCTTTGATCTTCTAATTCTAACATTTGATCTTCTAGTTCTAACATTTGATTTCATATTTCATATATATATATATGTGTGTGTGTGTGTGTGTGTGTAAGAGAGGTTCCTAAAAAAATCAATAGTTATGCGAAAACAAAAAAAACAAAGAAAACCAATAATATAATTTAAAATTTCTTTGTTTTTTAAATTGTTAAAAACTTATTTAAGTATTTAAATACTAGAATGAAAAGTCTTACGTATACATAACACTATGTCGAATAAAAAATGGTTACGTATACGTAACCTATGTGTAACGTTTATGTAAAACTATGTTTTGCTTTTCATTTGATCCATACCCTTATATATATATATATATATATATATATATATATATATATATATATATATATATATATATATATATATATATATATATATATATATATATATATATATATATATATATATATAGACACACACACACACAAACACATATAGAGGTTAGTGAAAAAAATCTATAAATTATGTAAGTAATTTTATTGTTTTTCTTAAGTTTTCATATAACATTATGATTTTTTAGTATCCGTGCTCTATATATATAAGGTAAAGTTCACTTAATAATCATTTCAAATTTAAGAACTTCAGAACTACTTTATTTTTAAATATATGCAACACATATGTAATACATAAATATCGTACTCAAATTAAATGTAAAAACAATTCTTCATATTGTGGTGCAATGTTTTCGAAAATAATGTCATTTAAAGAGTTACAGGCATTTAAAGAAAAAATGTGATTAGTTCTTAAGTTCTCAAATTAAAACTAGTTTTCACATGATTCTCCTCCTATATATGTATATATATATATATATATATGTATGTATGTATGTATGTATGTATGTATGTATGTGTGTGTGTGTATATATATATATATATATATATATATGCGTGTGTGTGTGTGTGTTAAAACCACATGAAAAGCATAAACTTCACATAGCTTCATGACAAATGAAGTCAAAAGATTTGGAGATTTGGAAAAATTTAAAAATTGCATCACTATCCTAAAGTGCTACTCTTGCATTTTAAGGATAAAGATAGTCTTACAAATTGATGCATATACTTCATGTGTGAAATTGGCAGGAAACTATAAACGCTCCCCTAATGAGTCCATGGTATTATAAATTAAGGAATCACCACCGTCAATAATAAGCACATGGTGGATAATTGTAAGGCAACCATAAGCATCATATGAAGCCTCCAAAGACGACCCATGATAAAATACAAATAGATTATTTATACAAGTTAACCATTAACTATTAAATAGTTTAACCCTGATGCTTGTTGAAATAGCATGTTCAAAATAAGTCGAGCATTTAATAACCTATGCCACAATAGATTACAATCCATTTTATAAAGGGAAATTCCTAAAATGTCCATTTTCTCTAACTTTTTCCTCAAAATGTCACCCTAAAAATTATTTCTCAAAATGCCCATCTAGACAAGGCATTAATGCATCTACAACATGTGCACGCCTGTAAAGTATGGACCGGTCACAAATAGACATACGTGCCTAAGTAGGCAGACCCTATTTATATAAAAAGAGCAGGCGACCGACCAAGCGGACTCCTACTCTCATATGTTGACCGAGCATATGAAATTAAATTTTAGTAGGCGTCGGTGGCCACACATATAATGTAAGCACTACAAGTGTCAACCTGTGACTCGTTCTTTAATACAAGCGCCCGCTCCTATGTTTACACGTGGTGACGCCTTTCTCTCTTAAAGAAATGTTAAGGGGTTATTTTTGAAGATGTATTTTCAAAGAAAATGAATGAAAAGAGACATTTTAAGGGGGTTTTATGTTAAACCATGTGTAATCAATGACATTGCCTACTATTCTTGAGTTCACTCTATGACTTCATTATGCTTTTCTTTACTTATCACTTCATGTTTAAATATGACGAATTATCATTACACCATAATTGCTTTTAATTTTTCAATATACGTAACAACAAACGAGACATTACTTTCTAGATCTTTTATTTAACAAACGTCTAATCATATTTTATTAAACATATTGATATTAACTTCTCTTGTTATATGGTTTTTATGTACCTATGACATTTCTCAAACTACCTACTCGTTATTACATGCCTACTCGTCTTTAAGCTACCGAGCATCATAAAATAAATGTTACAAGCGAGTAATAAGTTGTGTGCTACTAGTTCAAATAAAACCTAAGAAAATGACATATATGAGAAAGAGTTTGCAAACCGGCAGAGACGATTCATTTCTCATCTATCATTCAAAAATCAAATCGAAATCCGATGAACTTATATGGTTGTAGAGAAAGTTGAGGCTAGTGAGATATAAATTCTACGTACATTGGTTATAATTTGCATTTTCCAAAGTTATTGTTGTATTTATTTTTCATTCACATATACTATACCCTATAATAAGTAATAATTTGATTATACATAATAAGGTTTTAAGCTAATAGTAATATTATCAAGGTTTAAACTTCTTGAATTTCAGTCATAAATAATTGTCTACCGTACAAAATGCGCTCGCTATATTACTTGTGTAGAGCAAAAATAAGTCATTCAATTTTTTATTTTATTTCAACGGGAAAATTTATGGTAAAATAAATAGTGTATTTGATTCATGTAATATTGTAATATGATATGATCTTGTATTTTCAACTCCCCTTTGCATGAACATATAGTGGGTTGGTGATACAGCTGAGAATTAATGACTATCAACCCCCAAATTGCTTGCTGATTGGTTCTTCATCTCCGGCCTAAACCCTAGACCAGAGGTGCGTAATTCATATCTAAATTTCTCTCTAGATGTATCAATCTCTACAACTTATGATGTCGTTGCTATGTATAATCTTATAAAGATCAATTCACTTCAAAAGTTTTGATTTCCACTCAACAGATATAACTTGATTTGATTTGAAAAATTTTTTATAACTTTTTGTCAATTTCTAGTTCTACCAACAATAGAAATGGTTTACTGGAATGAAACGTTAAAATTTTGACATGAAAACTGTTATAATAAAGTTAAAACTTTAGGATTGAAGAATCTAGCTGGGTGAATACTGTTTGATTTTGGTTGAATAATCATGTTGGATTAGGAATATATGTTATGCATATAAATAGTTTTCTGGTTTAATTTCATATTTTGCAGCCTTATGAATATGGAGTATGTAACCTCAGGAAGGGGTACAAAGAAGAAAAATAAAAGGCTAAAAGCAGATAGAATCAGCACACTTCCTGAAAACATAACAGAACATATTCTAACTCTTATGCCAAGGGATGCACTGAGAACTAGCGTTTTGTCAAAGAAATGGCGGTATAGTTGGCGGAGCATGCCTAAGCTTGTATTCATGGACAATATGGTCCAAGTGCCTTCTGATAGTGGTTGCAAAGAATTGAATAGATATAAGCTTGTTAGTGCCATCTTCCATGTTTTGTTGTTCCATAACGGCCCGACAATACTTGAGTTCGACTGTTGTATTGGTGAATCTGAAATGGTTTACGAGGTTGATCAGATAATAAGCTATCTTTCAAGCAAAAACAATGTGAAAGACCTGACCTTGACTTTTGATGATTACGTGTACAAGTTACCCGCTTCTTTCTTTTCGATGCAAGGATTAGAACGTATACAACTTCTCAATTGTGAGTTTGAACCACATTTAGAATTCAGCGGATTAAGTTTTATGAAGAGCATGACGTTTATTAGTGTTGATGTTTCTGCTAAAATGCTTCATCGGTTCATCTCCAAGTGCCCGCTTCTTGAGCATATCAGTTTGGTAAGGTCCATATACATATCTGTTTTTGAAGTTACTTCAATTAAAGGAGTTAATTAAAAGGTAATGGTTTTAATGTAAGCTGGACGTCAATACGGCATTGACTTTGCCGCAGGAGGAACCAAGTTTACATTTGTTGATCTTTTACGGTGTATGCCATTGATTCAGGCCTTGGATGTCTCAAAGTATTATATGAAGGTAGTATTATGGTTAAAGTTAGTTACATCTCATGTAAGAATATCGTGTTTGCTAACTTTGACTTTCGTGTACGGTTAAAGTATTTGTTTGCAGGTGGCATGCCACAAAAGCTTCAAACTCCACTAGTCCGTTTCAAAAAGCTGCTTTTAAATGTGTGCTTGACGGAACAAGATGAGATTTCTTCAACCCTTTGCATAATCAGGAGCTCCCCAAAGTTGGAGAAAATTATAATTACGGTACTAAGTACGCTATTAATTATAGTATAGTGGCTTTTGTTACTTGTACTCACACTTTCTACATGTTTTCTAATTAGTTGTATGACGATGATAAGTTGCCTGTTCGACAAACTCCCACCAACTTTCTTGTTCCTGAAGACTACTCAGATATGAGGTTGGATCATCTTGAGACATTGGACATACAAATGTTTAGTAACTTACCTCTTGAGATAGAATTTGTAAAACTCATCATGGCCAAGTCACCAGTGCTAGACAAGGTACGCATCAAGCTTAATCCCAGTCTTTCTGTTGATGAAGAAGTGAAGATGCTCAGACATTTGGTACGACACCCATTTCGTCATGCATCACCTTCTGCCATATTAGTCATTGAACGCCCAAGAACTTCTATATGAAGGCTGATATTTTGTTGATGATTGTTAATTTTAGGATTAAGGTTTCCCATTGCACAGTGCCTTTTTAGACTATTTTATATGTGTTTTGATGATTTCATATTGTGTTGGTTATGAAATATGAGTTTTTACCTTCTAGTATCAAGCCTGAAGCTTTCATATTAAGTAAATTAATTTTGCTTTTTGAAAATAAGTGATTTCATTAATTAATTAGCAAGAAACTTTGCATTGATAAATATTTTTACAATGCCTTACAAACACCAGATATGGTATAATCTGCATGTTCACATTACAAGAAAGTTCACACTTTATAAAATTTGTAGCATGATGTTGTTCATCCAACTCATCACTGAAGTATTAAACTAAACCTATATTATTAAGTTTTAGTTTTAACGTAGGTAAGAATTAATTTGTATTATTATAATTATAAGATAAGATACCGGCGGTTACCTTTGTAACACACCGAACCGACATCATCGGGGGACACACCCCTTCAATATATATCAATATATAGGGTTCAACCCACTCATTTGTAAGATGATGAAACTTTGATACTTCACAAAAGCGTTTGTAAATATTCAATCTCAATATTTGATCTAGTGTGTGTTTGAACCCTTTCTACCAGCAATAACAACCATAAAAACTATAAGTTAACACATGATATGCATGGTTACATATACACTCATGTGTGTGGTAATATGGAAAGACTAAAATAGTATAACTATGATTGTAAACCATATTAATGAAGCAGGATTTAAGCCAACAATCTTCCTCTAAATAGATTTGTGTTAATTAAACCTACTATATTGAATACATTGCTCGTCCATGTTAAATAAATGAATGTGCATACAATGGCATGTCAGCTTACCTACGAGGTACCCTAAACATAGTATTTTTACAATGATGGCGGTGTTTCATCATTTCTTGTGGTGGTGGTGACGTCCATTATCAAATATATTTGTGTGCAACATGTAACACCTATCTATATATGTTATATTTTAAGAGGCGTGTTGATTGATATTAATTTATATATTTGTGCATATGGGGGATGGTTGCGTGTATTCTCACATGTCATAGCATGTCTCTTGTTAAGAGGCGTGTGGATTGATATTAGTTTTTGGATTTATTCGTGTTATTTATTTATACCATTGTTTGCTTTTGATGCATACTATAGTTACGACATCCTTTAAACAGACGCATGCCACTTCATTTCGTATGTAACGCCTACTTGAATAATTTGTCCGACCTTCTTTGCATAAATGAAAATCATTTTACCTTTTGCTTTGAAGACCACAAATGAATTAACCCCTTATCAAACCTAAACCCATAGAGGTAAATTAATCATTTGCAGGCTTTTTTTCAAGAATCTTAAATGTTATGTTGTACGGAAATATGACTTCTTTATAGTTTGATTCTAGTATTAGAATGTTATGTAAAGTTGCATCATTTGATTTTATGAGGACTCTGGTCAGAGTTTCTTGTCAACCATTTTATGATGATTGATTTTGAGAAAATAATGGAAGTTATCAATGTGATTGCTGATACGACTACTAAATAGCTCGAGTCTTAAAACTTTTTTAAAAAGTGTGTTCAGGTTGCGGTAAATATATATATGTGAGTCTTTTATAACCTATCTGTAACTCATCCCCTCCTATGTTTATATAGTTTAAATTTATTATTTATACTACATAAACTTACTATTTCAACTTCAAAAAACAAGTTGGTTCAATTCTCAACTACGATGTTATTTTTGTGTCTAAACTCTAAAGCATAAGTGACGTGAGTTCCACACTTTATGCGTTTATTATGAGAATTATGCAACTTACTTGTCCCGAACAAAATCAGATTTGAAAATGTTTTCTGTTATAAAAGAAGAGATCGTTTTAGGGGCTTTACTTGATATTATTAATTAAAGTGTATTTGATCCAATGGTATTTTGGTGAGGTTATGAGGGTTGAGTTGGCTCACATGGCGTCACCTCTTATTCTATAACAATGGCCTTTGGCCTTAGCTTAACCGGACATTTAATCTTTCTTTACAATGGCCATTTGATGTAATTTCCAGTAAATTTATAAAATTACGGTCTCTAAGAAAACACCATGCAATGACTCTACTCATATATTAACGTTTAATGTTGTTAAGATATTTGCAGTACTTATGGATAAAAACTTTTTGTTTATGATTAGATGCTAACATGCCTTTCTGAGTTTTAAAATCCAGACTCCTCAGTATACTTCTACAATAATATGATACATACTTCTACAATAATGTGTGGTATATGCATGGCGTATCGCTAAATTCATAGATAAATTAAGTTGGATAGAAACTGTCTCCAAAGTTAGGTGATGTGCTATAACACTTGGCTTTGATGATTTGATTGTGAGACATTTGGTCCTTTCTATATTCAATAAGGTATAATATTTTTATATCATACCTAGATGTTTGATCTAACTGGATTTAGAGAAATAGAACATATAGGAGGAGATATTAGCGGAAGAACTTGAATATCGATGAGTTTGGAAGCGGAAGTGCCTAGAGAATTCATAATACAAAAAATTTAATTCATTGAGAAGCATATCAATAATAGTTTAAGGAAGAAGAATGTTGACTATCAAAATTTTATTTTCTCACATAGTTAAAGAGATCATTAGATTCATCTTCCTTAGGTAACATACACCGAGATAGGTCGGGAAATTCCCTTTTGAGTGGATATGGCATATGCACATTATGTCTACTACAAGGTGTTCTCACAAGTTAGTTTGGATAATATATTTTTTCTAACTCAATATAGATCATTGATTATAATTATTCTCTCTAATACTAAAAAGATTATTAACACTTCTCACTTATATGGTAAAAATCATCAACTTATTTTCACTAATCTCGGTAGTTGGTTGCGCTTTCTCTTATCACTAACGCGGGTAATGATAACATGCAAGATCATATAAGTGTGTTGTAATAAATGTTATAATAAATTTTACATAGACTCAATATTTCTAGCCTTTCGATCTCATGCGTCTTTGATCTTAAGTGTATTTCTAACATTTGATCAAATGCTCTTTCCTCTTTCAAGTATGGTGGAATATATAAGTAAAAACCACATGAAAAGCATAAACTTCATATAACTTCATCATGACAAATAAAGTCAAAACACTTCAAGGATTTGAAAAAATGGAAAAAAATTACATTGTTATCTTAAAGTACTATTCCTGCGTTTCAAGGTTAAGGAAAGTCTTACAAGTTGAAACTTTGATCGCTCTTAATGAGTCCATGGTATTAAAAATTTAGGAACCACTAACCCTCAACAATTAACAATTAAAAGCACTGAGAGGCTAGCGTTAGTTAACCAAGAGCATAGCGTGAAGTCTCCAAAGACAACCGTTAGGCAACTACAAATAAATTATTTATACAAGTTAACCATTAACTATTAATTAGCTTTGGCCTAGAAACTTGCTTCAATAGCTTGTTCGAAATCAACTTAATTTCCAGCCGAAATTAACATATATGTGAGTCGTTTAATAGCCTATCCCATAATAGACCACAGTACATTTTATTAAAGGGAAATTCCCAAAATATTCGCTTTATCAAACTTTTCCCTCAAAATATCCCCTCATTAATTATCCTCAAAATATTCACTCCAAACAGGGCGTGACACCTCTACAAGCGGATTAGTCACAAATAGACACATGTGCCTAAATAGGTGAGCCCTTGTTTATAGAAAACGAGAAAAGGTGGAGTTTGTGTCGAGTAGGCTGGCGCGCGCTTGTTTTCCATGCGAACGCCTATTCTCATAGGTTGACCGAGCATATAAAAAATTAAAATTTTAATAGGTGTTGACGACCACAAAAATGATGTTAGAGGGTTGTTTTGTATTAGGACACGTGTCCATTTGTGACAGGTTTTACTATACATGTGTCTGCTTAGGGATTAATTTTCGGAGGGACATTTTTAGATAAAAAGAAGGGAAAAGACAAAATTTTATTTTATTTTTCGGGGAGGAGGGGGGATTATGTTATGATCTTGTTGCATTCATTTATTCATTCACATATACCGTATACTATAAAAAGAATAATTTGATTATACATAAAAAGAATTTAAAGTACTAGTTATATTATCGATGTTTAAAGTTCTTGAATTTAAGTTGGGAAAAATAGTCTCCAGCCCAAAATACGGTGTAAGACTTGTGTAAAGCAGAAGTTACGTAAAGCAAATATACATCATTCAATTTTTGATTTTATTTTCAATATGGAAAATTTATGCTAGAAGAAATAGTATATTATGTAATATGATATGATCTTGTATTTTCAACTCCTCTTTGCATGAACATATAGTGGGTTGATGATATAACCGAGAAATTAATGACTTGTATCTTCAACTCCCCCAAATCGATTGCTAATCGGTGTTCTTCATCTCCAGCCTAAACCCTAGACCAGGTACGCAATTCATACCCAATTTCTCTCCTAGATGTATCTAACTTATGATCTCATTGTTATGTATAGTCTTATATAGATCAATTCACTTCAAAATTCTGATTTCCACTCATCAGATATAACTTGATTTGTAAAATTATTTATAACTTTTTGTCAAATCTTAGTTCTACCAACTATAGAAATGGTTTACAGGATTGATGAGTTACAATTTTGACATCAAAACTGTTATTATCTAGTAAGAACTTAACAATTATGGTATCTAGCTGGATGGATACGCTTTGATTTTGGTTGAAGAGTCATGTTGGATTAGGTATATATGTTATGCAAATAAATTGTTTTTGTTTTAATGTTTTGCAGCCACAAGAATATGGAGCATGAAACCTCAGCAAGGGGTACAAAGAAGAAGACTAAAAGGCTAAATGTGTAGAGAATCAGCACACTTCCTGAAAACATAAGAGAACATATTCTAACTCTTATGCCAATCCGAGATGCGGTTAGAACAAGCGTTTTATCAAAGAAATGGCGGTATACTTGGCGGAGCATGCCTAAGCTTGTATTCACCGACAACATGGTTGAAGCGCCTTCTGATTGTGGTTGTAGACAGTTGAAGAGATATAAGCTTGTCAGTGCCATACTCCATGTTTTGTTGTTACACAACGGTCCGACAATACTAGAGTTTGATTGTTTGGCTGCTAAATCTCATATGGTTTATGGTTTTGATCAGATAATAAGCTATATTTTAAGGGGAAACAATGTGAAAGACCTGACTTTTACTTCTGATTTTTACGTGTAAAAGCTACCCGTTTCTTTTTTTTCATTGCAAGGATTAGAGCGTATACAACTTCGTAATTGTGAGTTTGAACCACCGTTAGAATTCAGTGGATTTAGTTTGTTGAAGAGCATGATGTTGATTAGCGTTGAGGTTTCTGCTCAAATGCTTCATCGCTTCATCTCCAAGTGCCCGTTGCTTGAGCATATCAGTTTGGTAAGGTCCATATGCATTTCTGTATTAGAAGTTACATCAATTATTGTTTTAATTAAAAGCTGATGGTTATAATGCAGACTGGATATCAATACGACATTGACTTTGCAGCAGGAGGAACAAAGTTTACATTTGTTGATCTTTTATGGTGTATGCCATTGATTCAGTCTTTGGATGTTTCAAAACAGTACATGAAGGTAGTATTAAGGTTAAAGATAGTTAGATCTAATGTAAGAATGTCATGTTGGCTAACTTTGACTTTCGTATATGGTTAAAGTATTTGTCTGCAGGTGGCATGCCACAAAAGCTTCCAACTCCACTTCTCCATTTCAAACAATTGCTTTTAAATGTGTGCTTGATGGAACAAGATGAGATTTCTTCTACCCTTTGCATTATCAGGAGCTCCGCGGAGTTGGAGAAAATTCTAATTATGGTACTAAGTATGCTATTACTTATGGTTGTGGCTTTTTATACTTGTACTCACACTTTCTATATGTTTTCTAATTAGTTGTATGATGATGATAAGTTGCCTGTTCGACAAACTCCCACCAGCTTTTTTGATCCTGAAAACTACTTAGACTTGAGGTTGGATCATCTTGAGACATTGGACATACAAATGTTTAGTAACTTACCTCTTGAGATTGAATTTGTCAAACTCATCATGGCCAAGTCACCTGTGCTAGTTAAGGTACGCATCGAGCTAAATCCCAATGTTTCTGTTGATGAAGAAATGAAGATGCTCAGAAATTTGGTACGACACCCATTTTCGCGTGCATCACCTTCTGCCATATTAGTCATTGAACGCCCAAGAACTTCTACATGAAGGCTGATATTTTAATTTGTTGATGCTTGTTAATTTTCTTGGATGGGATTAAGGTTTCCCATCGCGAAGTGCTTTTATAGACTATTTTATATGTGTTTTGATGATTTCATATTGTGTTGGTTATAAAACATGAGTTTTTACCTTCTAGCATCAAGCCTGAAGCTTTCATATTAAGTAAATTAATTTGGTTTTGAACATAAGTGAGTTCATTAATTAATTATCAAGAAAGTTTGCATTTATAAATATTTTTACAATTTCTTACAAACACCAGATATGGTATGATCTGCATGTTCACATTACAAGAAAGTTCACACTTTATTAAGTTTGTAGCATGATGTAGTTCATCCAACTCATTACTGAAGTATTTAACTAAACCTATAGTATTCAGTTTTAGTTTTAACATAAGTAAGAATTAATTTGTATTATTATTATAAGATAAGATACCGGTGGTTACCTTTGTAACACACAGAACCGACATCATCCAGGGACACACCCCTTCACTATATATCAATATATAGGGTTCAACCCTCTCATTCGTAAGATAATGGAACTTTGATACTTAAAAGCTTCTATAAACATTCAATCTCAATATTTGATTTAGTGTGTGTTTGAACCCTTTTACCAATAATAACAACCATAAAAGTAAGTTAACACATGATATGCATGGTTACATAAACACTCATGACAACCGGTGACATAAAAAGACTAAAATAGTATACTATAAATGTAAACCATAATTAATGAAGTAGAATTTTAACGAGCAATCTTCTTCCGGATTGATTTCTGTTGTTTAAGCCTACTATATTGTATACATTGCACACCCATGACAAATAAATGAATGTACACACAACGGCATGTGAGGTTACGTATGGAGTACCATAAGCATACTATGTGTATTAGTTTGTATGTTTGTGGATATGGTGGATGGTTGCATCCAGGCCGACTCAACCATTTTAGTAGCCTAAGACGGGGTTAATTTTGGAGGCATTTTTCTTAAGTTTTTAATAAAAACCATCATCGTTTATTCGGGCTTGGGACCGACAAAAATAAACTAAATAGCTTATATTTGGCGGAGTTAAAAATATTTTTTTAATCTATTTTTTATATATTTAAAAAACATATGAAACATTTATATAAAACTTATTTTTCTAGCTTTTTTTGAAGCAAACTCTTTAAGCAAATCTCCATACTCAATCTCATAAGATACTCAATCTCATAAGATAAATCTTTATACTAAAATTAATACCAAGCCTAGTCTGGCCCAAAACAGAACAGTTAGGCCAAAACATAGTAGCTAGCCCAAAACTGTAATTACCCTAGCCCAAACACTGCAAAAACTTGAGGCCCTCAACATGTGAAGGCCTTAGCCCACCGCCTGGTATTGGGCCGGCCTTGGTTGCGTGTATTCTCACGCGTCATATCATGTCTCTTGTTAAGAGGCGTGTGGATTGATATTAGTTTTTTTGGATTTTTTTAATGTTATTTATTTATGCAGTTGTTAGATCTCGATTACATACAACACTTACAACGTCCTTTAAACAGATGAATGCCACTTCTTTTCGTAAGTAGCGCCTACTTGAATCATTTGACCGACCTTCTTTGCATAAACGGAAATCATTTTACCATTGGCTTTAAAGACTGCAGTTTTTTCCTCAAGAATATTAGATGTATATATGTTATGTATAGTCGCATCATTTGATTTTATGAGGGTTTTAATTAGTCTTTGTTACCCATTTTGCATGATTGTCTTGTTAACCTTTTTATGATGATTGGTTTTGAGAAAAAAAATGCAAGTTACCAATTTGATTGGTCAGACAACTATTAAATAGCTCGAGTGTTAAAATGTGTTTAAAATGTGTGTTGGAGTTGCGGGAAATTATATATTTTTGAGTGGATTTATAACCTATCTATAACTCATCCCCCTCCTTATACGTTCATACAGTTTAAATGTATTATTTCTACTTCAGAAAACAAGTTGGTTAAATACTAAACTAAGCTAATTTTGTTATAACATGAGTGAGGTGAGGGTTTGAATCCCTTCCCCTCCTCCTCTACTTCCTTTTCCACACTTTTGTGTTTATTAGGAGAAGTGTACAACTTCACATGTCTCTAATAAAACAAGATTTGAAAATGTTTTCTATTATAAAAACAAAAGATGGTTTTAGATGCTTTACTTGTTATTATTAATTGAAGGGTATTTGCTATGATTTTTTTTGGTGAGGTTGTCAGTGTCGAGTTGGCCGACATGATGTCACCTCTTATTCTAAAAATATTCATATATAACTATTTTTGAAGTTATTTCTATTGATGGTGTTAATTAAAAGGTAATTGTTTTAATGCAGATTAGATATCAAAAAGTCATTGATCGACTTTGTAGCAAGAGAAACCCATTTTACAATTGTTGATCTTTTATTGTGTACGCCATTGATTTAGGCTTTGAATGTCTCAAATGAGTATACGAAGTAGCATCTGGTTAAAGATAGTTGCATCTGATGTAAGAATACCGTGTTTGCAAACTTTGACTTCCGTATACGGTTAAAGTATCTGTTTGCATGTGGTATGCCACATAATCTTGCAACTCCACTAGTCCATTTCAAACAAATGCTTTTAAATGTGTGCTTGACGGAACAAGATGAGATTTTTTCGACCCTTTGTATGATCTGGAGCCCTAAAGTTGGAGAAAATTATAATTATGGTACTAAGTATTCTATTACTTATGGTAGTGGCTTTTTATACTTGTACTACTGTTTTTACATGTTTTCTAATTGGGTTAATGAATTTAAATACTCCCAACTATTTAGAATTGGCCACTGCCACCCCCAAGTATCGTTTTGGCGAATATAACTCCCAAATAAATATTTCGCTGTCTGTATCACCCGTCGTTTGTCAAAACACTAACAAATGAGCTGATTTATTTTGGTCATTGTGTCAAAAAGATCAGCTCATTATGTCATACACGTTCATCGTGTCATATATTTTATATCATTTGTTAGGGTTTTGACAAACGGCGGGTGATAGAGACACTGAAGTATTTACTTGGGAGTTATATTTGCCAATATAATAATTGGGGGTGGCAGCGGCCAATTCCCAATAGTTGCCATTAGTTTCAGAAAAATATGCTTATGGTACCCATATAGGTAAGTTGACATGCCATGATGTGTACATTCATTTATTTATTATGGGCACGCAATGCATACAATATAATTGGTTTAATTAAATAAAATCAATCTTGAGAAGATTTTTAGTTGAAATTCTACTTCATTTATTATAATTTAACATTTAAAGTTATACTATTTTAGCCTTTTCATATCACCATACAATTGTCGTGAGTGTATATGTCAACATCAATTGTTACCTGATAGGTTTCACACTTTCTTTCTAGTAATGTAAACATACAAGATGATACCATATCTGGTGTTTGAAGGGTGTCATAAGTAATACATGAATGCAGACTTTCTAGCTAATTAATGGACTACTTAGGTTCAAAACCAAACTAATTTACTTTATATGAAAGCGTCAGCCTTAATGTTAGAAGGTAAACACTCACATATCATAACCAACGCAATAAGTATTCATCAAAACACATAAAATAGTCTACAAAAGCCTTTCTCGTTGGCAAACCTTAATCCAATCCAAGAAAATTAAAAAGCATCATCAAAATATTAGTCTTCTATGGAAATTCTGGGCGTTTGATGACTAATATGGCAGAAGGCGATGCACACGGAATTGGGAGTCGTACCAAATTTCTAAGCATCTTCACTTCTTCATCAACAGAAACGTTAGGATTAACCTCGATGCATACCTTATCTAGCACAGGTGACTTGGCCATGATGAGTTTCACAAATTCGATCTCAAGAGGTAAGTTACTAAACATTTGTATATCCAAAGTCTCAAGATGATCCAACCTCAAATCTGAGTAGTGTTCAGGATCAAGAAAGTTGGTAGGAGTTTGACGAGCAGGCAACTTATCACCATCATACAACTATAGCATGTAAAAAGTGTTAGTACAAGTATAAAAAAGCCACTACCATATGTAATAGCATATTTAGTACCATAATTATAATTTTCTCCAACTTTGGTGAGCTCCTGATTATGCAAAGGGTAGAAGAAAGCTCATCTTGTTCCATCAAGCACACATCTAAAAACAGATGTTTGAAATGGAGTAGTGGAGCTGGAAGCCTTTGTGGCATGCCACCTACGGATAGACACTTTAATTGTATACGAAGAAGTTAGCAAACGCGATCTTCTTACATCATATGTAACTATCTTTAACCTAAATTCTACCTTCATATACTCCTTTGAGACATCCAAAGCCTGAATCAATGGTGTGCACTGTAAAAGATCAACAAACGTAAACTTGGTTCCTCTTGCAACAAAGTCAATGACTTCTTGATATCCACTCTGCATTAAAACTATTACCTTTTTAATAACATCATTAATTGATAACTTAAAAAGCAGTTATGTATATGGACATTACCAAACTAATACGCTCAAGCAGCGGGCACTTGGAGATGAACTGATGAAGCATTTGAGCAGAAAACTCAACGCTGAAAAACGTCATGCTCTTCAACAAACTAAATCCTTTGAATTATAATGGTCGTTCAAACTCGCAATTATAAAGTTTCATACGTTCTAATCCTTGCAATGAAAAGAAAGATGCGGGTAGCTCGTACAAGTAATCATCAAAACTTAAGGTCAAGTCTTTCACATTGTTTCCCTTTGAAAGATAGCATATTATCTTATCAAACTCATAAACTATTTGAGATTTACCATTCGAACAATCGAACTCTAGTATTTTTGGACCTTTGTGTAACAACAAAACATGGAAGATGGCACTAACAACCTTATATCTATTCAACTCTATGCAACCACAATCAGAAGGCTCTTCGACCATATTGTGTGTGAATACAAGCTTTGGCATGCTACGCCAACTATACCGCCATTTCTTCGACAACACGCTAGTTCTCAATGCTTCCCGGATTGGCATAAGAGTTAGAATGTGTTCTCTTATGTTTTCAGGAAGTGTGCTGATTCTATCCACATTTAGACTTTCAGTTTTCTTCTTTGTACCCCTTCTTTTGGTTTCATGCTCCATATTCATAAGGCTGCTAGAACATAAAATATTTATTTACATAATAGCTATACCCATTGCAAAATGATTTTTTAACCAAAATCAAACAGTATCCACCCTCCTAGATAATATCAGTTTTGATTTTAAATTTATAATGCATGCATCATTACAACAAACCAATTCTATAGTTGGTAGAACTAAGAAATTACAAAATTTTGTGAAAATTTTACAAATCAAGTCACATCTGATGATTGAAAATCAAAAATTTGATATGAATTGATCTTTAACATCAAAATCATAAGTTATAGATCAGTTCAATGCATCTGGGAGAGAAATTTAGATATGAATTACGTACCTCTAGTCTATGGTTTAGGCGAGAGATGCACAACACCGATCAGCAAACAATTTGGGGGTTGAAAGTCATTAATTTCTTGACGGTCTCATCAACCCAGTATTTGTACATGCAAAGAGGAGTTGACAATGCAAGATCATAACATATTACATTAAATATACTATTTCTTTTGGCATTAAATTTTCCATCTTGAAAATAAAATCATTAATTGAATTGCGTATGTTTGACGTAACTTCCGATTTACACAAGTCTTACATTGCATTTTGTGACGGGGATTATTTTTCACGACTTGAATCCATAAATTTTAAACTCTGATAATATTACTATTACCTATATATTAAATGAAATAGAAATGAACAGTCATAATATTCTTTTTTAATTGTTTGAAAACCACCCCATAAGTATGTGAGTTATTATTGTTTTCCAATTGTTTTTTTAGACCGCCTTAGCGATTATTATTAGCAATTATAATGTTTTTTAGTTGAAGTTATTATTTTACCCTTTCCGGTTTTCATTTTGTTTAGTTATATATGTATACGTAAGATTACCAAAGTAGATTAATGGTTGAGTTTAAGCGATTTCGATGTTTATAAACGTTTTGACGTAAATTTTGTTTGTAATTGAGTCGGGTCAAGTAAAATATGAAATGTTTTCGTGCTTATTTTTATGTACGTTTTGAGTTGATATACGTTTTGATATTTGTTTGGAATTGTTTTGAGTCAAATAAAATATGTTCACATTCGACGGTAAAAAACCGAGATGCTTTACGTTTTGACGTAAATTTAATTCGTAAATGAGACGGGACAATAGTAATCAATGCTTTATTACGTCGCATGAGGCGCCACTACACGTTTTTTCATATACACTTTGAGTTGGTTTATGTTTCGACATAAATTTTATTTGAAAAATCAGCTCAAATATAATACATTTTTCATTCAACAGTATAAATTCAAGTTATTTTACGTTTTGACATAAATATAGTTAGGAAACAAGTTGAGTCGATTGTAGTCTGTAATTTATCACATTGTGTTGATGCCGCCGCAACGCGCGGCGTGTAAAAACTAGTTAGTTTAAATTAGGGGTGTGCAAATATTGGTTCGGTTTGGTTTTTGAGCTCCACCGAAACCGAAACCAGTGGTTCGGGTATTGGAATTTAAGCAACCTAAACCAAATATTGGTTCGGTTATTGATTATTTTTGGTTTTTAAATTGATTTGATGTTATGAATTTGGTTATGGAGCTCGGTTTTCTTTTTTTGAAATGCTTGAACATGTTTCAAGCATACAAATACATGAACAAATAGTTATCGATTCGGTTTCAGTAATTTCAGTTGTGAAATAAGAGACAACCGGAACCGTAATCGAATGGTTTGGTTTAGTCCCTATCTTAACCATAACCAATCGGTTTTGGGTTTTTTTTGTTATCGGTTTTGTATGCTCACCCCTAGTTTAAATCCTTTTTATGTATAGTCAAATCATTACTTATTACTGATTATAATATATGTTAATGAAAAAACGCTAACAAAAATATTTTTGGAAATTGCAAATTACCAAAGCAGATTTTATATATCTCTAGCCTCATCTTTCTCTACAACCATATAAGTAGGCCAGATTTCTTTTTGTTGTTTCAATCGATAGATAAGAAATAAACCATCTTAACGAATTGGCCAACCGTTTCTCATTTTTGTTATTTTTGTAGGTTTCATTTAACCAGTAGCACGAAACTTATTACTCGCTTATAACATTACTATTATGATCGTTGGAAGGTTGTAGGTGTGTAGGCATGTAACAACGAGTAGGTAGTTTGAGAAATGTCATAGCCTCATATTTACATATAAGAAAATATCACAAGGGAACATAATATCGGTAAGTTAAATAAAATGTGATCATAAGTTTATTAGATAGAAGATCTAGAAAGTGGTGTCTCGTCCGCTGTTACGTATATTGAAAAATTAAAAACAATTACGGTGATGATAATTCACCATATATAAACATGAGGTGAAAAGTAAGAAAAAAAGACAATGAAATCATGGGGTGAACTCGAGAATATTAAGCAATGTAATTGACTATATGTGGTTTAACATAAAACTCCCCAAAATGTGTCTTTTCTCTCTTTTTCTTTAAAAATGACCCTTCAAAAAATAATCCCTAAAAATATCCCAAACAATACGCTGGCATTGTACAGGTCGAAGCGGGCACATGTATAGTAAAGTCAGTCACAAATAGATAAGTGTCCTAACAGAGATGCCTCTCTAACATCATTTTCATGGTCGTCGGCGCCTACTAAAATTTTAACTTTTTATATGTTCGGTCAACCTATAAGTGTAGGTGTTGACCACGCCCTCCTACACTTGCTTTCTAGTTAAGGGGCCCACCTTTTCTCGTTTTCTATAAATAGGGGCCCACCTGCTTAAGCATATGTTTCTATTTGTGATCAATCCCTGCGGTACAAGCGTGTAGAGGTGTCAGCCTCTTGTCTGGAGGAGATACTTTGAGGAATAATTTTTGGGTGAACATTTTGAGAGAATGTTGGAGAAAGCAGATATATTGGGAATTTCCATTTATAAAATGTATTGTGATCTATTATGGGATATGTTATTAAGCGACTCACATATATGTTAACTTTGGCTAAAAATTAAGTTGATTTTGAACAAGCTATTTAAATAAGTTTCAAGGCTCATATTTAATAGTTACCGGTTAACTTGTATAAATAATCTATTTGTATGTTGTCAAGGGGGTATTCTTTGGACGCTTCATGTTATGCTCTTGGTTGCCTAACGTTAGCGAATCCATGTTGTTTATTGTTCAGGCTTAGTGGTTCCTAAACTTTTAATACCATGGACTTATTAAGGGAGCCGTTAGAGTTTCCAACTAATGCCACACATGAAGTATTGGCATCAACTTGTAGGACTTTCCTTATCCTTAAAACGCAGGAGTAGCACTTTAGGACAGTGATGCAAATTTTTTATTATTTTTTCAAATTCTTCAAGTGTTTTGACTTCAATTATCATGAAGAAGTTATAAGACGTTTATGCTTTCCATGTGGTTTTTACTTATATGTTTCACCGTATTTAAAGAGGAAAGAGCATGAGATCAAATATTAGAAATATAGTTAAAATCAAAGACACATGAGATCGAAAGGCTAGAAATATTAACTGTACGTAAAATTTTTTATAATATTTATCGCGCCACCCTTATATGAACTTGCACGTTATCATCACCAATGTTAGTGATACCAGAAAGTGTAACCAACTACCAAAATTAGTGAAAATAATGAAAAATAAGTCGATGATCTTTACCATATTAGTGAGAAGGGTTAATCATCTAGTTGGTATTAGAGATAATAATTATAATCAATCAATGATCTATATTGAGTTAGAAAGAATATATTAAAAAAAACTAGTGAGAAGACCTTGTAGTAGACGAAATGAGCATAAGTTAATATCCACTCAAAAGGGGGATTTCCTAGCCTATCTCGATATGTGTAACCAAAGAAGGAAGAAAAATCTAATGATCTCTTTAATTATGTGAAAGATAAAATGTTGATTGTTAAGGTTGGGATTGAGAAGCAATGAATAGAATGAGTCCTTATTGTTCACAAGCGAATTCCATTACAAGAATTCGTCTCTTTTGTTATTTCAACATTCTCATTCCCTAAATTGTTATTAATATGCATCTATAGTGAAGTAGCAATATACGCGGGGATAAAAGTTATCGTGTCATGAATTCTCTAGGCACTTTCGTTTCCAAACCCCGTCAATGTTCAAGTTCCTTCCACTAATATATCCTCCCCTTATTTTCTATTTCTCTAAATCTTGTTAGATCAAAGATTTAGGTTATTATTGAGAGATTTAGAAATATTATACCTTATTGAATTTAGAAGGGGTCAAAAGGTCTAACAATCAAATCATAATAACTAAGTATTATAACACATCAACTAACTTTGGAGACAGTTTCCAGAATTGAGACCCCTATGCACCTTAATTTATCTATGATTTAGCGTTACGCCATGCATATACTACATATTATTATAAAAGTATACCGATGCTTCTGGATTATAAAACTCAAGAATAGACACATTAGCATCTAAAAATAAACAATATTTTTCTTCATCCAAAAGTACTGCAAATATCTTAGTAGCATCTGAATGGTGTAAAGACAGTATCTTCAATTTTCATTAATAGAAACATTGGGATTAAGTTTGATGGTGTACCTTATCTAGCACAGGTGACTTGGCCATGATGAGTTTCACAAATTCCATCTCAAGAGGTAAGATACTAAAAATTAGTATATCCAATGTCTGAATATAATCCACGCTCAAATCTGAGTAGTCTTCATGATCAAGAAAGTTGGTGGCGGTGACGGTGAGATCAAGTCTTCACTATATTTTTGTAATTGTGTGCTCGATGTAACACCTATCTATATATGCCATGTGTCAAGAGGCGTGTGGTTTGATATTAGTTTGTATGTGTGTGCATATGCATGGTGGATGGTTGTGTGTATTCTCGCAAGTCATAGCATGTCTTTTGTTAAGATGTGTGTGCATTGATATTAGTTTATTGAATTTATTGATATTATTTATTAATACCGTTGTTAACTCTCGGTGCATACAACAGTTACGACGTCCTTTTAAACACATGGATGCAAATTCATTTCGTATGTAGTGTGTACTTGAATCATTTGCCCTACCTTCTTTGCATAAACGAAAACCAATTTACCTTTGGCTTTGGAGACTGCAAATGAACCCCTTACCAAACCAAAACCCATTGAGGTACATCATATATAGCTTTTACTTCAAGAATCTCAGATGTATATACTATGACTTTTTTATAGTTTGATTCTAGTATTAGTATGTTATGTATAATTGATTAATTGTACCATTTGATTTTATGAGAATTTCAATCAGACTTTGTTACTCATTTATCATGAGTGTTTTGTCAACCATTTTATGATGATTGATATTTAGAAAATAGTGCAAGTTATCAATTTGATCGCTTATATGACTATTAAATAACTTGAGTCTTAAAACTTGTTTAAAATGTGTGTTCGAGTCGATGGAAATTATAATATATTTGAGACGATGAATAACCTATCTATAACTTATCCCCCTTCTACGTTCATACAGTTTAAACTTATTATTTCTACTTCACAAAACAAATTGGTTCAATTTTCAACTCGGATGATTTTGGTGTTTATAACATGAGTGAGGTGAGGGGTTTGAAGCCCTTCCTCTCCACCTTTATTTTCTTTTAAAAGGAGAGAGAGTTTTAAAGGCTTTGATTATTATTAATAAAAAGGGTATATAATCCAATGGTATTTTGATGTGTTACACTCTTATCGCTTTCTCAAGAGATTCTGAGTTTTTCTCTTGTAGTGAACATGTAGTGTATTTAAAGTATACGTGAGTTTATTTAATAAAACTTATTATTATTATTATTATTATTATTATTATTATTATTATTATTATTATTATTATTATTATTGTTACTATTATTACTATTATTACTATTATTACTATTATTATTATTATATATTTTTTAATATTTTTAATTAGTTTAAGACAAATTTTGTTTTTCTCTCGTAATGTTTTAAAGATTATGTTTTATTAAATCAGTGTATACAAGCACAAAACACATTTTTTTGCATTCCAAATTACTAAAAAACTTCATATTTTTTAACAATATTTTTGTGGAAAACTATCTGTATTATGCAAACTAACACTTCAAGCGATTAATGGAAAAGTAAACAAAATCTATCTTGTGATACCTTGCATACATTTTTTTCACACATCAACATTAAAAGCGATCAAAGGAAAAGTAAATAAGTTCTATCTTCTGATAGCTGACATACATTACTTACAATGATAAAATACAGTATTAGCAAAAAACAAATTACATGTAGGCGACGAGATAAGTGATACCAAGGATCTCTTGCAGCAAGTGTGAAAATAAAAGCAAGCTTTTGCTGATAATGGAACAAAAGGTGTCAAGGAAAGATTGCCATTGATAACATTTAAACTTAGAACACATTTTTATATCTAATGTTCTTTGTTGTTCCATGATCTAGAAAAAAACGATATCTTTGTTTATACATGTTTTTATCACTAATCGACAAAAAATGATAGTCTTAAATTGCCTACAAATCAACTTTAACGCAACTTAGTTATTTATGTAACACAACACACTAAAACAATATTACTCATGTTAACAATTACAAATCAAATTCATAACGGTAATAAAACTAGTTTTCTTAATTGGATATTGTTAACTCTCTATATTTCATAGAGCTCTGTTCATCCCTCTATCTTCTTTTGCGGACGCCAGACTTACATTTCAATTCAATTTACCCGACCAAAGTCTCGTGTCAATTCATCGATTCAATTGTGTTCATTTGCTGATTCTTTCGACTCCATTCTAAACCCTAAACTAGAGGTAATTCATACTCTGTTTTTATTTTCTCAGATGTAATGAATTGTACAACTTATGATTTCGTTGACATGATCAATAGTGTTGTTATAAAGACTATTGCTTTTCAATGATCTGATAAAAAGTTTGAATATTTGAGAGCATTCATAGTGGAGTGCTTAAAAATATATGAGTATGTTTGGTATATTATATGGAATGATTTTGTGGTTGTGAGTGAAGTAGAAAGAAAATATTATTGTTGATTGGTATATTTGAATAATTACTGTTCAATCCTTATAAATTTTTTACTATTTTTGAAAATGGTTGTGAGTGGAGGAGGGAGAAAAAAGCACTGATAAGAGTATAAAAAGTATTATTTAATTAAAAAATAGAGAGAAAAGTTAGTGATTTTTAGTGTAATTATATGGATAAATATAGAGAATCTACCATAAATGCTCTGATTTGAGTAAGTTTTTGTTCTTATTCAAAGTCCCCAATTTACCATTTTTTTTTCCCTAAATCTGATTTAAAGAGCCGAAAGAAGAAAAAAAAAAAGATTTTTGATCCATCATGTGATGATTGTAACGGTTGTTTGGTAATCAGGTAATCATGCATTGTAATCTTGACATCAAAATTGTGGTTATCAAGAAAATACAGTAAGAAATTTGGATTTACGTGGATTATTTCTTATAGTTGTGGAGTTAGATATGCATTTTGAAGTCAGCACCCCTGAGTTGTTTTTTATTAGCTTTTTTACATTGCAGTTTTGTGGAATATGAAAACTTAAGAAGGGGTGAAAAGATGGAAACTGGACGGCGAAATGTGGATAGAATCAGTCTACTTCCTGAAAACATAATTGAACATATTCTAACTCTTATGCCTACCCGAGATGCATTGAGAACGAGCATTTTATCAAAGAAATGGCGGTATAGTTGGCGCAGCATGCCCAAGCTTGTGTTTACAAACAATCTGGTCAAAGTACAGACTAGTTGCGCGCTGTTGAAGAAGTCTTTGCTTGTCAATGCCATCTTTCATGTTTTGTTACTGCACAACGGTCCGACAATACTGGAGTTCAATCACTCTTTTCATTGAATTCAAATGGATTCTGAGCTTGACCAGATAATAAGTTATCTTTCAAGGGGAAATAGTGTGAAAGAACTGACCTTTATTATTAATGATAGCTACTACAACTTACCGGTTTCTTTCTTTTCAGTGCAAGGATTAGAGTACATACAAATAAAAAAACTGTGTATTTAAACCACCATTAACATTTAACGGATTTAGTTGGTTGAAGGAAATGATATTTAGGAATGTTAAGGTTTCCTCCCAAATGCTTCAACGTTTCCTCTCCAAGTGCCCGCTGCTTGAGCATGTCTGTTTGGTAAGGTCCATTTATAAAGTTCTTCGATTAATGATGTCATTGTAAAGGCATTTTAATGCAGATTGGAGATGTAGAAGGCATTGACTTTGCCGCAGGAGGAACCAAGTTTACATTTGTTGATCTTTTATGGTATGTGCCTTTGATTAACTGTTTGCAGATGTCAAGGTATTATATAAAGGTAGTAACTAGGTTAAATGATTATAACACCTTTTGCCAAATTAATCATTGAATGCCCAAAAGCTTCTTCATGAAGGGTGTCAATTTGATAATGTTGGTTAATTTTCTTGGTTAGGATTAAGGATTGTCTATGCATAGTGCTTTTGTGGACTTTTTGTGTGTGTGTGTTTTGATCATGATTTGGTTGTGTTATTTATAAAATGCCAGTTTATGCTTTGAAACAAGTCTGAAGCTTTCATTTAAGGTATGTCATCTTGGTTTTGAACCCAAGTGAGTCTATCTTTTGGTGCATCATTGCACAAATGAAAACCATTTTACTCTTCTAGATATTACAAGGCTTTGAAGGCATCAACGGGTTTTACAAACGTGAACGCATAGAGGCGAATGGTACTATGTTTCTCTTCCTGAAGTTTAGATGTATTTACATCTGAAACTGTGACTTCTTTATAGTTTAGATGCATGTTTAATCATTCATGATTAAGGAGGAATAGTCAAAGTCACTATTTAAGACAAGTTGAACCAAAACAAAGGAGTAAAGAAATGGTGCTTTATGAGTCTAAAATAAGTAATGTTGGACTCAAATGACTAGTTACACTTAATACAATTTGTATTAGATATTAAGGAATCATTGGGAAACAATCAAATGTGAACTTTTACAAGTTCTGTTTTAAAGGGTCAAAATGATTGTTAAGCGACTTAAACTCCAATCTAAGAACTGAATTGAGGTAAATGGATTCCAATGAGTTACAAAAGTTAATCAGAGTTTGATTATGAGGAAATTAGTTAAAATAATCCACATGTTGATTTATGATGCATTATGCTCAAAACTAGCATATTAACAAGAAACATGGTTGACTTCAAGAGGTTGAGATTTGATAATTGAATAGATAAAGTTCAAATCATATTAAGAGTTATAGATAAATAAGTATAAGCTAGATTAAATAAACCCATATTGGGGTAGGTTGCAACTAAGTTTTTAGTTATATTTTTCTTAGTTGTAATCAAAGTTTGGGAGTTATCTAAATAACGTGTTCTTATATTACCGATCTATGACTTGAATTGGTATCAGAGCTTTTGTTAATCTATACACCTTTTGTTCAGCATTCTTCTTAACAAACCCCTTCCGGTTGTTCAACGTAAACGACTTCGTTTAATTCTCCGTGTAGGAATGCTGTTTTGACGTCTAGATGATGCAGTTCCCATTCATGTTGTGCTACGAGTGCAATTATGAGTCTAATTGTCTCGATTCGGGCTACTGAGGCGAATACCTCCTCAAAATCTATTCCTTGTTCTTGTACGTAGCCCTTTGCTACAAGTCTTGCTTTGTGTTTCACGATGTTACTGCTTAAATCCCTCTTGATCTTGAAGTGCCATTTAACACCAATTGTTTTGCATCCTTGTGGTAGAGTATGAGGCCGTGTCGATCTTCTAGGTTGATGTAGATGGTTTGCACCATTCGAGGGTTGTTCCAAACTTGAACTAGCTGTTCCATTTTGAAGATGATCTTTATTCTCAATGTCTTGTGAACCATTACCAGATTGATCCGCCTCATGTTCCCCACTGCTGATCTTGATCTGCTGCCCTCCATGGTCATCCAATGATCTTTTTAACTTTTTGCAGACTGAAGATGAAAAGCAGTTTTTGGGAAGTGAGTATTCTGACATTATTCAGTTATTTCAGTTGTTGCCTTTGATTGAGCATTTGGAGATGAACTGTTGTCCTGCTCAGGTGGGAGATAGCTTGATTATAAACTAATTTTATACAAGAGTAATCATATTATTCTTGCTGATCTTTTTTTGGTTAAGTGTTTTGCTGCAGGTGTGATTCCACAGAGCCTCCTGACGATGCTTGTTCATCTCACAGTTCTTAAATTATGTGGACTGTCCTTTGGGAAAGAAGACGAGTTGCGCTTTCTTCTTCTCTTGGTTATAAGCTCTCCAATTATTAAAAAAAAAATGGTGGTAAAGTTGTACATATTTAGGTGAACCCATTTTGATACATTTTTAACGACCCATTTCGAGTTCAACTCATTTTGATCAGATTTTAACCCAAGCTAAATTGATACCTTTTTAAGACGGTATGTTTTGACCTGAACTTCTTTTGGTTAGAACTTGTTTTGACCCGTTACCTAAACTGTCATGCCTATATTGCTAGGCCTGCAAATATTGTTATTGCCTATAGGTGTATGTTCTCGTGTATTTTTCACTTAGTCAGCATTTTGCCTCTCTGTAGATGAGGTACAGTTCAACTGAAGCGAAATCACAAACTGCCATATGCCCATGAACCTCTTTGACTTGCAAGACTACTCGTTTGTTAAGTTGGATCATGTGTGTGAATTGGAGATTACAAACTTCAGTCACACAAAGCCTGGAATGGAATTCTTGAAACTTCTGTTGGCGAAGTCGTCTATGCTAAAGAAAGCAAGGGTAGCGATTAACAATAAAATTTCTGTCAATGATGAAGTAAAGATTCTAAGAGAGTTGTTATGGAATCCACGTGCATATGCTGGAGCACAATTCAAGTTTGAGCGCTTGTAACACTCGGTTGGTTCTTACTGAACATCAGAACATGTTCGGGTTGTTTGCTGTCTTTTTGGGTTGTTTATTGTCTACCTATAAAGTTAAAACTGTTCAGAGGCGTCTCTACAATATAAACAATTAATGCAACCGCTTTAGTCCCCTAAATTTTAAAGGCCCCAAATTTAAAAAAAAAATACGTATATCTATTTTAAAGCTGAAATATATATTATAATCCAATCAATATTTATGTTCTTAGAGATAAAGAAAGGATAACAAAATGATTGAATATTTATTGAGGTCGACTTACAAAATTTGATTCATTAAGGTCGACTTATGAAACTTGATTTCTTAAAAGTTTATTGACTATTCATGGCTGAAAGTTTTTTTAGGTTCATCAACTCTGAACTAATTTTAGCGATTCATCACCTAATCTATTACTATTGTTGTCTGATCTAGATTTATTCTCAATTATTTAAATTACTATTGTTCTTTTGTTAGTTTAATCTACTGTTGTCTCTTTTGATTTTAGTCTACAATTGCAGCTGATTTTTCTATTCGCTTTAATATGTTTTTGCATGTTTATCACTTAGGGGTTGTTTGATTTGGTTCTAACCCGGTCAAAATGTCTGACCCACTGACTCGGTCAGACATTTTGACTGGTCAGTGTGTTTGATTTGCACTCTTTCGCGTCTGACCCGATCCGACGCCACTGACCAATGCATATTTTTTCACTTACCCGGTCAGTTTTGAAACAAGCTCTTACCCAGTCAGCACCTTCTGACCGAGTAAGTGAAATCAAACAGCCCCTTAATCTGCCATAAATTGTTTTCTAACAAACTATAAACAAATTTTTTTACGTCACCGGTCGAAAGCAAAGATGTTTAATAACAATATATAGACGAGGGCATCAAATTGCTATTTCGCTTTAGGCCCCAGGAATCGTTGAGCCGGCCTTGTTCAAACTTTTTGTGTTTCCTGCATATGAGTTTGAATCAAATATCGTATTCTGATTTCTGAAATTTCAAGGCCTTTCAAGACAAACACAAACATATTAAGTGCAGCCCGATTGACCCATTCGTGCCATAAATAGTCTCACATGTTGAAATGGGCCTCAGTTGACCCATATAGGTGCTGCCTTATACAAGCAAGAAAAACATGGTAAAATGGATCTTTAAGGAGCCAAAGTCCAATATGACCACAGGTAAATCTAGGGGTGTAAACGAGTCAAGCCGGCTCGCAAGCTACTCGGGATCGAATCGAAAAAAGCTCGAATTGAGCCGAGATTAAACGAGCCCGAGCTCGAGCTCAGATTATTGCTCGTTTACTAAACGAGCTCGAGCCCGATCTTCAGAAATCGAGCTCGAGCTTGCTCGCGGGCCTAAACGAGCTTTTTGTTTATATAGTTTTTTATTTACATATTAAATATATATAAATACATATTTACATAAATTATATTATTAAATATATTATTATGATAAAAAATAGTTAAATAATATATATTATGTTATATATAAAAACTATAATTATAAATAATTATAAAAGTAATTATAAAAAAATAAAAATTTAATAATTTAACAATAAACGAGCCGAGCCCGAGCTTGAAAATTTTCTGACGAGCCGAGCTCGAGCTTTATAAATAAAACTATAAACGAGCCGAGCTCGAGCTCGAGCTTCCTAAAACCAAAACGAGCCGAGCTCGAGCCTAAGCGAGCTCGGGCTCGACTCGGCTCGTTTACACCCCTAGGTAAATCATCAACGTCATAATAGAAAGATCACCCTATTTAAGTCTTTAAAGAGTACGAAAGGACGCAATCCTCTTAATAAACAAACATACAAACAATCATATTTAGTCGAGAAACCTATTTGCGATCCGTAAAAGATCATATGCCTGATAGAAAGAAAATATAATATCTCATGTGTATTGGTGTAACTTCTAAAGTTCTAAGATATGTAATCGTTATTTCCGTTTGGTGACGCATGCATCTTAAATTCTCGAAGGGCATATGCGCGTAAAACAAGTCAATATTCGAAGTCCAAGAATAGTCTTCGTTCAAACAAATAACAATTGTCATTTTGCTTTTACCTATTGTTATATCTTCTTACAATTACACACCATATATTTAGTTTACACTTCGTAAACATCTTGATCTTCCATTCTTTCTCCATAAAAATCACATCTTTAACTGATTTTCAACATAATTTCGAGGGTTTACACAGGTAGTTTTCTGGGTTGTACTCTGTTCTTCATTTTCCTAATTGTTCTTGAGTTTTAATTACTGGGTTACAAAAACCCTCAATTATTTGGTGTAAATAGGCAAAAATGGGGAAAGATAGGAGAAAAAAGATGCATCTTAGCAAGATGTATTCACTCAGAAAAAGTGAATTTGAAGAAGACCATTCACAAATTGGTGGACCAGGGTTCTCAAGGGTGGTTTATTGCAATGAAAGTGGTGGATTAGAGGCTAATGTTCATAATTATGCTGATAATTATGTGAGATTAACAAAGTATACACCAGTTACATTTGTACCAAAATCATTGTTTGAGCAGTTTAGAAGAGTGGCTAATTTCTATTTTCTTGTTACTGGGGTATTGGCTTTTACACCTTTAGCTCCTTATTCTGCTGGTAGTGCTATCCTTCCTCTTATTATTGTCATTGGTGCCACCATGGTCAAAGAAGGGATTGAAGATTGGCAAAGACAGCAGCAGGTGTGTTCTTGCTCATTTTTATTAATTTCATGTTGAAATTTTGTTTTTTATGTTTTAATTTTTGATTTTTGATTATTATTTTTGCTTGAATGTTTCGGTATCATGATGTTAATGGCCTTGCCACTCCCTAATGATTATTTGTATATGAGTAGTTGTTAAAGAATTATGCTAGTATGACAGAGTAAATAGCATAATTTCTCCAAAAGGACTTAGAAATTACAATATATTAGTAATTCCCTTAAGTTTCATTTGGAATAATGTATTAGTTTTAATGGACACAGGTGTATCTCTCATCAACACGAATAGCAATATGACCATGTGGGCGGGATGAGCGTGTAGAATAACCTGGTCAAAGCTTAAAAGTGGTTAGGGGTGAAATAGGTTAATGTGTTGTTTATGGTACATGTGGAAACTGGTAAGGGTGGTTTGACCACATACACCTTTTGTCCATTTTTATTTTCTAAAATTTGTTAATGTGTTTAACTATGGTTAGGAACAACATTAATGTTACAATATAACAATTATGATGTCAACCTTTGAATAAAACCATTATTTAAGAGGTTAAATGCTTTGAAAATAGTTTTTATGTGACTTTCTACCAGTTTGACTTTGACCCACTCCCCTTTTCAAGCTTTTTAATTTGAGCTGCTTGAGATAAAACTACACCCATACTAACCAATTCAATGTACACGGGATGAAAAGACCACCTCTACTTTTAGTGGCATGGGAATTCATATATAGAAAATTTGTTTGACATAAGTCATTTTCTAAATTAGAATTTTGGATTTAATACACACAATTATGCATATGAATTACATGTTTAGTTTGATTCTTGTTTTCTTGAAATATCTTTGAATTTTCTAATGAGATGAAACTTTCAATTTTCTTTTCCTCCTGAGAAAAATGGTGGATCTTATATAAAGTCAACCTCATTTAGTTTCAAAATTTCAAACCTTTTTCAGGATCATGAGGTCAACAATCGAAAAGTCAGAGTCCACAGTCGAGGAGGAGTTTTCGAAACTAGCCAATGGAAAAAACTAAAAGTTGGTGATATAGTGAAGGTAGAAAAAGATGAATTCTTCCCTGCAGATCTTCTGTTGCTATCATCTAGCTACGACGATATTTGTTATGTTGAAACAATGAATCTAGATGGTGAAACAAACTTGAAACTAAAACAAGCATTGGATGTGACTTCTTCTATTAATGAAGATTCAAAGTTTAATAACTTCAAAGCTACAATTAGATGTGAAGATCCAAATGCTAGTTTGTATACATTTGTTGGAACAATGAATTTTCAAGAACAACGGTATGCACTTTCACCTCAACAGCTGCTTTTAAGAGATTCCAAGCTTAGAAACACAGATTACATTTATGGTGCTGTTATTTTCACGGGTCATGACACAAAAGTAATTCAAAATTCAACTGATCCACCCTCAAAAAGAAGTAGAATCGAGAGACGGATGGATAATATCATCTATTTCTTGTTCTTTATCTTGTTTCTGATGGCGTTTTTAGGATCAATTTATTTTGGGATTGTGACTAAAGATGATTTAGAAGGGGATAGAATGAAAAGATGGTATTTACGACCTGATGATTCAGATGTTTTCTTTGATCCAGAACAAGCTCCAATGGCGGCAATTTTTCACTTTTTAACAGCTTTAATGCTTTACAGCTACTTGATTCCAATTTCTTTATATGTATCTATAGAAGCTGTGAAAGTATTGCAGACAATTTTCATCAACAATGATGTTCATATGTACGATGAAGAATCAGACAAACCGGCGCATGCCAGAACATCAAATTTGACTGAAGAACTTGGTCAAATTGATACCATTTTGTCTGATAAAACCGGGACTTTGACTTGTAACTCAATGGAGTTTATCAAGTGCTCGGTGGCAGGCACTGCTTACGGGCGGCGAGTTACAGAAGTTGAGAGAGCTATGGCTAGACGGGTCAAGGGTGAGGATCATTTTGATGAAAGTGATATTGATGCTTATTCTCATTTATCTGTAAAAGGATATAAGTTTGAAGATGAAAGGATCACACACGGGCGATGGATTAACGAGCCACATTCAGATGTGATTCAAAAGTTTCTTCTGTTATTAGCGATATGTCATACTGCTATACCTGATGTGGACGAGGAGACAGGGAAGGTGACGTATGAAGCTGAGTCACCTGATGAGTCAGCTTTTGTGATTGCAGCTAGAGAACTTGGTTTTGAATTCTACCAAAGGACACAAACAAGTGTTTCTTTTATGGAGTTTGATCCTAAATCTAAGCAACATGTTGAAAGGTTTGATCTTTATGAATCTTTTTTTCTGGGTTACTTTTGGCATCAATCTTAAGCGTGCTTATATTTATTGTTTATAATTTGTTTATCAGGTCATATGAACTTTTGAACATTTTAGAGTTCAATAGTGCACGAAAGAGAATGTCTGTTATAGTAAGGGACGATGAAGGAAAGATACTTTTACTTTGTAAAGGTGCTGACAGGTTAGTTTCAAAACATGATGAATCCAAACACCCCTTAAAACACCATGTTTATTTATTAATGTTTTTCTTGTATCGCTTTTTATTTGTTCAGTGTTATGTTTGAAAGACTTTCTAAAAAAGGGCGACAATTTGAAAAGAATACAAGAGACCATGTGCATGAATATGCTGATGCAGGATTAAGGACTTTAATACTTGCATATCGTGAACTCAATGAGAAAGAATATGAGGAATTCAATGAAAATTTTACAGAAGCCAAAAACTCAATAGGTGCAGAACGAGATGATATGATAAGCGAAGTGATGGATCAAATTGAGAAAGATTTGATACTTCTTGGTGCAACTGCCATTGAGGACAAACTTCAAAAAGGGGTGAGTTTTTCTTGTGCTTTGACTAATTGGTCAAAACAGGTATTTTATAGCATGGATTGGGTCAGGTCAACACCCAAACACTTCTATGGAGATGCTTTTTTAGCTTCTAGATAAATAGTGAAGTTATTAAATGTGATTAAATAATGATCCACATCTATTAAGAAAGCGATTTCAAAGATTATATGTTAAAATACATTTTGCTTCTGAGTTCTGACCTGTTTCATTAATTTTGTTTATTTGACATGTTTCGACTCATTTGTGATTAAAGATAACACAAATCAACCCATTTACAAGTAAATGGGTCAAATTTGCTTCCTTTACTTATGTCATACTCATAGCATCGTGTCTTATCTTATGCAGGTCCCCGAGACCATTGACAAACTTGCTCAAGCTGGAATAAAGATATGGGTTCTGACGGGTGATAAAATGGAAACAGCCATTAATATAGGGTAAGCTTTTGCCACTCATTTTTCACTTGTTGACTTTAAGAAGTCAAACTTTGTAATTTCTAAATTCATAATTGATCTTGAATTAGTCTGTTCTTGATCTTGAAATTGGTAATACTCTAGTACACATAAGTTAGTAAGAGGCTTCTTTTTAAAGGTAAAGATAGCTCCTTTTGACCTTTAAAGTCCAACACTCAAACTTAATACTTTTTTGTACAGATTTGCATGTAGTCTACTTAGACAAGGAATGAAGCAAATCGTAATAACTTTAGAATCACCAGAGATCATAGCAGCTGAAAAATCCGGTGACAAACATAACATTGCTAAAGTGAGTGAACTCATCATACTCTTTACCAAATTAAGTTTCAAGATTTCCTGATTCAAAAATTTACAATTTTGCCCTTGTAGGTTTCGAAAAACAGTGTCCAAAAGCAGATATCAGCAGCAAAAGCTCAGATTAGTGCTTCAATATCCGAAGCATATGCTTTAATTATTGACGGGAAATCTCTTGCGTATGCTTTAGAAGATGACACGAAAAATGAGTTCTTAGAACTTGCAGTTGGCTGTGCTTCTGTTATATGTTGTCGTTCATCACCAAAACAGAAAGCACTGGTTAGTCTTTTTTACCCCTGAATCTTTCCTTAACACTCTAACATCCAATAACTATAACATAAATGGAACTTCAGGTTACAAGACTTGTTAAAGAGGGAACTGGAAAAACTACATTAGCCATTGGCGATGGAGCAAACGATGTGGGAATGCTTCAAGAAGCCGACATCGGAATTGGAATCAGTGGTGTTGAGGGAATGCAGGTACTTATTCAAAGTATATTTACCTATTTTCCCTTTTACTGTGTTGCATTCTTTATGTTCTAATTATTTTCTTTCAACGAAATAGGCGGTCATGTCCAGTGATATCGCCATTGCTCAGTTTCGGTTTTTGGAACGCTTGCTATTAGTCCATGGACATTGGTCTTACAGAAGAATTTCTACAATGGTAAAAAATTGAAGTATCTTTTACATAAATAAAGATTGTATAATAAACTTTCCCTCCCAATATATTTCATATTGATTTTCTTTGTTTGTGTTTACAGATATCCTACTTTTTCTATAAAAACATAGTATTTGGAACCACATTGTTCTTATACGAGGCTTATGCATCATTCTCGGGTCAACCTGCTTACAATGATTGGTATTTGGCTCTTTACAACGTCTTTTTCACATCACTTCCACCGATTGCATTGGGCGTGTTTGACCAAGATGTATCTGCTCGGTTTTGTCTCAAGGTATGGAGAACTTAAAATTTACATCCATATAGAGCTGCCTATTTCAACCCTTTTCGGGTTATTTTTTACTTATAACATGTCACAGTGTTAGACTAAAGGCAAACGGGTCAGAAGTCACCTAAAGTGTATTTTTGATTCATAAAATATTAAAATCTCTTAAATACAACTCTTAAAGAAAAAATAATGATGATATAATGTCATTATATTTGACATACAAGTTAATTACTTTGAAAGCTATAAAATTTTTGGGAAAAATGTTATATGGTCAACCCGACCCGTTACAAAAGATAATAACTTGAACCCATTTTGATTTGCTACTTAACAAGCCCGACCCGCCTATTATGTCACCTTCATGTTTTTGCCAAGTACATTCATCAATAGTTTCGGTTCTAACATTTTGGTCGGTTTTGTATTGCAGTTTCCTTTGCTATACCAAGAAGGTGTGCAAAACACACTTTTTAGATGGCGACGAATATTCAGTTGGATGCTTAACGGACTACTCAGCGGCATAATCATCTTCTTCCTCTGCATGAAAGCCTTAAACCCCGAGTCGTACGACAAGAACGGGAAGACAGCCGGGATGGAGATCTTGGGGGCCACAATGTACACATGTCTTGTATGGGTTGTCAACTGCCAAATGGCACTAGCTGTTAGTTACTTCACCTTAATACAACACATTTTCATCTGGGGAGGTATAATCCTGTGGTACCTCTTCCTATTGGCTTACGGTGCACTCCCTTCGTCGGTTTCCACTACTGCATATAAAGTGTTTACGGAGACACTTGCACCCGCGCCTTCGTATTGGCTCGTGACCCTTTTCGTGGTGATTGTTTCTTTGATGCCTTACTTTTGCTTCAAGGCGATTGAAGTGAGGTTCTTTCCTGGTTACCATGGGATGGTTCAATGGCTTAGGCATGAGGGTCAAGCCAATGACCCCGAGTACTGCCACATGGTTCGACAACGGTCCATTAGGACAACGACCGTTGGGCTCACGGCTCGCTCTATAGCAAGGGATAATAGTTTTGAACGGCATCTCCATAGATGATTTGGGATATGTTACATATGTATCATATTTCATATTTGTACTAATTCTTTTATTTATCATTTACAGAGACAATTTTTTTAGGGGAATTTTATTGTAAATTCTTGAACTTTTGTAATTAAAGAGGAAAATAAAGAGTCTTGTAGAGTTGTACGTATGATGTGGACGATCTATTTGAACTTTTGTAAGTATTTGTAGACAAAATAAGAAAGGATATTTTAGCATGGAAAGCATATTTGTACATTGGTTACATTAATTTAATGGTCAAGATTCACGAGTTAGCATGATTATAAATGATAGAAAGATATAGTTGAAACTTGAAAGGATAAGATATGAAATCTGGTTGTGATCGTTGATTTTTTATTTAGATTAAATTATAAATTTTGCCTTTTATAATTAGTCAAATTATGAAATAAATAATTTTTAAAAAAAAATTGATTCTTTACCTTTAATGTGAGCACTAATGGATATTAATTTTTTCGGTTAACGCACATGAGAGTATTTTAGTCATCGAACAGTAAAAGATAATACTTGTATTATTCTTATTATTTACCATCACCATCATCCTCAACAAAACCTATCATCATCCTCATCATCACCAAACTCCTATTTTGCTTTACATCACCACCACCACCAGTTCTCCACCACCACTCACATCCTCCTCCACCACCACTTCTCACATTGTCATCAGCATCATCACTCTCGGTTTGTTGTTCAGAACATCAAAACTATACCACTTCTCACACTTACAACTTTTATCAAACATCAAACCATACACGACTACCGCTAGACTCCGCCATAAGCATTAAAGGTATAATAAAATTACGTGATCTTACACTTCGGTTGTAACAGAAATTGAAGATTTTGACTAGATTCAAAATGATTTTGGAAGCCCAAACCATATTCATCTTCACAATTATGAGTGGGTTCACCTGGAAGAGTGGGGGTTTCTTGAACTTATATTTAGGGTTCTTAAGAATGGATGATGGATTGGGTGGTAGACTTAGGTCTATTGGTGGCTTAAGAATGGATGACGATGGGGTTGTGGTGGTATAGCGGTTGATTGGGTAGCAGTGGTTGATTGTATCACGATGGTGGTGGTTAGGTGATTCTTCAATGTGGTGGTTAGGTGATGTTGCGATGGTGGTGGTCTGGTGGTGATTAGGTGATGCAACGATGGTGGTGGTCAGGCAATGCTATGATCATAGTGGTTAGGTGATGGTGGTTGTAATTGCGATGGTGATCTTATGGTGGTGGTGGTTATAATAATAATACAAAGAGTTATTCTTTAGGAGTAAAAAGATTAAAATACTTAACTAACAAACTTAACATTAATTAGTAAAAAGGACGAAATCAATAATAATTTTTTCAGTAAAGGATAAAGAGTGTAATTTTTTTTTTTAAAAATGGCATAGTCTATACTTTGACTAATTATAAGGGACAAAATTTGTAATTTACTCTTTTATTTAAGTCTAGTTTCATTATTTATTTAAAAGTAAATTATAAATTTTGTCCTTTATAATAAACCAAAGTATGGAATGGGTCATTTTTTTAAAAAAAAAAATTGCACTCTCTATCCTTTATGTGAAAAGTTGTCAAGGATTTTGTTTCTTTTCACTAACAGACATTAAGTTTCTCCTTTAAATCACTTCATGTGTACTGCATATAAAGGCATTTTTAGTTTTTTTACTCCTAAAGAACAATTCTTGTATTATTATTATTATTACTCTTATTATTATTATTACTATTCAAAAACAAAAATACAACAATGGTTTTGGTCCCCAACCATCACCAACTAACCACAAAAATCGTATGCACCTCCCATCATAGCACCACCATCACCAACACCTAACCACCACCATCACCATCGCCTAGACCTCTCCCATCATAGCACCACAATCACCAAGGCGTAACAACCAACATCACCATCACAAGTGCCTGCACCTCTCCCACCATAGAACCACCATTACCATTACCTGCATATCCTCCCAACTAAAACCACCATCACCAATGCCTAACCACAGCTATTATCATGAAACCCTTCGTCACCATCTGGTAGAACCACCACACCCAAATTAAAACCTAGATCGTTTCCCATCATATATTCACGCCATAACACTCTAAATCGAACCACAGATCGCACCCTAAACACAAACTCAAACAAACCTGAAATGAATTTTGCCTTAAATCAACATTATCGCACCTTTAAACACCATCGTCGCAGGCGGTGTTAGAGGAGGAAGCGGAGGCGATGATGTGATGATGGTTGTAGTTCGACAATAAGAGAGTTCCTTATGTAGATGAGAGATGACAGTGATGGTTGTTCTAGCTAGCCATGGTGATGGTTGGATCTCAAAGAAGAAAGACATGAAAGGAGAAGAGGAGGTGGTGGGGTGTGTTATCTTTTAGGGGTGAAATGATTAAAATACACTCATATGCAGTACACATGAGATGAGTTGACTGGAAAAGTAAACGTTCGTTAGTGAAAAGAGTAAAATACGTAATAGCTTTTCACATAAATGATAAATAATACAATTTTTTTTAAGAATGACCCAGTCCATAGTTTAGTATATTATAAAGGATAAAAATTATAATTTACTTTATTTTTAATTTTAAATAATTTTATATATTTTATTATTTTATAAAAGAATTATATTTCATAAGATAAACAATCCCTACATATTATTAGTCATAGATATGATCAGTGTTGTAAAAATCATGATTAATCACCGATTAATCTGTGATTAATCCCTAATCGCTCATTCACCTAGTAATTTTGATCTAATTGGCCAATTAGTAGCTAATCGGTCAACATTGATCAAAATCGGACCTAGGCGGCCCTAGTCGGCCAAAAAATTGCCAAAAATCAGTGATTCCGGCAAGATTCCAGCGACGTGGAAAAATTCCGGCCAAAATCAGGGAAATTTCGGCCAAATATATGTACATATGTATATAACCGAACATTTATATAAAATATACATATAAAAATATGTGTATTTATCTATAAAACTGGAATTTATATGTAAAAATCCTAATCCGATTAATCATGATTAATCCCTATCGATGCATTATCGTTTGACTAGCGTCTAGCGATTTTTACAACATTGGATATAATCGCTCCTATATGTCTGTATGTATGTGTGTAAATAGTGTATTACTTATAAATTAGATTATAATATTACATCTAATCTTACAATAGTGTGTCTAAGTTTCTATAATCTTATATGTAGATAAATTACGTTATGCCACTATAATAATACATCCACCTCATAGAACGAGACATCTAAAACCCTAGTAGTTAAAACGAACGTAAAAGGTCTTGTCTTAAACATATATGTATGGATTTCTTTTTTAATGCTAAAAACACTTTTTATACGAATCGATCATATGTGCACATATACACAACATACATGTGTTTTGTACTTTTATTCAAAAATAAGAGGCAATATTAATATCTCAGTTTTAATTCAATATTTGTCAAAAACATATGGCTCTTGAACTTGAGGAGGAGGTGGATGACACGTCGGTATGAACCATAAGGAACATGATACGAATAATGCGTGACACGTCGGTATGATGGTATGCTATAAATTAACATAAATATATAATTAACGATAAATAATCAAATAACCATTTATCTGTAAAAAAAACTTATGACTTCTTTTATTCACTTTTCTAAAGATCGTATTTAACAAATCATTTTCTAATTTACTTTTAACAACTTCAAGGCTTTCACAAGATTATTATTCTTTCATATTTAGCGGATGAGAGATACCACAATCTTGACGTGTAGTTTAGGAAGCATCCGTAATATACTTGAAGTTGTTTATTAAACTATAAAAATTTTCATGCATGTGATATTCAAGTTTATTGTAAAAATAATTTATTAAAAGCTATATATTAAACAAATATGTACGTACAAATAATAAGTTTTTCTTTTTGTGATATCTTTTTATGTGGTTGCATTTAACAATGCTAAAGGTTTCAAGCGTAGCTTTCCCTAACACATATTATATTATCCACGGGCGTAAACCAAGATGTTTATTAGTTTAATATTGATAATTCTAAACCCTAGCCAATACGAAGAAATCCCATTTAATTTGCAAATAAATAAATCCCAATATACAATACGACTTCTACTCGTCTATTTGAAATTTAATTTTTATTGTGATACGCTATGCTCACTACTAGAAAAGAGAGTTATCATCAATATACAAGTTTGTGATAAAATTACTGACGAATTACTGATGGAATATGTTCGAATCCAATTAAATATTCTTTTTTTAAGATTTTGGAGGGCCATCGGTGAAATTTACTACAGCCTTGGCAATGCGTTGGCTACATACAAACATTTGTTGTTAGATAACAACTTTTCACGCAATATTCTTGATCACTTCTCTGGTAATGATTTTCGATGGTTGGTTTGTCGGAAACTGTACAAGTTACAAAAAGAACACTTCTCCACAACCAGGCTATTCAAGAATGATTCCTGATTTATGTCGTAAACATTTCCTAAGTTAGTAATGCTCTTTTTATTATGTTGGAACAAGTATTATTCATAACCCTATAGTTGATATATGGAGCATCACCACCAGAATCTCATCGATCACTAATCACTATCATCAAACAGATTTCTAACAAGGTGTCAGTCTATGAAATCCTAATTTTCTAGATTTACAATTAATAGTTTTCTTCCAACTAAAACGACTACACCTCATATTTTATGGATAAGATAGCTTCTTTATTCCCAAAAAAATATATCAAAAATTGGCGTTTTCCTCTATACATTCCTCAAAGCGCCATGAACACGATAGTCAATTTAATCAGCATGTATACATATACATGTAATATATATTAAATGCTAATTAGTTAACTTATATTCCTAGTCAACAAAAAGACGCCATGAGTCTTCTCAACATCAATTCTTTAGCCAAGTCCCTCCATTATAAATTTACTAACTTTTATCAATATTTTAAAGTATTCATATATATAAATATGAATAAATAACATATATATGACAATAGCAACAATCACACACTACTTTCACTCTACATCACTCCTGATGAAAATGTTCCCAAAATCTAGAATATCAACTTATATTATACAAGTAATCACTTACTTGAGATGGGCATGGGATATTATGACTCATCTTTCTTTCTTTCAGCAGCGGGTACAACTTCAAGTGATCGGAAGAGGGCAACACGAGCTCGATGTCACGCGGTTTCAAAGAAACACGAGCTCCATGGAGCCCGTGGAGTGTGCGGTGTGCTTGTTGAAGATAGAAGAAGATGATGAGTTTAGAGTGTTGAGATGTAATCATCTTTTTCATAAAGCGTGTTTGGACCGTTGTGTTGAATACAGGCACACAACGTGTCCTTTGTGTCGCGGGTTTCTATCGGGGCCTCTGATGGTTTGTGAACTTGGTCGTGAGTTACTCGTGTTTAGCTTTGGTTCGAATACTAGTTCAAGTGATGATGATGATTTTGACCGATGGTGGATCCGGTAAATTGTATCTTTATATATTTGATGCATAAGTGATTTGTGGCAAGTGAATGTTAGAAGAAAGTTTGATATGGAGTGTAGAAAAGATTGTTTATGCATCAAATTCAAAAACTTCTTCTATGGATATTTTCTATAGAAAAACTTAAGCACAAAAGGCAAAATAGATAAATAAATTATGCATAGTAAGGATAAATTATCTAAACTAGTCTTTAAATCCATACACGCGCGTTGCGTGTGTGATGGATAGGCCGTTAGCGGTGGCTCAGATATTCCGTCATAACCGTGTGTGCATCACAGACAAACAGTTGGCTTAGAATCGAAATCTAGTTACGGCTGCAAACCACATCAGGTTGCCATGCCACGGTAATAGACGTACTTTTTCGAATACAATCATCGCCAAATATACACCGAAATTACAAACGATTGACATTAATAATAATCCTCAATCGGAGATAAAAAAAAACAACGCCGAGC
Organism: Flaveria robusta; assembly: GCA_025506415.1. NCBI lineage: Eukaryota > Viridiplantae > Streptophyta > Magnoliopsida > Asterales > Asteraceae > Flaveria > Flaveria robusta. Next base: position 18,601,628 of record CM046468.1, read on the forward strand.
AAGAGTGGCCACAGCTGCCGCTCGGCGGCCAAAACCCCACCGACGGGGAGGGTTTCCGCGGCGATCAAGAGGAAATCCAAGAGCCAACTGGTGGTGTCGGCGTGACTGTGACGGTTCTCGGCACAGAAAACCTTTCGTTAACCAAGGGAGAACGCCGGCGAGGATACCTCCCGTCGACATCGCATCCCTCTCTCGATCTCTCTCTCTCGAAAGTAATGAGGTTTGTAGGCAGGTTAAAGAAAGAAAGATAAAGATGATGGTAGGTGGCTGTATCTTATGGTTGTACCCTACACAACATATACTGAAAAGAAGTTTCAAAAGACCAAATTGTAAATAACTGAAATGACTGTGGCCAAAACACAAATATTAAAACCTAACTATTGCTCAGACTGATTTTTTCATATTAGGTTATATATTTCTTAATGAAACAGAAAATTTGTAAAATCTAAAATGATGGGAATTGTAAAAAAGTAGATGTTTTCTTTGTGTTTCAATTTCTCCAAGAGTTTAAACATTTTTATTTCAGCTAGCTTTTATATATGTGACGTACGTGTCACCATAATGATCATAGTCAAGGAGATGGTGAGGAGATTCAATCTGCACATTACAATCATCACATTTAGGGTTTGTTTGGTATGTGGTAATGGAATGGACGAAGTAATAGAATGAATGAATGAATGGAATGGATGAGAGAATGAAATTAATCATTATATTCCATTGTTGTGTTTGGTTACCATTTAGAAATGAAATGAATAATTAGTTTGTGTTGTTTGTTAGGTAAGAAAAAACAATAGAATGAAATGTAAAAGTGGTTATGGTAGTGATGGTTCCCGGTGGCGGTTGTTGTTGGCGGCGGCGCGGGTGGTCGGTGGTTAGCGGCGGTGGCGGTGGCCGGTGGTTGGTGGCAACGACGACGGCTGTGGTGCCAGTGGTTGGTGGCGGTGGCGGTGGTTGGTGGTTGGCGCGCGGGGCCGCAAGTGGTCGGTGGTAGGCGGCGTCGCGGGTGACCGGTGGCTGGTAGCGCCGCGGCTGTTCGGTGGTTGGCAGCGGTGGCTAGTGGTTGGCGCGCGTTGCAGCGAGTGGTTGGTGGTTGGCGGCGGCGCGGGTGGCCGGGGGTTGGCGGCGGCGCGGGTGGCCGGGGGTTGGCGGCGGCGGGGAGAGGTGGCCGGTGACGATCGATATTGGTGGCTGGTGGTGGTTGTTGTGGTAAGTGAGTAGGTGGTGTTGGTGACTAATGATGAAAGAAGGAAAGAAATAAAAAAAAAAAGAAGAGGGAGGGTGGATGGAATGAATTTAAGGGAATGAAATCAACTATGTAATGATTCATTCTATTACCTTCACCAACCAAACATGTATTTTTTCATTCACACTCAATGGTTTATTGCATTACGCACTTAATTCCTGTATAACAAACGCTAAGTTAGTATCAGATTGATTCCATGTGAGGAAAGGGCTTCTTTAGAAAGGATACAGTTCACAGTAGCTTTCAAACGAAGCTCTCAAAACGAAAGAAATTTACTTTAAGAGAAACCCATCTAAATAAGTTAGAAAAATTAATTTGAGTTATATAGTATATCTTAAAGAGGGGATGGGTATCAAGTTAACTACCCCGAAAAACATTACACCTTATAAACTATTAAGTTTAGTAAACATATGTATTACACGAATTTAATAAATAAAATATTAAATGAAATGAAATTTATTTATTATAAAAACAATATTTTACGATGATATGATTGGAATTGCGTATGAGTAATGACTATAAGTAATAAAACAATGATATTGATTTCTTAAACTTTTGTTTATAAACTTTTTTTATTTTTTCAAAAAAAATTTATATATTATGTTTCAAAGCAAATCGTTTTAAAAATTGCCATTTTTAAAAATTTTCTTATTATAACTTTTAATTTTAATTATTTTTTATTTATTAAAACCTTACTTTTTGAAAACACCAACTTTAAATATTTCATATTTTTAAAAAATTAATGTTTTAGAAAAATTTCTTATTTTATAAAAATATGTTTCTTCAAAAATAACACTAAAAAAATTAAATAATATTATTAGTAAATAATATAATTAAATTTTATTATTTAACAGGAAAGAGAAACGAGAAAATTTTGATGAGAGAAAATATAATGCTGGTACATGTTCCCCGTAATTATCGTTTAATTATAGTAGGAAGATTTTATTACATGGTTCAAATTATCATTTCGATAATATAATTTTAGAAACATGTATATTTAAGATTAATGACTTAATGATTTTTAAATTTAACTAGTGTCAAATTTAACGTAGTTATCGTCCCTCTATTTATTTAAGTAAATTGCATTATTAGCCTATATTACTAAAATGACTAAAATGCTCTTGTTTTTAATAGATTTATTTGTGTTAGTGGGTTGGAGTTTATTGAGACAACTTGAAAACCACAAGGAGTAAAATCGCAATTTTGAAACGTTTGGGGGAAAACCGTTATTTTGATTAAACCACATGACGCAAAAGTGAAGTTTACTATAAATTATTTTGTAAATGTTTTTCTAAAACGTTTCTACTATACTATGTTATTTAAATTAAAATTAAGCTTTTATCTTGATTCCAATGAAAAACATTAGAAAATAAAAAAGGATCGTTGAAGTATAAAAAAAAAATATTTTAAATCATGTTTTAGTTAGAATCATTCACTTGAAAAAAAAAAAAAAAGATAGAAACTGCTTACATAAAAAGTCATTTATTTCAATATTAGAGTTCATTGAAGAGAGGTTGATAAGTGAAAGACGTCCAAAATTAGACTTCATTTTTGTGTTTTAGTGTCACGTTCTTTCTTATTTCATTTTTGTTTTTTTAGTGTCACAATCAACTAACGTTGGAATATCCTACTTTGAGGCCCTATCATCATGTGCGTTGTAAGCACTACTAGTAACACAAAAAAAACTTGCTACACGTTTTTCACTTGCAAATACAAATGAAACCAAAATTTGTTACAAACCATTACTAGATGAACAGAGTTTTTGAAAGCTCAATGTTAAATGATGACCACATGGATTATATATTAAAGTTCAGTAATTTATATTTTAACTGGTTTGAAATCTAATAAACTTATTAAAATTTCATTTTAGAATATCGGTTTTATACTTAATAAATTTTTATTATATTTAATATTTTATTTATTAAATACGTGTAATACATAAGTTTACCAAAGCTAGTTTTTTATTATAGTTTATGAAGATTAACTCATTTATATTTTCTTTACTTCAATTACTTCAAGATCAAATAAGACTAAATCCTATCGAAATCTTACCATTCTATGGCAAAATTCAAGATTCTATACAAGACCCTTGACTTGTTTTTTTTATTGAAGAATTCCGTATTGTAAGATTTTAAGATTAAATATTCATAGGTGTTAAGGTGAGGTGCCCATGACATGTAAATATTGAGAGGTCATGGGTTCAAGTCTCAATCTAAGCAAAAATGTTCAGTGTTAAGCCAGGGGATTTTCTCAGCAATGGGTTTCCTCCTGAGGGGGTTGGGGGTGCGGTCTCGGCTGGGAAACGAATAGGTGGGCCCGATTAAGATAACATCTATTTTCCAAAGCAGGATCGCACATTTGCCGTTCAAAAAAAATATATTCATAGGTGTGTGTGTATACATACATATATAACATACTAATCGATTATGTCTATAAACTTTTGCATTTCATATTTGTACGAATTATTTTAACTAAAGAAATGATCAATAGTGGAAGTAACTTTTTTTTATAAAGTATTATCAATTATAGCTTTATATTTAGTATATCTTTGGGACAAAGCTCAAATTAAAGCTATACCCACAAATCAGAAACACACTATCCACAATGCTATATAACGTAACCAAATTAACTTTTAGTAAATTATCGAGAGCCCTTTCATAGAATATTTGACAATGACATGCGTTTAAATTTTATATTATATATGATTGAAGCATGTTACAATATATTTATTAAACGTTAGTGAAATATATATATTTACTATTTTGTGGCGGGGTACCATTGATATATTTATAAAATAAAAAAAAAGATTAACGGACGCCATTTATGGTGAATAAACAATTTGGATATGATGTCCGTTTGTAACAAAAAGTGTTTTCATTTTCATATCACGTCGAGTGTCACACCCCAACCTATGACGAAGACATCGGGGCGCTAGAAGTGATATATTATTTAAAAACATCATAGCACTAAAGTGATAATAAATTAAGATTGAATTTCATTGTCATTTATCAACATAATATTACAATGTTTCGAGCATTTCTTATAACATTTATAAAATATTGGTTAACATATGAATATGTTGATGAGTACACAAGTTTGAATACATAACATAATAGTGAATAAATCTCAACTCAACATTAATAAAGTATACTAACGTTTGTATGATGCAAGAATGCGAAGCCAATAATCAAGCCAAAGTGTCCACAAGTGTAATCTTAGGCTCTTAGCATAAAAAATGACCAAGAGCGTAAAGATTGAATAACTTAACATAGACTCATCATAATAGGGTGGATGTGCTATTCGTATAGCGCTATATATGTTAAGGGTGGTTTAGATTGCTTGGAAGATAATGTATTCTAACATGTATTCACAAATAGTATAACAAGTAAGCATGTTTGTATGAATTGAGTTTTACAATGAGTTTGATTGAATGAATGACTGAGTGTATTTGATAATCGGTAAATGTTGCAACCCATATAGTGTTAAAACAAAAGGAGTGAAGTATGACTCACGGTTTGACGATTATAATCCACAAGGATGGATGAATGAGTTTGAAGGATTGAGTCACCAAATCACCCTAAAAGGTAAACAAAAGTGTGCATGTGTAGAATTCAAAGTTTGAGATTTAACGATTGAAAATTATACGGAAATTACAAATATGATAGTAGATGAAAGTGTATACTACTTAGACAATTGTTCGAACATCATGTATAGTGTGTGTTCTTCATGAGTGTTAGTCACTCATTGAATGTTCAAAATAAGAAATCATAAGATTAGTATAGAGTCTAGCTTAACACATAACATTCAATCATGATTTGATTGATGTTACGATTTGGTTTTGATATATATATATATATTACTTTATATAAGTCATGCATTATAGGTAGGGTAATCCACAAACCTCAAATGTTATGTTCATATAAGTTATGTATTAGAGGTTGGATATCCATAAACATTAAGATTGTCACTATTGCATAAAATCATCACATAATTATGATTCGGATGGTCATGAATACATAAATGAATGACTAAAGTAACCTAATTAATTTTTGCTAAATGTTTAAGTGGGGTATGGTGGAAATACTAGTTGTAAAATCAAGGTTCAACATCACCATTTCACACTATAACACAAGTTTTTCAACATTGGTTGGAGACCCAGCTTGATTTCGTCCACTTTTAAATTTGTAGATCACTTAGTGTTTTTGTAAAGACGAAAAAATGAAGATGTAAAAGTGTTTCTAAAAAATATAACTTTAATAAAAGTCTTTCAATATTGAAGTTGTTGGTAACTTGATTTAGCATGCAAAAGACTTAAAAACAAGACAAGAAAAAACTTGTATAAAAAAATTAAGTAGAATATTTTCAACTTGGATCTCAAAAATAAGGGTTTATTATACTTGTTCACCTTGATTACTAAATAAACATGTCCTAAAGGTTGCTCTAAATGGTAGAGGAAAAGAAATAATGTAAGAAAAATAAAAAAAAAGTAAGAAAAATAAAAGAATAAATTAAAAACTCACAAGTTGTTTATGAAGATTTATTGCCAAAAGATAGCGTTTTTGGATGAATTGAGAGAGTTTGAGAGAAAGTTTAGAGTGATGAAGCGATTAGCGAGCAATTTGGGTTATATTTATAGATAGAAATTAGGCTTTGGCATTAAATTAGGTAGTTGAGAAGATAAGTGGATGGAAAATTCAAAAATTTTAATTTTGGCCTTTCAAACTTATTTTATTTATTGTTTTGCAACATAAACTCATGTTTAAGCATGTTTTTGGATATTTTAACATATGAACCATAAGACACTTATAAAATAATTTTTCGAAAAAAATTTAAGTCTTGTTAAGTTGTTCGATTTTGCGTTAAAATGCGTATTCATAATTGTTTAATCGTTGTATAAGCATATAATCAACAAGAACTATATAAAATGAGAATTTTTATTATGATCAAGTCTTGACATTACAAAGAATGAATAAAAAGTATGATTTCATTTGAAATAAAAATAAATAAAATATACCGAACGTTACATCGAGTGTTCTAGTCATATGGTAAACATTTATATATTAAGAGTACGCTTAATGGTGTATGAGTTATTCGTTTTAAAAGAATATAATGTCCATTAGATTTTAAAATAAAGCGTACTAACCAATCAATTTTCATGCATGCCTGAACGATAAACTAAGTACAAAGATTGTCATCTAACTTTTACAAAATGTAGGATCTATATCTGTTACAAAAATAGTTATGTTTTGATATAACAACAAAACATGCTAAAAAATAAACAGAGGTTAATCAAACCATATTCCTAAATGTATAAATCATGTCTTCCCTTTTGGAGACTTAAAAAATAAACACAACTAGTACTTTCATGTACAAACCAATTATGGCAAGATTTAGTGATTCAAACTCTTCATGTATTCAATTCACAAGTCACACTCCCCATCTAATATTGATCGTTACAAGAAAAGTGTCATAAACGTACTCAAATGTTTTTAAGTGTCAGTATATCTAAACTTTTAGTGGTACTCATAAAGATATATATATAAAAGTTTATAGTTTTTGGTTTCTCTCATATTTACTACGAATAAAACGTGTCACGTAAAAAAATGTGCAACATTTAAATTATTTATTAAGTTTTAAGTTATTATGATTATTCTTTGATTACTAAAGATCACATCAACCTAATTTTGAGATAATGTATTACACTTTAGAATATTCATTCGTATTAACTAATAACGAGGAAAAAAATAAGGTTGTATAGACGTTACAAATAGTGCTGTTTAAATAGCTCGACACTTGAAACTCGTTCGAAAAATGCTCGGAATTTTGCTCGTTCGATTTTCCGTTCGGTTGTAAATGAACCGAGCGGCTCGGTTCGGTTTAAAACGAACCGAGCACGAGCAAAGGTACGCTCGCTCGATTTCGCTCGAATTATTTTTTAGTTTAGTTTTTATATATTATATATATGTTAATTTATTATTTTATTTAGTTATTTATCAATTACAAATATTTTAATTTTTTAGTCAAAAAATCAAACAACTTACAACCCTAAAAATCCTAATTCTCTAATACACTAATACAAACCTCACAAGTCACAAAGTCACACAGCAGCCTCTCGATATTCTGAACCCGGCCACCCTCCAGCCCTCCCCATGCGGCCGCCGACCAGTGGCGCCGCCCATCGACACCCCTGCGAGCGGACCTTGCTCAGTTGCGAACCGCTGCACCTGCGACCGGACATGCATTTACCGGAACCTGCTTGTTCCTAATCGACTTCTGTTGCCTTCGACCTGCATTTCCCGACCTTGTTCCTAATCGAAGTATTTTGAGGTTAGATTTATTTATTTTAGTCAATGAAGATGTTAGATTTGTTTTTTTAGATATATAAGATGTATTTACAGAACATTTGCAAAAAATGGTGAACATTTCTTTGATGATTTGATTCTTAAAGAACATTTGTAGAAGATTGATTTAAGTTTGACTTGTTTAGCCTGAACATTTCTTTGATTTTATACGAAACCGAGTAAAACCGAACAAAATCAAGCGCTCGGTTAAAACCGAACCGAGTTCGAGCATGAAGTTTGCACTCGAATATGTAAATTCGAACCGAACCAAGTTGCTCGGTTTGAAACCGAACCAAGTTCGAGCGGAGCTGCGTTTGGTTCGGTTCGTGATAAGCCCTATTTACAAATACAATGATTCCTATCATGTTCAAGGAGTCTAATGGTTTTTACATGCATGCAAGGTTTAATATTAAAAAATAAATGATGGTGCGTAATTAGGGGTGTAAACGAGCCGAGCAGAGCCGAGCCCGAGCTCGCTTAGGCTCGAGCTCGGCTCGTTTTGGTTTTAGGAAGCTCGAGCTCGAGCTCGGCTCGTTTATAGTTTTATTTATAAAGCTCGAGCTCGGCTCGTCAGAAAATGTTCAAGCTCGAGCTCGGCTCGGGCTCGGCTCGTTTATTGTTAAATTATTAAATTTTATTTTTTTATAATTACTTTTATAATTATTTATAATCATACTTTTTATATATAACATAATATATATTATTTAACTATTTTTTATCATAATAATATATTTAATAATATAATTTACGTAAATATGTATTTATATATATTTAATATGCAAATAAAAAACTATATAAACAAAAAGCTCGTTTAGGCTCGCGAGCCAGCTCGAGCTCGATTTCTGAAGATCGGGCTCGAGCTCGTTTAGTAAACGAGCAATAATCTGAGCTCGAGCTCGGGCTCGAGCTCGTTTAAGCTCGGCTCGATTCGAGCTTTTTTCGAGCCGATCCCGAGTAGCTTGCGAGCGGCCTTGGCTTGTTTACACCCCTATGCGTAATGTTATGATTGATGAAAAGAATAAAAGTCAAAACCTTTTGAACCAGACCTTCTCAACCCATTCTTAATCTTCATTTTCATTGATAAAAATCATAAAAACACATACTCCATACCATTCTCCATCCTTATATTTCATCCCATATTTTTAGAGGAAAACAATCTTATTTCTTAAATATAAAGACTCACAATTCATCACCTATAATTTTTTTTTTGAATATTTTTTATAAATGTATGTGAAAGAGAAAGAAATAATTGAAAAAAGAACAATATAGTATTATTTAATTAAGATAAAAATATATATGAAGAATGAAACGTAAGAGGTTTAAAAAATAAGCAAATTAATAAAATAATATTTTATTTTATAAATTATAGAGATAAAGATCATAAACAAACAGTTAATACTCTCATACCCTTTAATTATCACAAAATGCAATCACACCTCTTATCGGGCCTAAGAGGATTTATCTAAAATTTTACGAGTGTCACCTAATATTATCACGCCCCACTATAACCGATTAAGTGACAATTTTGACTCAAAATATGTAAATTTATAACAGGTTAAAGTATATCTTCAAAGGGGAAAAGTTGGAAAAAAAGTTATCTTCACGCACAGTCTACATCCTTCCCCTATAATCGAACCCAACATCAAGGGTTACCACAACGTCGATTGTTGCAGCTAATCGTGAACCACAACCGCTTTACTCTCATCCACCACTGATTGCATTCGCAAACAAGGTAACCCTTTTCAAAACTCTCCAATTTTGTAGCTTTGAATCTGTAACAACACCATCGATCAGTTACGATTAAGGGATTATGGTTTTTCAATCAGTAAAGAGATGTTAATGTTGGACATTCAATTTGAATTTATCATCATCTTTTGTTGTTTTTGCTTTTGGGTTTATTGATGTTTATGATTCTTTTTGTAATATCAGTTAGAAAAAAGATTTGATGTTGATGATATGAAGTTCTTGAAATTTGTAATCTTTTTTCAGATAGGAAGTATATGTGTGTGTTAAAGATACTGACTTTTGTAGCTAGAACCACTTAAGGCAAAACAAATAGAATTCTGGAATTGGGCAGTGATGAACACAATGTATCATGTATGGTCTTGACTCTTGAAGATTATAAAAGATAAGAATTCCCTTTTTGTGTTCATGTGAGGGATGCTTGGATTATTAGATGTCCATTTATATTGATTATTGGTGCTTTGAACTTGCGATAACCCTTGACGGGATAACTGTTGAACATGTGAAAACAAACCTAATATTCCAGTAGATTTAGGGGAAAAAAACAGAACTTTCTGAAATTAACAATGTTTTATTTCATAAGTAGTATCACTATATAACCATATAAGTTTATACTATAAACAAATTCATTTCCATCCAGGATATGCAAAAACATAGGTTGAAAATCTATAATACTATATTTGTGACAACCATTTATATAATTATCACCATGGAACTTCCATTCTATATCTTTTTAACCCACCACTGTAAGCATTCTGTTGAGAATAAAACTTAGTTTGTAACTTAGGTAAATGAGAAATTCAGTTTTATATTTGTTATGCTTGGAGAAAGTTAAAATCAAAGCTTGGTGATTAAGCCTATCGACATAGGATTTCTTAGGCCAACCATATTGAAGTATTTATGCATACCAATTCTAGGATGTATGTGCTTTGATTTCTTCCTCGGAGTTACCAACGTCAAAGCATCCTTATACCACCATCACGGCATCACCTACTACAAACTTTTTCTTCTAGAGTTTAGTTGTAGCATTCTTGTCTTTTGGACCCCTTCCAATCCTCCCCTTTGACATACATATATATATGTATGTATAAACAAACAAACAAACAAAAAGACCCAACATATCCTGCTAAAATAGTAGGGTCTGGGAAGGGTAAGATGAGGGCAAATCTTACTGTCCCATGGGATAGAAAGATTGCTCTCAAGGCACAAGATCAATTACAGAAAGAAGAACTTTATTATTGCAAAGAGAAAACTCGACTCAAAAACTTGTTACAATAATTCTCTATTGATCATGCATTTAAATTTTAAAGCCTCTACCCAAGCCCTATATTTATAAATCTAACCCTAACTTGGTGACTAAGAGATTACCATACTAATTATAATATAATTAGGAAACTGAACCAACTTGACTGACTTGTCAACTTAGGTCCCTTAACTTCACCAACTTGTGCATCGCGTTAGAAATTAATGCCAACATGCTCCCAGAGAGACCCTGCTTAGAAATACAGAGTGAATAATATCCGCATCTCCTTGGGTGAATGTTTTATCCGCTGGTTGTGTAGCTGCTGGCTAAGGCATATGCTGAAACGGTGTTAATTACACCTATGAACAGGGAGTTACTGTCCAGCCGCCTCGTGTTCAATTTTAATGGGCAACTAAAGGATTTCTGTGATTTCAAGACGTAAATTATCAACTACAGAAAGTTTACGGCTTTCTAGAGTGGTGACTGAAAAATCAAAGGAGATCGTAATCCACAAGTCCATATACTTTCCAGATCTGGTGATTTCTTCATTTCTTCATCTTGTGCGGAATTGAACCCAAAAAATTTATTCTGACACCTCCCCCCACATCCAACATTGGCTATTCCTATTTCCTATTATGATGTTTGTTCATACTTCTCGTATTAATAAATTGCATGGATTTTTGTATAAGAAAGTGGATGTTACACATAATGCTACACATTTTATGTTTGTTAAAATTTTATCATATGTTCTTTTTAACTCATCTCTCTGCAGATGTCAAAACAGAAGGAAGATGCACTTCTAAATGAATCTTTTGATAGTAAAGAAAAAGAGAATGATCAAGATCAAAATGTTGAGGAAACAGTTGGTAAGTTTTGTGCATATGTTTACATAAGTTATCAACTTATTATCTACATCTGTTGGAACTTATGGTTTGTACTTGAATCAGTCTGTGAATACAGGGGTGATACTTTATTTGTGCCTGCTTATGTTATTATTATATTTGGAGTAAAATTGTTAATTTTCTATTCAATTAACTCATCAGTGATTACTTTCCTGTGAATCTTTGCAGTTGATGATTTGATTGAACCATCATCATTCTTGATTCCAAATCATTAGAATGCTTGATTATACTCATTCACACTTATTTTGCTGATTCATTGTGTGCCATCAGTTTCAGATGATGACATCATTGACTATTCAGTTAAACCCGAGTTCTATGACCCGAATCTTGACGATAAAGATCAACTGTGGGTTCAAAAGAGAAAAAAGGGTCAATATTCCGATGCAGTTCTTAGCTGTCCTGCCTGTTTTACAACCCTATGCCTCGAGTGTCAAAGGTATCTGTATCGTACTATCGTCTAAGTTATGAAAACATTTTAAACAGTATATAGATTCCCAAAGTTTAAGAATATGTAATATTGATTACTGATTTGGTTTTTGTTGTCAGGCATGAGAAATATGTGACACAATACAGAGCTGTTTTTGTGGTAAATTGCAAGATTAAAAAAGGGCAAGTATCAGAGAAGGGAAGTTTGAAAAGGAAAAGAGTTAGAAAAGGTGGTGGTGGCAGTGGCAGTGGTGGTTCAGGCGGAGGTGATGAGTCGTTTAGTCCGGTTTGTTGCTCGGTTTGTGAGACCGAGGTCGGGGTCATCGATGAAGACGAGATCTACCATTTTTTTAATGTTCTTCCAAGCGAATGTTGATGTGTTTTCATAGCGTATTGAGTTTTTTTTTTCTTTTAAATTTAGATGCAACAAACAAGGCCTACATGATATGTTTTAAGCTTTCACTAAACATATGATTCTTAACAAAATCTAGTTGATGATTCAATAAGTTTCATTCGTTAACTTTTCGTTTGTTTGTAACATCGTCTTTCGACATGGACTAAATATGATATAATTTTAATTGCTTGATTAACTAAGGTTTAGAACAGAAACAAAAGGACAAAAAGAATCCAATAAGTCATAATATTTCATGCTTACATCCATTCATACATATATGTATGATTATATACATCAAAACATACTTGTTACGACCATAGATATGCGCTTTTTTCTTGAGCTGAGTATGTCAAAACTAAAATCCACATGAATGTATAACTATACGTCGATCTTGTGCGTATATAAGACTTATCAAATTAACAAACCAACTTAACGTCATTTACTACAATCTTACTTAAACACAAACTCTTGATTCTAAATACTATTAAGTTAGGGACAAAATTGGGATGACTCTATCCTACATGCAGGATTGTTGGGCGTGACCCGATGAACCAACCGGTGTTTACTTAGTCTTGTCTTTTAAAAGCATAATCGGAAGTTAGATGTTTCCTCAAGGATTATCCTTCTAAGAACCGAATAATTGGATGGCACAAAAGGTGATTTTTTTGGTTGGAGATCTAGCGTCATTGGGTCGCTTAATTGACATATCATTTGTTGGTAGGTTGCAAATTCACAACTGATGTTTAGCCCTTAATTGTCGGCTGGATCAAGATGATCTTTGTGAAAGGTGACACCGATGTGTTAAATATAACAACTAATGTAAAGGGTGGCAAGGCTTTCAAGAAAGTTATCTAATTTATTGTTTTAGAAACTATTTGATGTATTTGGAAAGCTAGAAACAAAAGAATTTTTGAAGGGAATTCGTGAAGCAAGGAGAAAATATTTTAAGATAACAAGGTGGTAACATTTTTATGGATAACAAAAATAGAGTTAAATGACATAATATAGGTTGGAATAGAGAAGGTAAAACCGTAAAACCTCAACCCGCTCCCAACAAGATTCGATCGAAAGTGTTTCCTAACCCCATCGAGTAAAACCAGTTTCAACCCGAACCCGATTCCAACCCGAATCAACCCGATTCAAACACAATCATTTTGTACTCCTCTATAGTCTCAATTGGTCCATTGTCAATGTCCGTCACTTGCGTCTGATCTCTGTTCTTATCTCACTCCCACATGACGATACTTTCATGTTCTCCAATTCGATCAAATTCCCAAACAATCAAACCCTAATTTCAAGGTAATAAACCCCTTCATTCTGTTTTGCATCTGAACAGAAATTGAAATGATGCATTCTACTTGTTTGAACCCATATGCATCACTTACATGTAGAGCTTCTCGATCTTTATGCTTCGATGATCCTACTTACTTCTTGGATGCTAGATTTGTAACCACCAATCGTTTACTCATTTCGTCATCATTCGGTGGTTCTTCTTGTTGTTGTTGCTGCTGTTGTGCTGCTAATACTAATTCAATTTACAATAGCTTACCTAGAGTAAACCCTAGCTTTTTGTGTAATGGATTAAGGCAGTCTACTTTGATTCAGTTTTCACCTAGCAAGAGGTTGATTGTTCATGGTAGGAGGAGACAATCGTGTAATGGTAGTTCTAGGTTTTCTTCACGTAGTGATTGTGATTCTGATGTTGATCGGAGCTATTACTATAGAAAGCTTTACTCTTTTAAGGATAAGAGGAGATTAGGAGAAGGTTGGCACGCGTGTTGGAGTTATGAAGATAAGAAGAAAGAACAGTCGTGTAGTAATGAAGTTGAAGATGATTGTGTTAATGAAGTTGAACTTGTGCTTGATCTGTTGTCTGAGGAAGTGGGGTTGGAGAAATTTGGTGTTAGAGATAGAAAACGGATCCAGAAGAAGGATTCAAGTAACGTTTCCCGTAGAACAAAAGCTGTGAATACAAGATCTGTGAAGAGGGATTTGAAGTGTGATACAAAAGCTGTGGAAATTCGGTCCAGTGAGAAAGAGAATAGGAATGTAAGCAATGAGAGAAGAACTTCTGTAAAAGAGGTGAATCATGAACGAAAAAAACAAGGGTCGAGTTGTTCATCTTATTACTCGGTTTCTTCTGCAGGTGAGTATGATAATGATAGTGACAACGATGTTGTGATTGAACATGGTGATTATTTTGTTAAAGGAGAATCTTCGGGTGAGTATAAAGATGATCGAAAAATGGATAGTCGTAGTAGGGTTTATGATGAGGAATTTGTAGAAAACTTGGAGAGGCAAGAGGAGTTTGGTAAAAAACAAAGTGAGATCTTGAAAAAGAATTCTGCTGAATCGTATTATGGGAATCAAGAGTGGCGAAAGAAATCAGAAAAGAAGCTTAATGTGGAGTCTAGTCAAAGTCAACATATAGAGGGAAATAGTCAACAACACAGTGATAAAACTGATAGAATCACCTATCAATCTCAATCAGGAGTGAAGAATGAGAACTCTAGCATGCAAAAGCTTTACAGTGACACTGAAAATAAATTAGTTACATCAGTTCAAGAACAAACAAGTCACCATACAGGGGAGACTGCTGATATTACTCACCGAAATGAGTACAAAAAGCAGTCAAATGTGATTTTAGAAGCTTCTGAATTTCGTAACTCTGACAAAAGAATGGCATCGTCGTCTTCATCCTTTGAGACTAGAATGAAGAACTGGGAAGAAAGTTCTGAAATTCGTAACTCTGACAAAGGAATGGCATCGTCTTCTTCATCCTTTGAGACTAGAATGAAGAACCGGGAAGAAAGTTCAACAGAAGTTAGGGCCCGGGTTGAAGGTCAAAGAGAAGAAAAACACCATAGAGTTGACCAATCAACTTCATCAACAGAGTCGAGAGTGAAATTGCAACAAATTTCGGAAATTTCAGATACACGTTTTACCAATATTGAAAACACATCAGTTTCACATACACAATCTGACATAAGAACCAATAAACAAGAACTACATATGGAGTCTTCAAGTTCATCAGAGAAGAGAAAAAACAATGAAGATAAGTATTCATCATCACAGGTGCCAGTGTTGGTGGGTCCATCAGAATCTTCAAAAACAGGTAGAAAAACAACCAAGGCTTCAAGTTTTAATGTTGGTATGCAAAAAGAGGCATCTAGTAGCTATAAAGCTTTAAAATTGAACCCTGAATCTAATTTTCAAGAAACTGGTACTCATATTGCTTCAGCTGATGAACAACAGAAATCCGCAGGCCAATTTGTTGGGGAATTTGTTGAGAAAGCAAAGCAGCAACTCTCTGTCTCTGAAGGTGAAGTAACATATGAAGACAGCGAGCAACTTGAACTAAAGAGTTCCGATGAAAATGGTTCAGGAAATTATGATGAAAAAGAAGCAAACAGGGGACCGTCTGATGAGACGTGGCATGAAAGCGGTGAACCTGTTAATGCATCTTCTGATGAAGCAGTGAAAAGGAGTGGTCGATCATTATGGAATGTTATCGGAGACGTGGTTCGACTGCGGTGGGGGTCATCACGTTCTGAAACACACACACCAAAATCAGGCGGGGTATCAAATCAGTCTACAAGCAGTGAGAGATGGTTTTCTGGTCATGAACCAGATGAATCTAGTCGAAAAGAAGTTTCTACCCCTTCAAGCTCGAAGGAGAAACAAGATTCACCATTAATAGTATCATCGTCAAATACTAATCAAGGATCTTCATCAAGACCTATGTCTCCATTAGTAATTGAAGGATCATCAATTCCATTGCCTGCAATTCGAATGAGAAGGTCACCTGTTGTAAAGACTACTTCAGTGACCGGTGAAACTGATTCATCTACCAGTGGAAAAGTTGATCAAATAGTCCCTAAACCAGTGACCCAAGTTCCACAGACAGATGCATCTGGTAGTGGGCAAATTGTAATAGTGGAACAACCGCTTTCTTCTAGAAGGAAACTTGCACGAATAGATCAAGTGTCTAAAGATAGATTTGATGAATGGGAAGAGGCTTATACTATTGAAGCAAAGCAACGAAAAAATGATGAATTTTTTATGAGAGAAGCGTTGTCAGAAGCTAAAAAGGCTGCTGATTTATGGGAAGTGCCTGTTGGGGCCGTTCTTGTTCAGGATGGTAAAATAATTGCTCGTGGATATAATTTGTAAGTTTATAATAACTTATATGTTATATTCTGATAGGTGTTTTATTTATTAATTTTCGTTAATACGATAAACTTTGTGGTTTTAGGGTAGAAGAGCTACGTGACTCTACTGCTCATGCAGAGATGGTTTGTATACGTGAGGCGTCAAATAAGTTACACTCATGGAGACTTTCGGTAATCCCCCCACCAACACACACACACCCACACTCCGCCTCAAGATTTAACAACTTAGTTCCACTTAAGGACTACAGAATGGACCTAAACTGAATAAAGAATTACAATTCTATGACCCTTCCAAGGGCAATCTGCAAGATCATGCAATGTATAATTCACTTCTTACCTATGCAGGCAACATAGTTACCATTTCTTACCAAAGGATGCAATTTGTTGCACTAATGGCTAAAAGATGGCATTTTGCATTAAATAGTGAAATGGAAAGTATGTTGTTTCCAGCTGTTACTAATTGCATGGATTGGTAAAAGCTTGCAAGTACTAATTGCATAGTTTGGTAAAAACTTGCATTAAATAATCGAAAGATGTACACTACATATATGGGCAAAGATCAAATAATACACTCCATTAGTCTATAATTTTCCCTATAAAATGTTATTAAAACTTAACAATCATGTCTTTATTTTGTTCTTGTTGGTTTTGTTTTAATCGCAGGGTACTACACTTTATGTTACACTTGAACCATGTCCTATGTGTGCTGGAGCAATCCTTCAAGCTCGGGTTGACACAGTTGTATGGGGTGCCCCCAATAAACTACTTGGAGCTGATGGCAGCTGGATCAGGTATTTAATTTTTGGTATATATGCTTCAAAAACCAAAAAAAAGAAAAAACAACACAATAATTGGGTTTGATTTGAGTTGTATAAGTTGCAATTTCATCACCTATTATTTCAAATTGGGTTAATTTGAGTTGTTTATTCTTAATATCAGACTGTTTCCTGATGGGGATGGAGGAGGAAGCGGGTCGGATAAACCGCCTGCCCCTGTGCACCCATTTCACCCAAACATGACAGTAAGAAGAGGGGTCTTATCGTCAGATTGTGCGGATGTAATGCAGCAGTTTTTTCAGTTAAGGAGAAAAAAGAAAGACAAGAAACCAGAAGCTGAATCACCATCTCCACAACCACCGTCATGTCTACCCATTCCACACCATCATAACTCGAAGTTCGTCACCAAATTGCATGATGTCTTCAACATCATGTTCTGTTTATAAATCAAATCTTTGTTCCTCATTATGATTTCTTTGTAACCACTTTTCAGCAATGTTTTGGTTTAATTTGTATGGTTTATTGTCCAAGTCTTTGGGTTATTCAAATACAATACTGTTGATTCATCGGTTTTGAGGGACACTATCTCTTGATGCAGATTTTTTGTGGTTATTGTTAAATTTAAAATACACACTTCTAATCGAAATACAACCCCATTTGAAGAATAAATGGCATTAGATTTGCTATATCTAAAAATACATAATTTAACAACTTTTTAACATGTTTGATCCATTTTCATTTTAACCTGTCTAATTGTTTACCTGACAGGCACTAGGGTGTGGGATTGAATAATAAACATATTAACCCAAACATGATACGATTACAAATGAAAAACCAACTTAACACTCATTAAAAATATATACTCAAATCAACAAATTCATAAATAGATAAGGTGTAACTGCAATTTACTACAGAGAAACATCTCAACATTGAAAAACCTCCCACATTCTTGTTCAATTGATTCTCCTTAACATGTACATTTCCTAACATTATATGATCAAAAAGCTTATAAATGTATATAAACTGTGTAATGGAGACCAAAGTACAGAACAAAGGAAAACGACGACTCAAACTTGATCTGCCTCAGGACTCGTATTGATTTCTTCTCTAAAGTCGTACTCCACTACAAGATTGAGATTGTCAACAAGTTTGTGATACCGTGAACACCCTGTACACTGGACAAAAATACAAAACAATTTTCATTAAAATCATCATAATAAAAACATGTTCATACTATACTAAAGTGTTTTAAAGAAGCATTAAATAACATGCCACGAGTGTGAAAGAAAAAAAATACCTGAACAAAAACCATCCCTTTTTCATAAGCTAATCTGTTTATGAGCTTTTGTGACCTCAAACCACAAGCATTGCAGGTAAATTGCACTAACAGGCTTCTTCTTGGGAGTTTGAGGTCAATAGTTGCTCCCTAAAGATTTCCATTGTTAAAGAAAGAAGAGCTTTAGTTAAGCATATTGAATTCGACTAATAACAGAAAAACATGTGCATAAAGATCTCTTTTTATTGACCTTACGGCTCTAGCAAAATTTTATGTTCGTAGTTGTATCTAGTACCACGTTTTCTTATAGTTTAACCCGTTGCAGGTAGAGTACACGCATTGAATGTATAAAAAGTAATCCACTTGAAAAGTTTTGGTTCAGCCTACGTGAATAATCACAGATGATGAAACCTTAGGTGGTCGAATTCACGGAGAATATTGAATACATAAGCATGATTTCTATGATTGACAGTGGAATTTGAAACTCATGAATTTGCATCTAATTCAATGGAATTACACTTCTGATGACTACACAATTCTATGCATCAAAACAGACAATTTGTCAAAAGATTACACAACAATCGATATACTTATTCGTTTGATTCTTCAATCAGACATCAAATTCGCAAGCATTACATTATCTTCAAAATATTCCTCAATCACACACAACATTCATTTGATATGATAACTGAAATTTAAAGGCTCAGAGCATTCGCAGTGGATTTCACATATTTATACATATAATTACACTAAAACTCACTATCTTTTATTTCTCCTTTTTAATTAAATAATATTTTTATACATTTATTATTATTTTTTTTCTTCAAATATATTAAAAATATTATAGGGAAATATACCGATAAATAGTAACATTTTATTCACTCACAAACCTCTCACAACCATTCCATATAATATAAGAAACACACTCACATCTCTCAATTCATCAATAACTTTCACAAAGTTTGAAAATTTTATACAAAAAGATCACACCCACAACGATTAAAAGAGATATACATACAGTGTTTGATTCAATAGAACCATATGATCCTTCTTGTTCACAAGACTCTTTCGAATTATCTCCAATAGAGCACGAAATCACAGCACGAAACACCTGTTTTGATCTCTTTGCTTTTGCATAAGAAATCCCCAATCTGCAAATCAAATTGAAATCGGTTATCAAACGCAAAGACACTTAATTGGAGTAGTGTATGTATGTAATCAGCGAAACCCAGAAAATAATTAGTAAAAAGAAGATAAAAATCGAAGATTTGCCTGTTGAATTTGAGGGTTTTGTAGGGTTGAACGAAATTAGGGCCTGGAAGAAGTGTTGTACTGTGAGGTTTAAGGGTTGTACGTAGTGAAGGCAGAGAAAAGAGGGAAGAAGCTGTGGTGGCCATGGTAGACACCTTAACACCAAATTCCCGTACTGATGTTGAAGGATATCACCAACGTGTTAAAATATATCTCTATTAGGTTAGATACCCGTGTAATACACGGGTTAAAAATATAAAAACTATATAAATCATAAATGTATAAATATTTCGTATGATTAAATTACGTATTACATAAAAAAATAAAAAATAAAAAGTTGCATTTTTAAGTTATATATATTCGAATACTTATTTGAATAATATAACATACACTTGATCCTAGGGATGAGCATTTGGTACCCAGTACCCATACCGGTACCCGTACCGTACCGGTACCGGTACCCAATTAGTACTGAAAATATGTATAAGGTACCGGTATCGGTACTTGATTTTCTTATATTTCGGGATCGGTACCCACAGGTACCGGTACCGGTATTTTACCCAAAAGTCCTGTATAGTCCCGCTAGTACCCGAATACAAATATATTATTTTGGAATATTTTGTTTTGTAATATTTTTCACCCCGTCAACTAGTATTCTATTTTGACTTTTGAATGTAATTATTATTATTTTTTTAATATCATTCTTCTTACTTCACTACAATGTCAAGAGATACATTATTTATGATTTTAATAAAAATGAATGATAGACTAGTGTGTGAATTGAATTAGAAGAAAATGAAAAAAGTAAATAAACTATCATTTTATTTGAATACTTTTTTGATATTTTACTTTGTTTAGTTATTATAAACTTTTTGAGGTATCGGGTACCAAACATATATTGGATAACAGGTATAAAAATAGGTACTAGGTACTGTAACCAAACATACACCATGTAATAAGCCTAAAAAATAATGTTGCGTAGGAAACGGGTACCAAAGAGGTACTGGTACCGAAATACCGGTACCGTACCGGTACCGGTACCTGTACCTGTATACCAAATTCGGTACCGGTATCGGTACTCGTTTTTTATAAAATTCGGGACCGGGTACTTTCGGTAACGGTACCGGTTCGGTACAGGTACAGTACCGAGCTCATCCCTAATTGATCCGTGTGAAACACAATTGATCCGTGTGAAACAAAAAATCAATTTTCTTAAATTGAAATTAACCAAAAATATATAAATATATCAATAAATATTTTTTTAACTTTTTTTTAATTAAATCTTATTTGACTATAAAAGTATGTACAATTCAAAATAACATATATGATCACACAATTTAGTTGATAATATAAAAAAATTAAATTAAAAATAAAATCAATTATTAATTCAGTTTCTTGAAATAGAAAGCTTGACTAAAATAATATAATAGTTTAAGCGAGAATCTTTTTTTCAAAAGTAACAGAGGAGTTGCCATGTGGTTAGTTACTCTTTTATTTATATACTATAGATGAATATCATAGTCTGTCGGGGTTGTTAAACAAATTATGTTCATAAATAAACAGAGTAAATGTCACACGAGCTTTGAAAAAGTTGTTCTCATACATTTAAAACTTGTAACGATGGAAATTATTATTTTGGTCATAGTTTTTTACTTTTATCTTCTATTTTTTTTTTCATTTTTTAGTAATTTTGTCACACGAGCTTTGAAAAACTTGTTCTCATACACTTAAAACTTGTAACGATGGAAATTATTATTTTTGTCATGGATTCTTACTTTTATCTTCTATTTTCTTTCACTTTTTAGTAATGTTCAGGCCACTAATAACTTCGTTTTTTTTGTATGACACATTAGCGTCATATCATTTTTTTCTTATTTTTCTAGTTTTTATCTGTTTTACATGGTGTCGTCCAAGTTTTTTCCATTTTCCTTTTTTTTTTTTTATAAAAAAATGTTAAAAATTTAGTTGGTGCACGGATTGGTAAATCCTGATGAATATTCACCGCGTTGTAATACCTCGAAACCAGGGGCGCGATATTCCCAGCTGGCCCCGTTTTTTCTGGGATATCCCCGACTTCTTTTAGGCCTCATTCCATGTGCTCTTATAGACTAAGTTTTGGTCCAACCTAATATCACATGAACTTTAAAATTTGATGGTTTGTTTGTAACTTTGTATATAGATTATCAAGTTGGGCTAATTCATTCATCAAATACAATATATACTCATGCTAATAGTGGTGAACATAGTCTCCTAAGAGTTTAGAGAACCATTCTTAACCTCTTCACTATTACACTAGGAATTGATTTCAAGTCTCCCCACAAAATATTGTCCACGAATATTATTAGTTGTGCCTTAACTAGTAGAAATCATTAAATTTTAAGTAAATTGTTATTTTATCCTTAAGCTTTGGTTAAAATAATCATTTTAGTCCAAAAGTTTATAAATAATTTTTTTAGTCCAATAATTTTATTTTTGTAACAAACTTCATCCAGTTCGTTAACACCGTTAGTATTATTATGTTAAGTTAATGTAAAAGGACTATAGTGCCCCCTAACATAAAATTTAAAAAAATAAAAAAATATTTTTCAAATAAATCTCTCTCCCTCCCTTCCCCCCCCCCCCTCCTCCATCCCTCTCTTTCTCTATCCCTCTTCCTTCACCCATCATCATCATCAACACCTTAAATCATCAATTGCTGGCCACCCACCAAGAACCTTGAACACTTAAACTGAAATAGACAATGGCAACAAATCAATAGCGGCTACACACACCTAAAACTTAAATAGGCACATCTACTCAATAAACCATCATCATTACATGGGTTTTATCCACCACCATTTCTAGGTGTAATGGAGATGACAGGAACATGATCAAAGCTTTAAATAAGCTTAATTAGCGGTAAGGGGAGTTCATTGGTGATGGCAGTGATATTATGGTGAGCGATTCACAGGAAATGGTAGTGTGTGATAAGAGAGATAGAGGGGAGGAGGAAGATAGGAGAGAGAGAGAGAGAGAGAGAGAGAAGTGGCGATTGCTCAAGCGTTGGTGACTTCAAACAATAGTAGAGGTTGGTTCATCCGACGATGGTTAGTGTATAGAGAAGACAGAAAATGTGAAGAAAGAGAGGGTACGGGTGGGGTATGCGTAATATTTGTTATGCTATAAGGGACAATATAGGTTTTGTACACTAACTAAACGAAACAAGACTAGCGTTAACAGACCGGATGGTAATCGTTACAAAAATGAATCTATTGGGCTAAAAAGGTTAGCTTTTAACAAACCTCAGTGACTAAAATAATAAAATAATAATGTACTTTTAAAATTTTCATGGGATGCTAAATTTATGATTTTGCACACAAAACTAACAACACTTCTCATACTATCTTAATGAGGGTATAAATCTTTATTATTTAACTACCTTATGCCCTTATGGAGTATTAAGAAAACACGGAACAACATTTTGTTCAACACATTCCGCCATCCATGTCTAGGACAGTACTTGAAGAGATCAATGCTTACGGTTGGGTGAAACACATGCCCATCTCTCTTGTGTGGAATGGTCTAATTGGTGTAGTTTCCATTTTGAATTTGGTGTAATTATTGTATGTTTTTGCTTCTTGTAATCTAGTCACTTGCTAGGTTACTTTTATAATATCTATGCCGCTAAAAAACTAGGAAGTATTTTATTCCAAAAATAAATTAGTTCAACTATAAATAACATCTAGTGGTATGATATTTGCCCTCACAAAAATAGTTTGAGTTCAAATCATTACAAGTATAAGTTTACGTGGAATCAAGTGTCGTAAGAATTGCTAAACGAGAAGATCAACACAGAGTCAAAAGAAAGAATCAAAATGAAAGAAGTATTTAAAGCAAATTCATGTATCGTGAAACATAGCTGACTTTCCATTTTTACTTGTTTAATAAAATGCGAATCAAATCAGCATATCCCTAAAGAATATCTTTCGGCCTTCATATTAAATGAACACGAAAAAGTAAGTCGATACTACATGTGTAAAATTATTGTAACATGATTATACAAATATATCACATGTAAATTGAAAGTCTTTGAATTTTAGAGTGGAAGCTTGATTTTTGATAGAACCTAAGAACCCACAATCGTTAACTACTAAATTTCCTATATATCTTTGAAAAATCAATACTTGCTTACAGAAAAAATTACTCTAACCACCATATAATGAACTTAAGAATTTTTGGTTACTTTTCTCTCTCATGAATTTGTTTAAAATGGTGAAGTCACATATTCTCTAGTTCTACTACTAACTCTATATATTTATTTTACACTCGGCTCTAAACTGTCAATCAATTTAAAAGTAACACCTTCATGCTCATCTTGTATCACTAGACGCTTTAGTCTTTCTTCAATTCCCTCTATATTACAGGAATATGGATCGCATAATATTATTCCAAAGCTAATAATATTTTGGTCTAGCGGGTAGCGTGTTGAAGTCACAAACTAACATTGAAATAAACAACAAAATGAAACAAATGAATAACATCTTATTAGGAGCATAAAATTATAACAACTCGTCATGAGAGGCATAACGTATTTATTCGTTTACACATGTTAATATCCTTTTAAATGTCCTTCAAAGAATATAAAACCTTGTGAAAGACATATATCCACCATGTATAAGGGATAACAGATGCAAAAATGGGCATATACTTGATATAATTCGATGGTGGCATGGTTTAGAGTGCTTCGCGACCTAATTTAAGAACATTTTCGGGTACTAATAAGAAGAATATACCGTGGATGATTCGTTTAATTCTTAGAGGAAAAGGAATGACAGGCTCCTAATCCATTTCGATAAAGAAAAAACAGTTATCCACCTAGGAAATGAGATCCCCTTAGATGAATATGTTATTATCCTAAATATATGTTTTATTCTTCAGAATCGTATGCTATTTGATCACTTACCTTTCCCTTTTCAAGATATATGCATGTGGAAGCTAAGTCTTCAATATTACATAGTCAAAAATGACTCGTTGATTGAAATTTTATCGATGCAAGAGGTGCGCACCGTATAAATATAGAGCCTAGAGGGCATTCGAAATGATCCAACTATTTACGTTAGCCGGAATCTATACAATTTGTCTGGAACCCTACCAATTAACTAGTCCCACGAATATTATAGAAACGGGTAGGATATAAACTTTAAATAACGTAGAATATTTGTGGCATGTGATAGATTATGCAACACTAAAAACAAAAAGTAAATCAAATAAACTTGTGTTGCATGTCATTCCTGTACCAAGAATCGGATTCTTATCGTTTTTCTGGAAAGTTAAATGCCAAGTTTTATTAATAAAAAAAGAAAAGTAAGAGAAAAATCCAGGCCTTGAGTGGATTGCTGTTTAGTATCATTAATATCATCGTAGTTTAATCTTTTAGCATTAATATGTTTTAAGGTTCGACGAGGGATTTGCAGTGCTCAAATTAAGTCATGGGGGTTTAATGATTCTAGTTCTTCGTTCTTTAAACACTCACTTCTGGTGTCTCCCTTCTATGCAACTTTTTTTCTTGTTTTATAAATATTCATAAACGACAACTGATAAAGTTGGTAAAGTTACCATAAACCGTTTGGCTTTTGAGGGCACATAACCAACATGAAGAGACCCTTTGTTCACGTGTCAACGTGCCCATGTGTTTGAGCGTATCTTTATCTATTATCACATCAACATGCAACCTTACATGTGAACAAGTTCATTATGAATCAGATACATTGATAGTGATATATTGATATATGACTTGACTACAGATTTCATCTATCTTTCTGTTTGTAGAATATTTACCTAGAGTGACACAAACCAATTAATGGTTTATGCATTATGAAACATTGCCATCCTACTCACATCCATGATTTCATCTTAGGGGGCTTACCTTCTTTCACAATAGGCAAGCAGGAAAACAGAGATTTGTACCCATGATTTCAGATGTTAGTTATATTGGTACCCATGTTCCTTTCATGTTTAATTGTCTATAGCATAAATATGAAGTTCCAACAACTTAATCTATTATAAATCCTAAGAGTACGATTATCTAGTGCTTTAAGTTTGTACTTTTTGCTAATAAATTAAACATTATTGCTAATTATGTGTTTAGGTGTTTAAAAACAAGAATATAATTCCATCTTGTAACAACTTTTACTATGATAAAAGTGGCTTGCATGATAGGGTCCAAGGGGAACCGTCACCTACGGGGTCCAAGGGTTGGAGCCTCTGGTGAGGGTCGGGTACTAATTAGTAGCAAGTTGCTAATGGTTTGCTTGTTTGTTTATGTGCCGGAAGTTGCTTCAGATTTGTTTGAATATTGATTTTGTATCTTATCCGAATATTGATTTTGTATACACACTAAATACTTTAATTTGATTGTACCTACGTGATTAAGAAATCCATCCAATGAACAACATAATCCAAAAACCTTACACAAAATTGAGGCGTGATTTGATTATAGGTTAGTCATCTCCATTTAATTTAATCAATTATCAAACAGGCGAAAAAATTATCATGTTTTTGATATACAACTTTTGACTTACATTTAACTAGGAGAACTTTGGTTCCTTCTAAATTAACAATGTATACTAATAAGTTTGATCAACCTTTAAACACAAGAAAAAGTTTAAATTCCTAGACCACTTCAAGGATTTTGCAAAATCAATAATAAGAGAACATGAAAATATGCTTGAAATTTAGTGTACAACAAACTCAATCTAAATAATAAGACACTTATTGAGAGTGTGATCATGTTGGAATCAAAGATGGACAACCTTTATATCGTATCTTTAAAACTTTATCATTGATATTCCCTTTTGTTTTATATGAAAGAGCAAAGAGGCATATATAATAACTTCACGGCTACAATTCTGTTTCTTTGCCAATGCTAGCTTGATAGAGGTTATCAACTTTTTCTTTTTTATGTTTATAGTTGTTAATAAGTTCTTACTTTTTAAAAAGAGTTATTAGACTATATTAAAGCATCGTGCTTGGTAAAAAAAGCCCCAAACTTTAAGCCATTTTTGAAGAAAAAAATAGTGATTTTTTTCTTTTGTTTTAGGTTGGAAAAGAGGAACAATAAGACAAAAATAATGGGTAAATATTTACTTTCTGTCACAAATCTCTTTTTCTCTTACACAATCTATATCTATATGCTGATGAGTTAGTGCTTATCATACGTAAGAATATGCCAACAATCGTCGTTGTTTTTTTTCGTTATGATTATTAGACAAGACCTCATATTTTTTATCAAAAATAATCGATATTTTTTCAGGAAATCTGAATGTACGTGCTGGTTGAGATTTTTTGTTTACCATCTCTTTTCAATCGATCAGTAGTTATCTTTCTTTCTTTCTTTTTTTGTTTTTTTTGTTAATTACTGTTGTAAGGGATTGAGAAAAAGCAACTTAATATTTTATGTTTTTATCTATCATTTTTGGTTAGTCCTTTCAACGGTAACATAAACTTTACAAAAGAGAAATAAAATAAAAACATTTCTAAAATAAACAAAACATAAAGAAAAAGAAACCGGGTAAAGGAAAATACAAGGAAAATGATAAAGAAACTTATAAAAATCAGATATAAATAGAAAAAATAAATCCATACAAAAGAATGCTGATTTGATTGGTAATCAATTGAAAATCGATGTAAAAAAGAATGAGTATAGTTATAGTAAAAATAATAGCTAATCTTAAAAGTCTGAAGAATTTTGAGTTTTATATATGTCATTTTGGTTATTGTGACAAATACGTCAGTTTAATCTGTCAAGTAATTGTGTCAAATATTTTGCATTATTGTATTTTCAAATATGATTTTGTGTCATCATTTATTTAGATTTTAATAAAGATGATGTTTTTCATAACTCAGACTTTTGTGTACCATAAAATCAGTGTGTCATAGTTCCTGTGTCATTAAAGATCTATTTTCTAATATTACAAATATAAATGATTTCTTTTTTAATCCCCATATCTTTATTGTTAAATAATCAAAAGGTTGACGAAATACCTAGATTTACCTTCTCACGAGAGTGATATAACTTCAATTTCTCGACTTTAGATGGCATCCTAATCTTTAAAAAGTTCACGTTCTTATGCTTTCAACTATCACATGGCTAAAAGAAGCAAGCAAGTGTCGCACTCTTGCATTCTTGACCCTTCTTTTAGAAGCAGACATTTTAACATCTTTTTCATTCATGTTTCCTAAGTCTTTGATGTCATAGAGTAATAGTTGTTTTTACTCCATGTGTATACACTTTCACCATACATGATGTTTCGTTTTTAGGTTCATGAGTAATAACCATACTTTTCTTGATCATATTTGTAACACCTAGTCCCAAACCAATATGCAATTATGATTAATTTGGAGAAGTCAACAAAAGTCAAAATTAGATCAAGTATAGTTAAACACACGCTAGACGACCCTTTTGGCTAGTCGAGCCTTTAGATTACTTAAATAGTGCACAACAACGTGAAACAAATACTTCCGGAAAGGTGGAAAGTATTTCTTCTCTAGTGAGGGATAACGCGATCATAACCCATCATTTTCAGACAATCTTTAGCAACATCATCATCTATCTTTATCGGTACACTAGCTTGATCTCCTCATTGTAGAACTCGATTAAAAGTCTCAACAGTGACAACAAAACACTTTCCTTTAACTGTTGCAACAATGCACTATTGGCCTTGTTCGTCTCGTTCGTTTGTTGTGTGTTTCAAAAATCATTGACGACTCCAGAATATATGTTGGGGTTGGTAGAAATAGCATAATAAACTCGAGAAGTCTTCAAACAATCTATCAACGATCTAAAAATAACTTTATCCTCAGCAACATCACCCAGATAAGCTAGAACATTGTGATTCTAGTTAAACACCAATAGTTTAGCCATCTTAACACAAATAAAGAAGTTGATCAGAAGCATTTTCAAATATATACAAATTAAATTGTTCAAAAAATTTTCAAGTTTGAATTAGGTTTCAAAAGGTTTCGCGTGAAAAGTAATTATTTGCATGTGAAAACCTCAACTAATCACATTTAACAGTTTAGTCAAACATATTTTTCCCATGCGAAAATTAGAAGTTATAGCTCATAATATAATAGTTGAAATTCTACTTGTCACACGCAATAACTCTAGTTTTTGCGCTTGATCAGATTCATTCAAATTGGCGCGCGATAATCAAACTAATCACGTGCGATAAGTTTCTACTTTTCAAAAAACTTCTTGTGTCTATTATTCTTTTGAACAACTTTACGCGTGCGAAACTTCTTAATAGCAAATAAAAATCCAATCACTTTAGAAAGTTTTTAAACATTAATATGTGTTTCTTAGGTCTCGATTAAGTCTTATATATAAATTATTAAGTTCAATTTTGTCCATAGTTCAGTTTAATCAATGATCTTAGACTCGGGTGAATACCAAAAACAATCAAAATCACCCCATAGAACAATACGAGTACAATGATTGATGACAATCGGAAATACAAGCACTATCTTAGAAAAGTTTCTCATAGATTTTAGAATGTGTGCGATGTGAAAAGTGAACATGTCGTATGACTGTTCAACTTATAAAAACACTAATGTTGTCACGCGACATGTTTCCAATTGCATGTGAAAGTTGTCGCGTGTGATAACTATTTAAACTTTTTCAAAATTTTTAATTTTTAAATCATTTTTTATTTTAATGTTCAACCATTCAATGAATAACTAACCAGGAATTTTCTTTGTAAGTAATTTTCACATATCAGTAGAAATTAAAATCTTTTGAATTTTTGAAAATTTAAAAATTTGTAACAAAAAACAAATCTTAACCCACTAATAACTAAAAATTTTTGATTTTCCGAACCACTTGATTTGATCTTTACAATCCTTAACACTTGTGAAGTACAAAACCATAAGAAAATAGAGAAAGAAAAAGATGATTTGCAAACGAAAACTTATGGATGATTTCTCAACAAAAACAAGGACCAGTTAAATATGAACAAATACACAATATGATGCATATTATTATTATTTCATATTAGGCTCATCAAGGCTGCAAAAGGATACGTCCATTTGCTAGCTAGGCAAAACTATGTAAGAGGCATCAAAGATTAACACATATACTCCACACATTCCTCCATGAAATTCGAACTTTTGATCATAAGGGTATTAACGCATTGGCGCATCATACTAGAAGGTTTGCCAATAGTTTTAGGTGAACATCGACCATAAACTTTGGCCATATATAATTCCAAGTGGAGGCAGCATAGGATAAATGAAAAAAAGAACACAGGATATTTTAGAATGTGCTGCACTTGAGAATCAGTACGAGCCACTTCATCTAAAGTTGCCCTTTTTCATTACACCAATCTCATGTGTCCATAAATAATGTGATCATATGCCTCTATTACACACTCTCAACTCACAAGTGCATTAACCCAAATACTCTCACCTATTGGAGTTTAACTGTTTTAGTCGAGTTTAAAAACCAAGATGGTGAAATTCACTAAGCAGTTTGAGGGTCAACTTGTTCCCGAATGGAAAGAAGCCTTTGTCGATTATTGGCAACTCAAGAAAGACATCAAGAAACTTCGTTGCGACTCAACTTCTCCTTCATCAAAGCCAATACAAAAAAGATCTTTAACCAACACACTCCTCTCCTCTATACATAAACTTCCCTTATTTGGGAATCATTGTAAAGATAGAGAATTTATCCATGTATTCACACTCTCTCAGGCTCTACTTTTAATTAGCTAAACATTTGATATATGATATGTATGTAAAATAATGAAGGGAGATCCTCCTGAAATTACATTTTTTTAACAAAAAGTAAGATAAGAAAAAAAATACAAATTACCAATGGAATTATTGATCATTAGAAATGGCACCTTCAGTATACTTTGTGCCTGGATATGCCGTCTCCACATGTGCCAAAGGCTAGCGCGCTTTGTTTAAATACATGTATGGCTTTCCTAATGTGGTTTGTTTTATGTCATATTAGGTTCACAGTAAACTTGCGGCAACAGCTAGTAAGGGAGTTCTATACGAGACAGAATTGTTAGATCAGTTTGATCATAGCGAAGCTGCTAGTGCATTTTTTGCCCGATTGGATCTTCAGCTTAACAAAGTGAACGATTTCTACAGAAAGAAAGAAAAAGAGTTTGTCGAGAGGTGGGAATGTCTTGAGAAACAGTTGCATATTCTTGTAGAGCTCAAAACCGCGCTAAAATATCAGCACAAAAATAAAGCTAATTCATCAAACCATGACTCCAAGGATGAAGACTCTATATCAGGCACTATTTCATGTGGTAAGTCATTGCGGTTTAACTAGATTTTAAATAAGGAAAGTTACTCTACTTATTACTATGCATCTATGCCATTTGATTTCTGATCACTTCATAATATTGCTGTCTAAATCAATTGGTTTATCTTTTATTCACGCATAGATGAAGAATCCAATAGGGGCATAACAGAACAAGATTTGGAGGAAGGGGAAAGTTTAGCAGAAGAACTTGAGAAAGAAAGATCTAAAAAGGATGGGGAAAGGAGTCTTTCTCATTCTATAAGTAACTGCCATGAAAAAAGTTTGAAAATTCGCATTCCTCTTACCAACCCAACACGCGCATTCTCTTATCTCCTTTGGGAAGATTTGATCAATCAGTCATCCAAGAAACAAAATGCTCAGGGAAAAAAGCTTCACATTAATAAAAAAAAGCTCCATCATGCTGAAAAGATGATTCGAGGAGCTCTCATTGAGCTCTACAAAGGATTCGTATATCTCAAAACTTACAGGTATTGTTTTGGTTTTACGACTAAACAAAAGAGTATCATCTACAGAAGTTTCTGTTAATCAACCGTCAGTGATACACGTTTGTTTAATTAGTAGTCTTCAGCTACACACGTTATTCTTTATTTAATATTCTCTAACCATCAAGCCTATAGCTTTGATGGTATCTTTTACATTCAATTTCATCATAAGTAATCATAATATTCATGACACTAAGAATCTTTTAACGCAATATTAGTTATTTGCAGGAATTTGAACATGCTTGCGTTCGCGAAGATTTTGAAGAAATTCGATAAAGTAAGTACAACATATGGTGTAGGTTTAAAATCGTATTTGAACCTGCTTGCCACCTTATGTTGTTTTGCTTTTTTCAGGTTACAAACAAACAAGTTCTTCCCATTTACCTTAAAGTTGTCGAGAGCTCTTACTTCAACATTTCAAACAAGGTAAGAATGAATCAAAATATCTTTAGTTTTAGAAACTTTAGTAGTGGCTTATGACATAGCCACATTGATATGTCAAAGAATATCGATGATGATTGCAATCGAGTACGAGATTTCCATTTGCTGGACATATTTCAGACCATACGAAGTGGCTTCCTATATTCGAGCTTTTCCATGAAGCCAATATACATTATGCAGAAAATTAAAAGATTCACTTAATTTTATATTATTTATTTCCCATACTCATTTCAATAATTTTATATTATTTCTTTCCTATACTCATTTCAATATTAAAAAGTATCACTAAATGAATCTATAAAAAGTTTCAAAAAACTATTTAAGAATAAACAAAATGACACAGTCTGTATGTAATCCATTGCTAGAACTGTAATCTGTTGCTAAAGTTGTTCATTAGTAAACTGTTGGAGATGAAATTACCCACGAAAAAATTTACGACGGCGCATTACTGATAGATTCTGATCAGTAACCCCACTTTATGAATGATTTTCTGATTGGATCTACTATTCATCAGTGACACTCATTTGTTTAGTAGTCTTTCGAATGACAAACAATTTATTTGTATGACAGATTATCAAGTTGTCAGATGAAGTTGAGGAGATTTTCGTGAAACAATTTACAGAAGATGACCGAAGAAAGGCAATGAAATACTTAAAACCGACTCAGCGCAAAGAGTCCCATGTTGTCACTTTTTTCATAGGTGTGTATCTTTACTTTCTTACTTTCTTTTTCATTTTTGAAAAAAGAATACATATGATTGAGAATTAGACAGAGAAAATAACCGGCCACTAAAAATTAAAAGATCAATAATTTGAAGATAATATATAAAACGTACAAGAAAATCCCTTTTGCCGAATCATATTTCCATTAGTGGGCATTTATCCTTTATGCGGTATATACCTCGGTATCACTGTGAATGAAATGATGCTCAAAATTTTATTTAGAGATCGCATTGCGGTTTACATATTATAAACTAACGAAAACATATAGTTATGCTGACATTAAGGTATAAATATGTAAACTTGTATGTGAATACTCTCATTTTGTATAAAAACAAAAAAAAGGTCACTTGGTTTTATAATTATAGATCATATATGATTAACAATTGGTGAAAAATTCACATTTGAGATCTTGAGAATTCTTTCATGCTTAAGAATGCAAGGTAGGCATGACACATTTTTCATGCAAAATTAAGGTTATACACTTATTTAAGTGGATGAATATCTTAAAAAGTATTAGTGCAAAACTGATTACTTATTGTATTGCCATTAAATATAGTTTGATAAACTATAATAATTAAAAGATGCTCAAAGTGGGTTACATTCACTACAAATTAAAGATAATCTGTATGGACTTTGGTGGTCAAAGATATAGCTCTACTTTCACTTTCCTAGCTAAAGGTCGGTCTTAATTTGCTACACCAAATAGACCTTTTTATCTTCACACACACGCAGAGAAACACTACTACAAAAGAAAATTTTTCTATGAATTTTTCTAAACAGAAGAAAATATGTTCGAAATTCCTATGCATACCCGACAAAATAACTACGAAGAAAACCCAAATTTTCTACAAAATACCAACAACATTAACAATACACGGTAATGCGCACGTAGGAAGATTCCAACACATTTCTAAAAAACACTAGTAACACCGAAATTTTAATATATGCTAACGTTTCACAAAAATGTGTAAGAAAACTTTTTGCCAGAAAAATACAAGAAGTTTTTTATTTGAAATTTGTTTCACAATGTATTTCAGAAAAAGTTGTCAAATGTAATTTTCTAAGTGTTTCTTAAGAAAAATATTGCATATGTAGATAATAAATCCAATAACTGTTGATTGACTATTATGTTGGTCCCTACAAAGATAAAGGGCAACAAATGTGGTACTTGGCTTTTTTGACTGCCACTAAAATATGTGGAAAACCAACACAGCACAGATTAATTTCTAGTACATCACTTTGAGTGTAATCTTTCTCAGCACCATATGTTAGTGTTTCCAGTAGAAGCACAAAAACATTTGTTTGTTCTATACTCACACAACATAATATTACAGTCTTAGAATATCATTCAATTCTCCGGTTTGTAACTTTGACCCTAATCCTACAACAGTTCTCTATTTTTCCTTTTTGGAACTATGCATAAATAAAAGGGCAAAAATTTTGATAATATTCTTTCTATAAAGTTTTATGTGATCCAACAATCTTTGTACAATACTTTGATTAATTAGATTAATTTCAAAAGTTTTTATAGTAGCTTAATTTATCATTATGTAATAGTAGGGAAAACATAAGATAAACAAATGAGTTAATTAAGATGTTAAATTAACTTGTGGATAAATGATTCTATTCATTTCTTTCAGACTAGCTTGGAGGAAAGAATTGTAACAAAATTTTCCAAAAAGAAAAGTTCAAAATATTAATTCATTCAAAGTAGCATTTAGGAGTGTAAGTTAGAGATTAGAGATAATCTAATTAAGGCTTAAAGATGAGCCATATCACAGTTTTGATTTTCGTTCGTGGTTTCTATAGGGCTGTTTACTGGATGTTTCATTGCGCTCTTTACGGGGTATGCCATCATGGCTCATATAACCGGAACATATGGACCACAAAGTAATACCATCTACATGGAAACTGTTTACCCTCTCCTTAGGTATGCCATGATCTTAAACATCAATATAACAAAAGTTCTATAAATATGGTGATGGTCATAGCCATATTGATAATGTATCTCTCATTTTGCAGTATGTTCAGCCTGTTGTTTTTGCACTTTTTTCTATATGGATGCAACATCTTCATGTGGAGAAAAACTCGTATAAATTATAGTTTTATCTTTGAGCTATCTTCTACACGAGAACTCAAGTATAGAGACGTCTTCTTGATTTGTACCATGTCGATGACATTTGTAGTAGGGGTTCTATTTGTTCATCTTTCACTAATGGAGAAAGGGTATTCCTATTCTCAAGTTGAATTGATCCCTGCCTTCTTGTTATTGGTAATGTGATTATTTATATACTCCTTGAACCCTTTTCTATAGATTTTGAAGTATTTGATTAAAATAGTACATATTAAAAGATTCTGAAATTAACATGTGTACCGCTTTCTATTTTACAGGCTTTTTTGCTATTGCTTGTGTGCCCCATCAATGTCGTTTACAAGGCAAGCCGCTATCGGTTATTGAGTGTGCTAAGAAACATCATTTTATCACCTCTTTACAAGGTTGTGATGCTAGATTTCTTCATGGCTGATCAACTTTGTAGTCAGGTATAAAACTATGTATCTTTATTATTATTATAAATATTATATTTGGTAATCATGGCTCAAATGAGCTCATGTTTATAAGTTCATACTGAATCATTATTATACAATCACAACAATTGGTTTGACATTATGGTTTATGTGAAATAGGTGCCAATGCTCAGGAACCTTGAATATGTAGGGTGCTATTACATGACTGGTAGTTACAAAACTCAAGACTACGGATATTGTGTTCACACGAAGAATTATAGAGATCTCGCCTATGCTGTTTCCTTTTTGCCTTATTATTGGAGAGCTATGCAGGTTTGGCAACAATATTATTTTGCCACACACACACACACACATATATATATATATATACATGCATTATGTTTCATAAAAAGCAAATTACTAACATTATAGACACCACGACTAATTTGATTTATAACTTCATATTAGCAGTATGCGCACGTATATCAAGCTTACACGTTGTAAATTATTATTGTGTAGTGTGCTCGGAGGTGGCTTGATGAAGGAGACACAGGACATTTGATTAATCTAGGGAAATATGTTTCTGCAATGCTAGCAGCAGGGGCAAAAGTGGCATATGAAAAAGATAAGAGTGTAGGATGGCTATGTGGAGTAGTGATAATGTCAAGTATCACAACTGTGTACCAGTTGTATTGGGACTTTGTAAAGGATTGGGGTTTGTTACAAATGAACTCCAAGAACCCATGGTTAAGAAATGAATTGGTTCTTCGCCGAAAGTTCATTTACTTCTTCTCAATGGTATATATATGCTTATGCTTGATAAATATACACAAAAGTAACATGACTAGTATATAGTAACTTAAAACAATAATGAAATATTGTTACATAATTGATTTTTTCTTGTCGAACACTGGT
The DNA here is from genome assembly GCA_025506415.1 of Flaveria robusta. NCBI lineage: Eukaryota > Viridiplantae > Streptophyta > Magnoliopsida > Asterales > Asteraceae > Flaveria > Flaveria robusta. The sequence continues at coordinate 18,637,777 of CM046468.1, forward strand.
TAAAAGTGTGTTAAATCTTTCTTTTGCACATTTTACAGGGGTTGAATGTTGTTATGAGACTAGCTTGGTTACAAACTGTCCTACATTACAAATTTGGGGGCATTGATTATAGACTTACAGGGCTATTTTTAGCAGCCCTTGAAGTCATTAGAAGAGGCCAGTGGAATTTTTACAGGTAAAAAAAGAACTCATTCAATTAGGAGTTGAGAGATAACTTTTACTTCACACGTAAATTAACTAACTTTTGAATCGTATGATAAGAAACTTGTTAAATTTAGTCGAGTTGAGCTCAAACAATTTCATGCATTTTGCTTCATGAGAAATAGCTAACATGTGCCTGTAACCTTCTGAATTGTTCTGTAGGTTGGAGAATGAGCATCTTAATAATGCAGGCAAGTTTAGAGCAGTGAAGATGGTACCTCTTCCATTCCATGAAGTGGATGAGCAAGATTGATAATCATATATCTATATATATATTCATATGCAAATTCTCAACAAGAGTTGATGGTAGAATAGGATTCGTCAACGAAGGCACCCATGGTTCATAAACGAACCTTTTAGCTTCACAAGTTGAGGCATTAGGATCTTAATTTATTCTTCTTTAGCTTTCTTGTGGTCAGATTGTGCAAATAGTTTGTATTTGTACAAAATTTCTTCCTCCGTATAATAGAAATCGGGTACCTTTTTTTGGGCATATATATTAACAATTTTAGATTCTTTAGGGTCACTCTAATGGATTTAAATGCTTTATTGAGACTTTCTTCTACAAATCCAATCTTAAATAATTTAATGTCAAATGTTTACTTCTACTAAAACTCAAAGAAATGAAAACACCTTCATATCAGTACAAATAGAATCACCAGTTGCAATGATACACCATTCTGAAATCGTCGAAGAGTATAAATTAAAAACATCTTGTATTACTACATCAATTAAGCATTTCTAAAAGGCAACTTAGTTGTATTAAATCAGCACCACATGAGGCAGTCTTACAGTCAAATTGAAAAGTCATTGAGTTCTGGATAAGACTTTATCGAGTTCTAATTTAATCTTTAAAAGTTATCTACTCTTATTTAACTAGATAAGTATTTTATCAATTGTGTCATGTCATCAGCTTAGATTTTCAAAGTTAAAGAACATGAATTCTAGAGCATTAGAATGAAGATGCTCTTTGAGATCAGGGACTTGGACTATGTGAAACTTAGTTTTCATGAAGAAGATGAAGATCAAGCACGACTTAAAGAAAATCGAAAGAAGGATGCCTTACACCAAGTTTTCCAACTCTATTAAGTCCATTTCTCACAAGTAGATCATTGATATTTAGTAATGATCAATCAGTTTGTCCTATCTTACGCCTAACGAAAACAACCTAGGGTAAATTCTTCAAACGTGCGCCCACTTGTTGCGAAAATTTCAAATTAATAAAATAGTTCGTGTTTTTGGGTTTAGTCAATTAGTAACATCAGAAATGGTTATTGGCGAGTTTAACTTGTCTTTTGTAGAGACAAGAAGATATTAAAAAGGCGTTTATAAGTTGCTTGTTGATAAAGAGCTTATCTGGGGCTCATACTTGGACCAACTAAACAAAGACAATCATCCTCGAAAAAAAAACTAAATCAGAAAGAGCATAACTTGGGCTTTGTTGGACTTACGAGGCCCATAACCCATAGACAGTTTGTCCTAATTGTTAGACGAAAACTCTGTCACTCGTTTCCTAATTTTAAATCATAGCCATCTTTGTTATTTGATGTCGAAACATAGTTTTCGAACACCAAGTATGGGAATAATTCCTCTCCACTTTTAGCATAATTTGTTCTCTATTGATTTCTAATGCTTATATTCTTGTTCTTTAAGGAACTCGAATTTATTCCATCAACAACTTTTAATACGGCTCGATATTGAAACAAAATATGCAGTCATAGACTACTAATTGTTTGTAAAGAAAGTAGTTGAGAAGTAACAAAATCTGTAGAACACTTGAAATCAAACTTGGATAATCTGAGAGTCGTGAATATCACTTTCAGATCGAAATTATTTGGTTGTTCACCCGAATAAATCAATGAGACACAACTCAGACGAGATCAAGTTTTAGTATGTTGTGTTGTGTGATTTTCGTGAACCAGAAGAAGAAGAATTTTTGGAAGAGAAGCCAGGGGCTCTGTCCCTTGGACCCCGCCAAAAGCTGCCGCCCCTTGGACCCCGCTACCAGGGGCGCTGCCCCCGGACCCCCGCCAAGGGGGCGTTGCCCCCTTGGAATTTCCATTAAGAAGGTTTTCAATATCGAAGATCATAATAAACTCAAACAAGCATACACTCCGCACCTCCTAACTTGTTTGATAGATATCATGAACACATTGGTCATTAGTCAATCAAATTACACTAAAATATCTAACAAAATCCAATCACAAGCAATAAGAACAAAGATCTTTAATGAGTTGAATATAAAACGGTACAAATACAGTTAGAAGTGTATATTTATACATTTACATGTTACATAAACTATTTCTAACTTTGCATCAAGTCCATCTAATATATAATCAAATCTTTTTCTCGTAATTACTTTTCGGGTTTATTTAGCACATGAAATAAGTATAATTGAAAGCTAGACCACTAATGAGATTTGCTCATCCTCAATGCTACATAAGCCATAAGCCTATAGCCCACCAGCATTACACCTAAAGCGGCCACGTCCCACCACAAGTGACCGATACCTAGATACTTAATCCCCGGAAAATCAAGAACCCTACAGTGATTATCATTACCACAGTCATAAACCTCATTTTCACTGTATTGTACTTCCACTAGAAGCTTATAGCAATAATGGCTAAAAGATATGTATTTCAACCAATTGATGAATGGTGGAATTACTTGGATGTAGTAACCGCCCGCGAGTAAAAACACTAGCATGATCACTGATGATAAGGTGGTTGCTTGTTTTAGGTCCATAAGTATGGCTCCCAAGGCCAATCCAAGGCCTTGTGAGACGAGCACGTTAAAAAGAATGATTAAAACTGTTAGCACAAATGTGACGAGTGAAGGCTTGAGCCCACCCATCCAATATGTAATGGTTACGAAGATGGTTGGGAGAACTAGTTCCATTGGCAAGTCCCCGGCTATTCTCGCAAAGTAATAAGAGGAGAGGCGGTACATTGATGAGGAGCGTTCTCTTATTAGCATCGGACGCTCTTGAGGGAATGTGAATATGGCATTGGATAGAGGGTAAAAGCCCCAAAATATTGAGAAGAAGAAGAGAAGTCCCACCTACATACCATATGAACATATAAAACCATAAGCATTTAGAGACCAATGTAGTATATATTACTCCTTGTTCTAAACGGTGTTCATATATGGTTAGCTACTACGTTATAACATAATATTAATTTATAAAATATATCATCTACTATACAACAGTATTTTTGAAGATGGCACAAGAACTTATACTATGTTGATGTTTATTAAATGACAAAGGTAATTCTTAGTACAAAGAAATCATCTACAATTAGTAAATGATGTTTCTAAATTATTTGGTTATTTAAATCCTTATAAATACAAAATTAGGTAGAATTAAGATGAAAAAAATTGTTGTTTAGGAAAATTAATCACCACAAAGCGGATGGAGATTAATGAATATCAGCTTATGGGCTTAAGGATAGGGCATTTAAAGGAAATTAAATTATAACTATAGGTCACACTTTGCAGGAATTTAGTTATAGATGTATCTTTATGTATTTGTAAATTAATCATACAACAAAATCAATAACAAACCCTTTCACTACATGAAAAGTCGTTTATTTGCAACGACTTTACGCCCGTTTTACTGTTGTTGTCATTGTTATTATGCCTTTTGAGATCATGAATCAATCTACAGACGGTCGTAAAAAAACGAAGGACAGCTGTGGTACCTGATCTTGCAAGTGTGATGTATCAGAATGCCACCATAAAAGACCTGATAAGATTGAGACAGACATCACTTGGAAAATTCGTAAAGCCGAGTACGATTCGTGCCTCCTCTCTCTAACACCTCTTTTAAACAACACTTTAAATTGTGTCCACCAGCTTGTGGTCCATCTGTTGTCACAACCTGCGATCCCACACCACTTATATATTTAACTTTGAACCAAATTAAGTACTTTCAATTCCTCTAGAGACAAATTCATTATCATCATAACTAGAAATCTTTTTATTTTACTTTTCAATGCTTAAACCACCTACATCATGTGACAAATGTGATAACAGAAATCATCATTAATTTGAACTCACCTCTAGAAGACTGTAGTCCTCTAGTACCACAAGTTGTATCATGGTTATTTTTATGGATGTCGTCTTTAACGAGATGTTGAAGCGTTTTCTTGTAAGTCGTTATCAAAAACAATTTAACCGAGTCGCGATCTTCCTGGCAGTCCGGTGCACCTCGACTATATCGTTGATGATCCTCTGGGTTTGTACTAAGGTTCACCCCTGTATGTCAGATGATGAAAAAGTTACTAATCACGGTTTTTGTTATCATTTTTCACAAACATTATGACATATATGTATTAAAAAAAAAAAACAACTATGTTTCTATACATAGTTTGAAAATATGTTATTTAAAAAGTTTGCAAACAGCTATTAACAAAATAACCATGTCTTCTTAAAGATTAAAGGGCGTGCATTTATTTAATATAATAAAAGATCAATTATATTCCTAGTTTTATTAATTTAAAAAAATCACATATTCTAAATTGTAGAGCATGATATCATATTCTAAAAACAACAAGATATGCTCACAATAATTTATATAAGCATCAAGTAAGCATTTCTACAAAGTAAGCCGAAATGAATGCGTCATAAAAAAGCTACAATCATGTACAAAAAAGATTAATATATATCTCTAAGACTAAAGTTTTAAAAATAAGGAAAGCAGCACTTTGAAGATCATTAATTATTAAAGTTCAATAATCACGGAGCCTCACTATATCATTTTGTGCACATCATAATTTTACATTTCTATTATTAGTTTCATTAATATTTCTACTTAAATAAAAAGGTAACTAGAACAGAACATTCACGTACCACTAGCAAGATCAAGCAGAAAGTCAGCAGGGTTCATCAAACTAAAACCAGGCACGAAACCAATGGAAGCAAGATAATCCATAACCCGACCCGCTTGACCGCTATAAATCGGGCATCCATCCGACAACACCACAACCTTATCAAACATCCAATACAATCTACTCGAGGGTTGATGGATCGTGGTGACCACACTCCTCCCTCCTCGAGCCAACTCCTTCAATGTGGCCATTAGCCGTAGAGCCGTGGTGGAGTCCAGCCCCGAAGTGGGCTCGTCCAAAAGCAAGAGGCTCGGGTTCACCAACAGTTCCTGCCCAATACTAACCCTCTTTCTCTCCCCACCCGATACGCCGCGAATAAGAGGCCCGCCCACGATGCTGTTACGGCACCTTGTGAGCCCAAGTTCGGTTATAATAAGCTCAGCTTGTTCTATTTTCTCTTCATGGGTCAAACTCTTGGGCAACCTCAATATTGCAGCATATGTTAAGGTTTCTAAAACCGTTAGGTGCGGGTATAACACATCATCTTGTGTCACGAACCCGATTTTTCGTTTCACTGAGCTTGAAAAGGGTTGATCGTTGTATGTTATGCTGCCTGAGGTCTTTCCAGGTAGTCTACCACCAAGGGCTGTTAATAAGGTGGTTTTCCCACTGCCCGATGGGCCGAGCATCGCGAGTAAATCCCCGGGTCGGACCACGCCGCTGACGCCATTGAGAACGGTTCGGGTTCTCTTTGATTCATGTGAAGTGAAACAATGGTCTCCTCCAGATGATTGCAAGTTAATAGAGTATGTCACATCTTCAAACTAAAGGTTTATGAACAAGAAAGTTATTAATCTAGCTACCAAAATACAACGCGTAATATTTCACTACTAGAAAAATAAGCGTAATGTAAATTTATGTAAAATTTTAAAGACTAGCTTCTGAAAAGGTTATCTTTAATTTCTAAGAAAAAGATTATATTTGTTAAAAAAATGTTGCAATTTCTAACAAAAATATGTTTTTTAGATTAATACAACTTCATCTGATACAATCTTTGATAAAAAAATTGTTATAGGCATGATGTAACATTTTCTAGGCTTAATGTAACTTTCTCAAAGACTAACAGGTCCAAAATTTTGTAATGTTACATCTAAATATTAGTACAACCAACATAAAAGAAATTTGTAGCGCTTACTATATCAAATGAAAAGTACCTTGAGTGTAATGGGACGTAAAGATTCGCGTAAAAAGGGCAATTGGGATGGTATCAAATGGTTTTGATTTGAAGCTCTAGATTCCAAGGTAGGATTGGTGTTATTAGCCGACCCCGGTGGCTCAGCGTGAACCGTAGAGTTCTCCATTCGCGCGTTAACATGAGGTCGAGTAGAAGCTGGACTGCTTGTGACACTTGAAATAGTTGGTTCAAGCTCAAGAATTGGCATGTTTACAGAAGAAAAAAGATGACAAAATGAAAGTGATAATGTGTGCAAATGAGATTAGAGCATGAATATGAGGGAAAAGGTTAATAGGTTCACATGCAGAGAAAAGAGGAAACGAGAGAGCATTTAAAGAAAAAGAAGAATGGGGTACAGGAGAAAAGTAATGTGGGTGAGTCATCATATAGCTACAGTTGTTGTAGTGTCAAGGTGTCATGTTCTATAATTTGTTACTTTGACTTGATGAATTAAATTTAATTTTTTCCTAAATGCAACAGTTATATAAAGTTATAAACAGTAAATTGCATGAATCAAACAATGTATTTACTTATGTAGCAACTTTTGTTATTAAGACATTTATAAAGTTTTTTTTTGAAATACATGTATTTGTAAAATTCTTTTCTATGAAATAACTAGTTTGTCTTTAAATATGTATATAACTAGCTTTAGTAACCCGTGTATTACACGGGTTAAATAAATAAAATATTAATATAATAATATTTATTAATTAGAAAATGATATTCTAAAATATGATACGACTGAAATTACGTATAAGAAATGACTATAACTAATAAAATAGTGATATCAACTTTTTAAAATTTTATTTTTAACCATTTTTCCAAAAAAAAAAAAAAATAAACATTTTCTTATAAAACAAACCGTATAAAAATGTCATTTTTAAAAATTTTCTTATTATAACTCCCAAATTTAATTATTTTTGGTTTTAAAAAATCGAATAAAAATACCAATCATAAAATATTTCGTATTTTTAAAAAAGTTTTATGGTTTAGAAAAATTTATTATTTTATAAAAAATTTGTTTATTTAAGAATAACATTAATAAATAGATCTTTTTTTAAATTTATTAAATGTGAAAGAAGGTTAAATAATATTATTAGTAACTAAGGTAATTATTTAAGAGGAGAGAGAGACGGGAAAATTTTAGTGATGATGATTGTGGTGCTGCCGTGTGGCATCTCAAGTACTCTTTTATTAGAGTAGTAAGATAAGATAAGATAAGATTTTTGTAGTTCCTTTTGAAATAGCTTGTGTGAAGTTATTAGCGATATGATAAGGCAAAATTAACTCTATCATATTTTAACAGTTTGAAAGTTTGGAGTTGATCACATATTTGATTGATGACTCCTAGCGTCCCCTTTCACGAAAAAATATAACAATGGATATGTTGGTTTAAGTTGCTAATTACACAAAAGTACATTTATGGTTATTAATTGGTTAATTATATATTGACATGTATAATTGTTAGTGTAGAGAAAAAAAGTGTAATACAATTGCAACACTAACTAATAACCTCTGCATCAAATACATTGATATCATCTTTTTGCAACCAAAAGAAATCATTCAAAGTTTAACTAACAGTCTGAATTAATATCGGATCCCTCTAACATTTACTGATTCGTTTAAAGTATTATAAAACTTTGGCGTCGCGATACAAATCATCTCATTTTCAGAGAAATATGTGATTTATTTAGGTATAATTTACCATTCTTAATAGCTAGATATTACTAATTGCTACATTGGTCAATCAGTAAAAGAACAAAAGTAAAAGTAAAAGATTATAGATCCTTAAAAATTAAATTTAAGAGTAAATATTATTTTAGTCACTAAAGTTTGGTCAAAGTTACTATTTTAATCCAAAAGTTTAAAAATAACCTTTATAGTCTAATTAATAGTTTCAACTTTATAATCATTTTCATCCAGTCTGTTAACTCCGTTAGTCTTGTTCTGTTAAGTAAGTACAAAGGATTATAGTACCCCTAATAACATACCAAACATTGCACACATAACCCAACCCTACCCCCTCTTTGTCCTCTCTACTCTAACCATCGTCGGATAAACCAACCTCCACTGCCTTTTGAAGCCACTTTCGCTTGCATAATTGTCATCATTCTCTTTTATCTCCATCCTCCCCTCTATCTCTCTTATCTTACTCCACCATCTCTTGTGAATTGTTCACTATACTAACACTACCATCATCATTGAACTCCCTTTACCGCTGCCAAGACGAGACACCATCCATCGCCTCCCTTCGATTTATAATTTCTAATTGGAGTTTTTGTGCAGATAATATTTCTGATTTACATTTGGGGATTTTGTATGGATAAAGCTTCAATTCAAAGCTTCGATCAAGTTCCTGCCATCTCCATTACACCTTGAAATGGTGGTGAATGTGATGATGCTGGCTTATTGTGTAAATTGTGTCTATTTTAGTTTAAGGTTTGTGCAATTCATGTTGATTTTATTGCCCTCATCAATTACACTTTAAGTGATTTGAAGTTTTTTTGAGGGTGGCCAACAATTTTGGTGGTGGTATAAAAGCATTCACAGTGGATTTCTTATCTTTATTTATATAATTATATTAAAAATCACTATATTTTCTATCTTCTTTTTATTTAAATAATACTTTTTATACCCTTCTCATTATTTTTTTCTTTCTCCTCCACTCACAACCACTTTAAAAAATATTAAAAAAATTATAGGAATTGAACAGTGATTATTCAAATATAACAATCCACAATAACATTTTCTCTCTACTTCACTCACAACCACTCAAAATCATTCCATATAATATACCAAACACACTCACATAATTTTAGAGATTCCACTATGAATGCTCTAAGGTGTTGATGATGATGATCATGGGTGAATGGATAGGGGAGAATGGAGAGAGAGAGAGAGAGAGAGAGAGGAGGGGGAGAGAGAGATATATATATATAGCAGACATAACCCCCATATCAAAACCAAAAACATAATAAATCAAAGGTAGGCGATATTGATGGTGCCTTGTGTCAACCAACGGTAAAGAGAGTTTGTTGGTGATGGCAATGTTAGTATAGCAAGCGATTCACAAGAGAGGTAGTGTGTGATGAGAGAGAGAGGGGAAGGATGGAGATAAGAGAGAGAGAGATGACGATTTCTAGGAGAAAGTGGCTTCAAACGGAAGTGGATGTTGGTTCATCCGACGATATGATGGTTAGAGTAAAGAGAAGATAAAAAATATGAAAAAGAGGGGGGTAGGGGTGACAGTAGTGTTTGTTATACTATCGGAGGTACTATAGTTCTTTTACAGTTACTTAACGGAACAAGTTTAACAGAGTTAACGGAGCTTCCATTTTTTCTACGGGTGCTTATATAGATGTTGGCATAGGGGCTGGCTTACATGCGACTAGATAATAATAGTTACAAAAATAATATGATAGGAAAAAAAATTATTTTTAAAATTTTAGATTAAAATGATTACTTTAATCAAAACTCAAATGATTAAAATAATAATTTACTTTAAAATTAATTAATTTTTCCGTACCAAATTCACAACCAATGCCACTGCACTGTTCTCCCACTTAGATTGACACGTATGCTTGGAAAACACACAAATTCATATGGCTCGTTGATTTTTTTTATTTACTTCAACAAAAAGTCAAGCATCTATTATAATAAAGAATATCTGTCATAAAACTATAATAATGGATGATAGGTGTCTGAAACAAAACTTTTCTTCTTAAATCTCTCATCCTCTCTCTCCCCCATTTCACGCAACCATTAAGATAAAAGAGAGACAAAGTGTATTAGCATCTACTTTATTGTTTATAAGTGGAGAAAGAGGACGACGGTGGGGAACGAGTAGCAAAATCGCACATAAAAAACATATAGTGTGTCAAATGCAAATTCAATGGCGTATGGACTACCCTTTGTTTCTAGTATTTTTAACATTTTTTAAATTCTTTCTTTGTGAAGAAAACATATTTGTTTTAAAATATTTGTATTACATCACATGAATATGAGAATATGAAGTTTTTCATGTGATTGTTAACTAATATAGCTAATGTCCGGTTCTTTATCTTCAATCAAGAATTATCTATACTATAATTGGTGAAGAATATTACCATTAACAATATTCAATATCATATGATAGAGATTCCTAATAGTTTTTTTATTAGAGCAGTTAACAGTTTACTTATATAGTCAATTTCTGTTACATAGTTCTTTTAGCAATGCAAAAGAAAGCAATACTATACAGTTACTAATATAGTAATCACGTACTACAAGAAACTAGACTTCTAGCGCACCACTTTTTGCGACGAAATGAGGCCGTCGCTGTAACAAGACATATTGCGACAAAATATTGTGGCTAAAACGTTTTCAGAATTTAAGGTTTTTCATTATCTATTGCGATGAAACTTAGACTCTATAGCTCTTGAAGGGTTGGAGGGAAATATATTATTGCGTTTTGGGAAAAATTCTATAATGACGAAATGTCTCCTCTAAATTAAAAAGTAATGTTTTTCCAATTTTTATATAAGAGATAGTAAGATAATTAAAGAAAAAGGATTTTTTTTTTTTTTTTTTTTTTTTTTTTTTTTTTTTTTGCAACATGACCTATAACGACAACATTTAGTAGTGACAAATCAGGTATCTATTGTAAATTCTATCCATAGCGCCGACAGGTATTGCGACTAAATAATTGACCTAATACGATGAAGAAATGGTTACGAAACAATTGCGACTAAGCTTCGTCCTAATAGGCTATAAGGACTGTTTTGGATGCTAAAAATATAAAATATTTAATCGCACAAAGGCTTATTTCTTGTTGTGCGTTGTTATATTCTCCCACAATGGTCTCTCTGTTCAGATGTTAGCAAAACAATTTCTCACCACATATAGTCTAGTCCTTATTAGTTGTACTAGTTTTCTGCTCACCGAAATTTTGGATTTGAATTCGGATTGTAAAATTCACTATCCGAAATTTTTGGATATTCGAAATTCAGATATTCGAATTTGAACACACCTAAATATAATAGTATGGAATTGACTATAAAGATACATCCACTCTTGTTACTAATCTTACTACGTTAATTGCATTACTTGCTATATCACCTAGTAAAGGATTAGTAGCAAAAGAATGTGAGCCATGCTTTTCTCTACTGCAGAAGTTAAAAAAATAATTCAATAGTCAATAAGACATTTTTTTTATCAACCAATGATCATTGAACGTGTGGTGGGCCTACTAGTAGTCTTATTGTCATTTTCAACGTCATCTTTCTTTGTTTTTTAGTGCATTTTTTTTTCTTTTTTTCATTCAGCAAAGGGTTTATTTCAACGCCACCTATCACATTCGTGCACTAGATGGTGCAACCCTACTTATTTCTCCTTCCGGCATGCATTACTTTATAGCTTTTATGTTAATCAATCAAACCGTTAGATGCATGTATATGCAGTAATTTGATTGCTCTTTATAGAATTTTGGCTTGAGTTTTAAAAAAGGTAGTATGTATTAACTCTAGCTCCTCGGGTTGTGTCTTAGAAGCAAAACCTCTTAAAAGTAATACTATGTTTAAATGTGATAGGGAGTAGCTTATGATATAATTTAAGAGTAGTGTGGGGTTGTTATTAAAAAATTATATTAACTCTAAAATTATGTAGTACATTCTTATTTGAAATTTAGGTGACCCAAATTTAATAGATCTTAATTTTACTGGCCCTAAACTATAAAAGAAAATCACAGGCAACCTGACTTGAATAGGTTAGATGCCGATTCGTTATTATCAATTACCCAAAGATTGCCTTCGTTATAGTTAAATTATACGTATAAGATAATTTTAGCTGAGATATATAGTTGTACTTTAAAATACAATTGTAAAAATAAATACTCTTGCTCGTGACTCAAGTCACATCGACAAAAACACATGAATCCAAATGTTTTAAATGGTCTTTACTACATATTTTTATGTTTGCCAAAACATTATTTCATAAACCTTTGAATAACAAACGCACAACTCCAACAGGAGAGCCAAGATACATCACATAAACACCCTTAGTTTTGGCCGCGATACTTCTTTAAAATTTTTTCTATTGATCTAAAGAAACTCAAAAGCATTCCTGGCAATCTTGAAAATATATTAAATGATTAATCATGTATGATTAATCATGTTGATCAAGTTAGCTTTTCTTTCTTCAATGCATGCCTCGGTTCCTAAGGAGAATAGTAGATGCCACTAATTTCTTCACATACACGTGTCTGTGTATGACTTTATGTTTTAGTTCACCACTAGAAAACGTGCTCATTTCCAATAATATTTCTGACTCAATATATTCAATTGCAAATTCAATTACATTTATGACAATTTTCAATCTCACACATTTCCAGCAAGTTTCCTACGCATTTCTAACAAAAATGTGCATAGGAAGTTTAATTTTTTCCTAATAGTGATTAACTAATCACAACACATGGCAAAATGATTTGACATCATAAGAAGCATTCATTTTGTTCAATACTCACCGTAGATTAACAAAACAACGATGGGCACAATAATCCTAAAAGGAAAAGGCACAAGAAACTCGATAATTGTGTGTTGTGGACACGTTCCACTTTGGCCAATTAACAAAGCCCCAAGTGTCATCTTTATTTTCCTGTTATGTAAGCTTTTACATAAGGGAAGCTTTGCTTTCCAACACAGGTATGTTGTCTTTTTCTCTCTCCCTCTTTATTGTAATATCTCTTTTTTCTTCCTTTATTTTCACTAAAATATGCATATGTTTATCGTGTTATCTCGTGATTCGATTGGCCAAAGCCACAATCCAATTTACTTTTGCAATCGTCAATGATGTAGATTTCATATTGCCACATGTCGCCAAAGCGTTAATCATGTTTCAATGAGATGAAATTCGGCTAGATATTCCCAAAAGTGTATAGCTTTACATGTCATCTTTTTGCCAAGAAACATGTATGAAGTCTGCAATCATGTGTTGTCTTGCAAGCTTTTACTAATTAATATCCTTATATTTGATCTTTTGTGTTCTTTTTTTAGATATATGAAGAAATTATCAGGATAAATAGATAGGTCTGATCACAAAAGCAAAAATATTTAAAGAGACAACCTAACTAGCTAATAGGTAGCCATTTAGCAAGTTCAACAGATGAATCTATTTGACAATTTAATCTAATGCTCGTTAGGATAAAAGGTTGTTAAGAATGTTAGAAATTCAACATAAGCTTAGTTATGTTATTAATTGTGGCATGCTTTAGTTAAAGTTGTGTCAAAATTAAGAATGTTAGAAATCAAGCCTACATTTAGTGGGAGATATGATATCAAAAATGTGTAGGTTAGAAAGTCCTATGAAATGATAAACTACATATGTCCTGATGGTGTCTCAAGTGCATTCATGCCTAATGAAATGACACACTCCATGTTATGATTGTGCCTCAAGTGCATTCATGTCTAGTGTAAAATATTTGTTTCTCAACAACATTGAACATTACCACTATGCAACGGTCGACAAACAATACTGATCAAATTGTTGTTTATGAATTTACAATAGTTGTTACTTATACTATCAAATTCTACTTAGTATTGCTTAAATATGAGTGTTTTTAATATTTTAAGCAATTTTGTCCCCGATCATTTAGTCAAACATTGGACGTGCATAGGTTTTGTGATGAATTATTTTGTAAGATATAATGATACAAGTATGTAGAATCCCTTATTAAGAGTGCACTTTGTAATGTTAATTCGATTAAACTATTGAGTTATGAAAAATTTCAAGTAAATTAAAATCATGTTCTTTTACAAAAATATAACTTTTGTTGAGAGACACATTTGTCGGAGACCCATCTAAACATAAATGAATTGTTTAATTTTAATCAAAGAGTACAATTGAATTCTTTTGTCGGAAAAAAAAAAACAAACCAAAAACTCAATTCAAACTAAAGTCTATTGCTTCACTTACAATAACTATCTACTCGAAAGCGATTACGAACAAATTAACCGCTCATCGACATGCTTAAATCTTTGATAGTTGAATGGATTTTGTTGAAGTTTGATTCAGGTAAATCATGGTAAAATGTCACTCAAAATCGCCTTAAAATCATCTATAAATCGTAGGGAAAATGAATTCGATTCGAAGCCCTAGAGTTGTATTTTAATAATGCTTGAAATCGCAAATAATTTGAAGCTAATTGGCATACAGAGGGCGGTGCGCCCTGGGGGTGGGGGGGGGGGACAATATAGTACGTTGGGTCCTCTCGGATCCTGATTATTGGTTAGTGCACTATCATGTAAGATTTTGTATCTAGACAGCCTTAAAGTTGGATTTTTAAATTTCAGAAACACATAATTTTTAAACTTTAAACAATCATTAACATAACAGCAGAATTTAAACTGTAAAAACATAGAATACTGTCTAACTTCTATTACATTCATCCAAAACATATCTATCGAACTATCAAAATGCCAGTTTGAAATATAGTCAAGTAACTTACATCCATGCCAAACTATCATTATTATCTCATCTTCCATTCACCTGTCAAGACAAAGTCCCCTATGATTGAGTGTATATGTCACACTCCTGCTAGGGTGAGGGAGCATAATGCAAGGCATTTATTATTTGAGTGTGACTTATGCAACTCCTATACGGTGAATGCATATATACCAGATGAAACTCTTATTAAGTGAGCAGTGCACAAGATAAAGCTACTATTCGGTGAGAATGCAACGGATGCGGACTTTTATTAGTGCTTGCAAGATATTTTGTACGTTGGACCCTAAATACTTTCTTTAATTACTGTTATTTTTCTTTCTTTTATTATTTATATATTTACCATAACAGTAATTAATCATTTATATTTTATCATAACCATGGTTATACTTTATACTATCAAACATTACAAATCATCATAATCTTTCCAAAACTAATATGCATTAAAGATTCTATACAGTAAGGGTAGTTCATTAGCACCACACTTATATCAGTTAGCATTTATCATCATTTTATATCTAGTAAAAGACCATTCATAAGCTAAGTCCATATGACGGGGTGGGGTTAAGACAAATGCAGGTGAACAAAGCAAACACAGACAATAGTACAAAGAAAATGCAGGTAACTAAAGTCATGTAGATGACTAGAGTTAATGCAGCTAACAGTAACAAGGGACATACAAATCAATTATCTAATATGGTTAACGGTTCTTACTAATGCGGGTGAACTACATGTTCATCCGCATTCAGTCACACTTGGCCTCAAGTGTCAATGCGGGTGTTCTATCAATGTGGGTAATAAGTCTTATCTATAATGAGGACCAATGTAACACCAGTCTATAATGCGGTGCTAGCCAACTAATGTAGGTGAACTATATATTCATCCGCATTTGTTACAATTAGGAATTTTTTGAGGTAATATGGCTTCCTCCATTAATGTAAGTATCTATACTCATTCACATTAGTGACCAATGTGGGCAACAGTAAATCATCCGCATTGGTGGTTCAATATGGCTTAATTATACTCATCCGTACTTATACACTCAATACAAATGTGGGTGACCTTTCTACAAATACAAGTGTTGATAAATCACCTGCATTAGCCTATACATTTTACCATTTCACTTTCATGCATACCGTTAGGTTCATGCACCCACAGTTCATCCTATCAACTTTCATAAATCATATAAAAATAATAGCTTTCTTACTTTAAATCCTTTAACCTTTAACAAAATATTCGTGGTATACATACTAGCCCCCCAAAATACATAAAAACATGTAAAAGTGGGGATCTAAAACTTAGCTTTACATGTAGACCCGATAAAAACCCTAACCCGAAGAGGTAACAACCAAGATCTACACATATACACATAAAGGTGTCAACTTTATTTATTAAATTAGTGTATAAACACGCAAATAGCATAAATCTATCCTATATTTATCATTTTCATACGTAAAAGTTGGTATATTTTTTTCAAATCCTTGACTTTCACTATCTAGAAATGTAGTTTGCTCTTACTTTTCTCGCAAGGAACATACGAGTGCCAGCTATCTGTCCTTTTATAAGGAGGTTTTAGGGTGTCAACTTTCACGGGACCATCTTTAGCCTCTTTTTTCCTTTAAAACTTTTAACTGGTTCCATTTTCTTTTCTTTAACCGGGTTTTATAAAAACCAGGGAATTACATATCATCTATGAGCTGGTGGTAGAGCATAATGCGTTGGGTCTTCATTTTAAGCCATTTTACTTTCATTACTTTGTATTCACTTGTATAGACTTTTATTCTTTTGTAACTTTTTGTGCACACATTAAAGCATCCATATTGTGGTCATTAAGTTTTAATCACTTGCAACACGATATGTCTCAAAATTATACATAAAGTATGAAATTAACCACATTAAGCACCAAACACACAACACCTGATCACCGGGCCCCAACAATGGAATTCCCAATCAACAAGGGTGCGAGACAAGAGGATCCTATACCCTTATTTCTGTTTCATATTGCTATGAAAGCTTTGAATGTGGTAATGAACAAAGCAATAAGCTTGGGAAGCTTCCACGAATTAAAACTCCTAATCACGGCCCTATGGTACGTTTCTCACTTATTTTTTGCAAATGGTGCAATATACTTGTGGAAATAATCAAATTCTAATGTGTGCAATCTTTCAAGGATCTTGAGATGTTTCTATATTGCATCGGGCCGGGTTTATGAATAGATTGGTTTATGTGGTGTAACGAGCAAAATTACCCGCCGCGCGATGCGGCGGGGCGGTACAACTAAAACCCATACGTTATTACGGTGTGGTTGTACGATTAAAAGAAGCATGTGAAGTTGCGGAAAATCGATTATACAAACTAAAGCGTAAATAGAAAACACAACTATGCTCTGTACATTACGATATAAGAACTTTCAAAACATAGTTTTCGGGTAAACGCGTTATGTAAATTGATAGAAAAACTATTAGAAAAGTCAAGAGAAAAAAGCAAAAAGAAAAAAAAACTATATTGTACGGCCAACTAAAAACCACGTATAAACCAACTCCGCAAGGTGCACGTCTATGTTCAGTAAACGAATACTTATAGATACAACCGGTTTTCGAACAACATAGAAAAACTCAAATTTATACCTTCGTTACCAAACAAAATTTACTTAGAATAGTAGACCATCTCTAAACGTACATAAAAGGTGAGCACAAAAATATATTATATTTGACCCAATTCGTTCTTGATCAAAACTTATGTTATCACATAGCACTTCAAAATTTAGACCGAATTATTAAGAAACCAATCACACAATAAATTAGTATGTTGTTCGTTACATATGTTTGAATTAATTAATTGTTCTTGAGATTTGAGAGTTAGGAGAATAGATATCAGTTAATTGTAATTGGGAGTTGGAAAAAAGAGTAATGATAAATTGTAAAATAATAGATATTAGACCGAATTGTTAAGAAACCAATCACATAATAAATTAGTATTTTTACCCGTCGCGCGTTGCGGCGGTGCCATGCATAGCGTGATAAAGCACAGAATACAATCGACCCGACTTATTTCCGAACTAATCGTACATTGAAACGTAGAGTAATTCGAATTTATATTGTCGAATGAAAACTTATTAAACATACATAAAAATTAGCAGTTACTCCGAATCCGTATGTAACATGATAAAGTATAGACTACAATAATCCTAACCCGTGTGTCGAAAGGTACAATAATCGAATTTATGCTAACGTATTATATTTGACTTAATTCATTTCCAGACAAAACTTGCATCGAAACGCTAAGTAACACAAAATTTATATTTATCTGACTTGTATTCTGAAAAAACTTAATACAAACATAGAAAATATACTGAAACATACATAAAAATAAGAACGTGATCTATGTATTATACGGAATGTAAACCCGAAGTTTGTTAACGTCAAATTGATATTTTATAAGCTTATAAAATTTGAATGGTTTAAAAATATAAAAGTTGAGGGGTGAAAGTTGGACTTTTTCTTAAAATAATCAAAAGTTGTAATTGTTTATTATCTTTTGAAATAATTATAAGTTCATGGTAGTTAAAATGATAGAAATTAAATAATTATTTTTGAGAGTTGGGACTTGGGAGGAAGGAAAGGAAAAAGAAAGAATTAAAATTGATGCTGCAAGGAATCGAACCCACTACCTCCTATTTAAATGTTTAAAAACTTAACCAACTGGGCTAAGCTAGAAACTTTGTAAACTATGAAACCAAAGATATATATCTTAAAAACAAGATTGGGTGGTCCAATTCAATTGACCACCGACCTTTGCTTTTAAGTATATATACAATTTTAATTTTGTATGTAATTTGCAATATTGTTTCTACTTTGGCACTAGCCACTTGCTAGTCTTTATTTTTTGTATGATGAAATGCACCACCGCCGTTCTAAAAGAAACCTATATAGATGCATTGATTATTTACTATTTTACTTTTCAACATTATTGACGGATATGGTTCAACTGACGGCTTCGTTATGTTATTTTGAATTTAAAGTTACTCTATATTTTATTAAAAAAGTCAAATCTTATAATATCACAATAAAGGTGACAAAGAACGACCAAAAGGCAAAAACTCATATTATATGAACATTTGTCGAGTAGATCAAGTAACGTGCACGCACAAAATATAGTTTAATCCATGTGGGAAATTCTTATGAGAGATAATTATGCATTGTATCTTTATAAGACTAGAGAAAGTTACAGTTCCACCAGCACTAATTAAAGATCCTTTGTTTACTGGTTACTGTGTATATATTACTTTAAGCATTTTGTTCCCTCTTCTTTATTATATGATAGCTTCATCTTCCTAACCTTTTCTCACACTTTATGCTCTTTATATTAGCTTTAAATGTTGATATTTTAATGTTCAAGAAATAGAAATGTATTTAAGATTTTGAGGAAAGAATAAACATATATTCAATCATATCTTGCATATACGAAATACAGTTAATATATATGCTCAGAAATATATGTTATTTTGAATGAGAAAGTGATTGGAATTCATTGAAGATAGTTTTTAGATCATGAATCACGTCTTGTTGTAGTATATGAGTTTTATCCCTTTAATCTTAACATTTTATGCTTTCTTTAATTATTATTATTATTGTTATTATTATTATTACTATTATTTTAATATTATACTCTATATTAAAACAAATTAAACTAAAAGTTACAGTATAGGGTATTTTTCATGTCTTAGACCATCAAAGTTTAATTATTTGCAAACCAAGTCTTACGTATACGCGTGTCACCTTAAAACCATCTCTCATGTTCACGAATTAGACGGACCTTTCTCTTTCATCGATCTGTCCTCTCTTCCTACACAAGTGGTTCTGGAGTCTCCTTCCAAAATATATTTTTGAACGGCTTGACCTACCCTACTCATTAACTACTCCAAACTATTTTACTCCATTCTCATATTTGAACCCCGGGCCTCTCATGTAAGAGACAAGAGTCTCTACCAAATGGGATATTCTCATATTGGCTATTATATCAACGATTAAAGAGCCTCTTTTTGAATTAGGTACAATGTGGCATTACTTTTAAGTGCCCATTAAAACATAAACACCACTCTCTAACCATAGGAACACTATATACATAGACAAGAAGTCAAGACTTTGTTTATTCAAACACCAAAACTCCTGCCGTGTGGAAGGTAAAGATATATAGTGGGTTTTTACAGAAAAAACGAAAAGTCGAGTATGTAAAGACCAAAAGGAAAGCCATATCTTGATATTGCATTGTTCCTATCTTATATGCTAATTCCATGTATAATTGTAAAATGTGCTTGCTTTTTCATTTGCAATAGCTACTTTCTATCTTTCGCCATTAAAGTTGTCCAAGTAAAGTAATTTGATGCATATCTAAAAATGCAATCTTGTCGGAGGTTTCGTGGTCTTTTTTGTTTTGATCGAAAGAAACGTAGGATTTTTTGTTAGAAGATTATGTAATTCCAATAAGAATTTAACTTAGAGTGCTACATAATAGATACAACAATTAACCTCACAAGTTTTTCTTCACCCTCATGTTATTTTTACCACATGGATTTAAGCCCTAGCTAATTAATAACTTGCGTTATACATTTATACACAAATATCATTTCAGTGGTGAATACACTACTATATAATAGTTGTATTACAAAACACTAAATACATATGTTCATAAACACTAAATACATATGTTCATACTTCATAGTGATTTCACAAACGTGTAAACTATATAAGCTAGGTTTACACAATGATAAATAGTGTTCACAAGTGTAATATTATAATGCAAAATAAGTGGATGGGCTATGTTTAAAGTTTGGAAAAATAATTAAAGCAACATTAGTCAAAGTGGCCCACATAGCTGAAATAGCGGTCGACCAGACATTAGCTTTCATTTCAGGTGGAATGATACCACATTCATGCTAACTTGTTAAGCATTGCAACATTTACTTCCTTTTTCTATATTGGGCACCACTAACATAGAGCATAGGAGATTTTTTCTTTTTTTTTATTTTTTTTAAACGACGTATGTACGATCCTGTTTCAAAAAATAAATGTTATTTTAATCGAGTTTATATATTCATTTCTCAGATAGGATCATAAGAAATTAACTATCTTTACTAAAATTTTCTAATATACGTACTTTTGTTAATCAGTTATACTTATATATTCTAAAAATTAAATCCTTAACCGTTTCTATATATTGAAATACTTAACCTTAAGAACATCTTTATGCATATGTAATATGGTGTACATAAATTAATAAAAGTTTTTATATATGTATGTATATATATAGACAAAATTACAGAAAACATCCTTTAAGTTTATATAAAGTTATAGGTATCATCCTTTATTTTTAAAAAGTACTTTAAACATCTTTTATGTTAACATTTTGTAACAGATTTCGTACTTTAAGACTAACTGTCGTTAAGTTTTTCTGTTAAATCAAGGGCAATTTGGTAATTTTTACCTCTAAAGGACTATTAGTGTAACTTTTTTCAAACATAAAGAACGTTTTCTATAACGTTTTTATCTTTTGGTTAATATATGTATATTACAATTATACATACATACATATATATATAACTTTTATGTAATATAATATATATTATTTAATTATTTTCATCTATGTATTATATATTGAACATTAATTATATTCTTTAATTATTTATATAATTTAAGATACGTAAATGAAAATAATAATATATGTTTTTATATAATTTATATATATAACATGAAGATGAAAATGCTTATATATTTAATTATTTATATAATTTATATTTATATATAATACATGGATGAAAACAATAATATATATTTATTTTCATCTACGTATTATATATAAATATAATTATATAGTATATTTAACTCTAAACATCATTATATTATTTAATTATCTATATAATTTATATTTATATTAATATATAATACGTGAATAAAAATAATTAAATAATATATATTATGTTATAAAACATAAATTAAGTAAAGATAAAAAAAATTACAGAAAACATCCTTTATCTTTAGAAAAAGTTACACTAATAGTCCTTCAGAGTTAAAAATATCAAGTGCCCTTTACTTAACAGAAAAACTTAACGACAATTAGTTTAAAGGATGAAATCTGTTACAAAATATTAACATAAATGATGTTTAGAGTAATTTTTAAAGATAAAAAACGATAACTGCAATTTTATATAAACTATTAACAAAAGAAATTTTGGTATATATGATTGGATCGAGCAGTTGGAGCATGCTGCTCTGAGAAAGAATGTTGTGAGCGATCACATCCAAGTTCGATTTCCAAACTTCCCTTCTCGTCTCCCCTAATCCTTCGACGGTTTTGTACTCTTCTTTTTTCCTTTTAATCTTATTTTGTTAAAAAAATGTTTTAATTATTTTAATCTTTTTCTTTCGTTTCTTCTAACGAACTTTTCATTCTTCTTACAGGTTTTGGTGCCTTACGTTATGATTACTTTTATCAATGTTTAGGTGTTATTTGATTTTGGTTTTTTTATAGCGTTTTGAACCCTATCAATGAGTAGGTTTACATAAAAATTTTTGTATAAAGTTTGAAAAGATTAACTTTTTCATGGTTTAACAACAATATTTCTTTTAACCTTTATTTTGTTATAATTCTTTCGTGTTTTAGATTCTTATATTTCTTTTCTTTCTTTTTTACGTTTCTTTCAACGCATTTGTTGTCGTGGCATTATAGTTTGAATTAATGTGATGTTATATGTTTTTATGTTAACGGCTATAAATAAAAAATAAAAAATAACGTGAAAACATTAATTTAAACTTTGAGTATTATTAGCACTCTCTAGCAATGCAAATGTTTACGTAAAAATTATAACTTGTTTATAAACTTTCGAATATGTTAACTATTGTATGGTTTAACGAACCGCAACGAGCAACGTACTTTTTAATAGTTTATCGCGCTACAATGCGAGAGTTTCTGTGTCTGCGTAAACGTTTTGCTTCTGTATCTAAAGTACAAATACATTTAATTATGTCACATGCATGCAGTTGTACACTTACTAGCTGGTTATATGTAGAAAAATATTTGCAAAATGCAAAGAAATTCAAAAATGGAATCAATTAATAATTAATTGTAAATATGAAAAAAAATATTTATTACTTAACTTTTACAACTTTTATATGTAGTTTTTATAAAATTTTGACTATGCCACTACTTATTTACTTTTACTATTGTTTTGATAAACTTTTATAAAAAAGCGCGAGGCGCTAGATATAATATAAAGTAAAATACTATTTTTATCTTTGTGGTTTGTTTAAAATAGTTATTTTCATCCAAAAGCTTAAAAATAACCATTTTAGTTGAATAATTTTGATTAAGTAACGATTTGCATCCTCTGTTAAACTCATTCATGAATTTCGTTAAAAGTTCACCATGTGCCCCTCATATGTATGATGACAGTTTAGTCAATTTAACTTGAAAAAAAACTCTTTTTAATTTTCACTTCCGAAACTTGACAATTACAACCGATTGACTTCACAACCTGCAATCATCTATCGATTGGGTTCAAAAGCTACAACTACTCATAATCGACTTCACAACCTATGACTTCACAGACCTACATCTCCTCTACTGATTGTGGTATGTTTCAAAACAAGATTATGAGTGCGATTCTTACTAGGTTTATGGTGAGTTTGCATTATTTTTCTTCCTAATTCCTATTCACTGTCATTATTATATATTCTATCTTATGATTGTTTCATTTTAAACAGGGCAAAATGTATATTTTCAACATAGAGACTTCTTCACTACATTTGTTTACTGCATTTATATTTGACTTCATTTTGTTTTATGGTTTCAAATGAAAGCAATAAACATCATATATAGAAAAAGGTTTTTTTTTCAAGTTAAATTGAGTAAAATGCACCTCATGTGAAAGGCATATGGAGGAGTTTTAATGTAATACATGGATGGAGTTAACGAAACAGATCAAAATCGTTATTTAATTGAATCTATAGGACTAAAATGATTATTTTTAAATTTTAGATAAAAATAGTTATTTTGAGCAAAACTTTTAGATAAAATTAGTAATTTATTCTACAATTCTTTTATACTCTATTTTAAAAACATTTAGGTTTTACTTTTATAACTTTTCCTTAATTTTCTATACACATAATTACAACATATAAATCTTTTATTCATTTTGGTTTTACTAAACAAACGTGTAGCTTTGTAACTCGCACTTATAATCGTGTTTATACAGCTTTTAAGTATGACTTTAAAATCAATATTTTTTAATGTTAACATCATTTAGGTTTTCAAATTATAAAACACGTGTGCTTACGGAAACTTTTCGACATTACTTCTAATCACGGTTTAATATTAAATATGTATCATATAAAACATAATCATCAGGCGTCGTCGGTTATGTTTTGCTCAATTCGTACCCTATAGCATATGCTAACGCCTTTATGGGGTCTCTTGTATTTATTTATTTTGAGGCTCCTTTATCATTTAAATTATTATTCTACATAATGATGGAATAGAACATGTTATTAGATATTCTTTCATTGTTATTGCGTAACAAAGGACACGCGTACGGTGTATGCTTAAGTGAACATTATAGTTAGTTTTGTGGGTCTTTGATTCGCTCCTTGTGTCAACTTATAAACTAAAACCATCAAACCGAATCTCTTATGAATGATTATATCAATAGATATTGTGAAGTTATAAAATTATTGAAAATAGCGTATACATTAAAATATTAAATCAATTAAAGGTCCACATTTAACTTTTGAAACAGTTAAATATTATTAATATTATGATTAACCATACGAAGAATGTATGAAACAATCAAACCAAGCTGTACTTTGAGAGAGTTTCTCTACTACGTTGTGAACTAGAATTTAAACATTAACTACGCAAAAAATGATGTATGAAGCAATCAAAACAAATGGTCGCAATATTAGCGACGGAACATACTTATTACTTAGCAATCAAAACAAAGTCGAGCTTGAAATTAGCAACCGAAAGAAACGGTCGCAAAAGTGATCGATCATTTTAAATAAAAAATAATTAGGTCCCGACAATATTAGCGAAACTGGTGCGCTGATGATTTTGTTCGCAAATCAGTTGCAAAATCTGTTAACATTTTTGTTGCAAAATGTTCAGCTGTTACTACTGTTTACTCGCAAATCAGTCAAGAAAGGTTTGGTAGCAAATCACACTACAAGAATTGTGCGCAATAGAGGCGATCCCTTCAGCGGTGGCAAGCGTCTATAGCGGGAAAAAACTTAAGTCGCGAGAAGGATCGGTCGCAATCTCATTTGCTAAAGTTTTGGTCAAAAAATCATTCGCAAATAGATTTAGTCGTAAATCCAGTCGCTAATTTTGCGACGAAAATTGTTGTAACAATGACACTTGATAATTGATTTAGTTGCAAATCCAGTCACAATTACAGTTTTGCGACCGTTTATACAGTCTCATTGAACGTTATAAATAATGCACCACAATTGTTGTAACCATCATCGAAGTATACTTAAGTTATGAATGTTGGTCATAATTCTATATCGTTTGTTTTAGTGTAACACTTGATAATTAATTTACAATCCGTTTCTTACTGTATCCAAGAAGGTTTTGACAATTGGGGTTTGAATTTTTGGAATCAATAATTCTTAGAATAATGATGGGATTTAGATCGATTTGACAACCTTTCGGCATGCAAGAAAATTAAATAATGCAGTTCTTGTGCACTATTAAACACAAGAGAACGTGTGTGGTGATCTCATTTTCATGGTGTTCCATCAAATCACAAATTAAGCAAGTTAAAGATTCTAAACTAGCTTGTTTGGTTGTTAATGGAGCATTACTATTGAAGAAATATGCACTCTAAGTTGACTTTAAGATTTTACACAATTGATAAGACTTTACTGCTTTTGTTCAGTGACAGATAACGTAAAAGTATCGGACAGTTGGACGTTTAAGTTAAATTAAGTTGTCAATTTTGTGGTACATCCATAATATGAGTTGAGTTAGGTGCAAAAAATGGGATAGATTCGCATTGTTTCGTAAGAAACTTTTGAGGAATATATGATTCCGACTTCCGAGAAGAATTTGGGGATTAATACGACATTTTGGTGAAAACTAAATTTATGCACAATATATGAATTTTGTTAAATTGTCTCTTCAATTTTGACATTTTGAAGATTTTTATTTAAAATCTTTTTACTCTAATTAAAGATAAATAAAAAATACACATGACATCAGCATATTCATTTTCACCAAGTTTTTCCCTACTTTCTCTCCTATTAAATAATCATGTTAATTACTAAAATTATTTAATTTTTTTATATTAAAATAATTTATAATAAATCATGAAAAAATAATCCTTTTATTAATGTTCTTTCTAAAGAAACAAATTTTTATAAAATAAGAAATTTTTTAAAAAAATCAAACTTTTTTAAAAATACAAAATATTTAAAATTGGTGTTTTTTAAAAAAGTAAAATTTTATAAAATAATTAAGATTAGGAGTTATAATAAAAAAATTTATAAATAACATTTTTTGAATGTTCTTTATAAAATAAGATATTTTATTCAATTTATAATAAAGAAGATTTTAATCATATCTTATATTAAAATATCATTTTATTATTAACAAAATTAAATTCTACTTAATATTTTATTTATTCAACCCGTGAAATACACGGATTTACTAAAGTTAGTAATTAAAATATAGCAGTAGCTAAAGACATTTTTAACAGTGCATGACAATAAAATGACACGTGAAAAATGTTGCTAAAAGGTTTTTGTTTTAGTAGTGACAAAGAATCACACGTGAAACCCTTTTGCTAACGCTCTTGAACTCTTGGGGTTTCAAATTGATTTAGGTAAAAAAAAAAATAAAATGAAAGCTCCTTTCATCTTTAGAAACTAGCCAATTACAATTCTATTGTACAACTGGTGCATAGATCCCAAAGAGTAAACAAGACCTTAGCCACGTGTGTTTTTGTGTTCACTTAAAGAAAGAAAATAAAAAAAAAAAATTAAAAGAGAAAAGAAAATAAAAAAAGATTCAATTTCATTCTGTGTTTCAAAATTTCATTTTTTTTTTAGTTTTCGAAGAAAATAAATAAAAATAAAAATTTTATGTGTTTTCGAGTTGAATGGAGAATATAATAAAATGGATAGGGGCAATTGGGTTAGTTGGTGAGCTCTTCACCACCAATTATTTGACCCACACCGGATTGAGAAATAAAACATTTACACTTAAGGAATGGAGCTCATCAATTACCTTTATAAAATTTTCCTAGACCTGACAATAGTTTTTCGAAAAGGAGTGTTAGGATTAACGCAGAGGAATATGAATCACAAGACATGAACATGAACGATTATAATATGAGGAATAAAATAAAGAACACATACACGATATAACGTGATTCGGTTAGTGTTACCTACTTTTATAGGCTACAACTAGAATTTCTCTTAAACCTATAGTTCTTTTGAACCTGTTGACATCTTTAACCTCATGATCCAACTCAAAATCAATAATAAGATTTCTTCACAAAAACCCAATTATCTTTAAATTTCTTGCACGATCTTCATGCCCTCAAGTAAACCAACACCCAATAATCTTCAAAAATAAGTCTTTCAATCCACCTTTCTAAAGAACAAGTTAAGAGTTCAACCTAATTTTTTTAGTTGCAGTGGCCTCTCTAAGATTCTAATTAACTAAAGGGCCAGTTAAAGCTCCCGAGAGCTTCAACACGTTAGTCATAGTTTACCCAGTCATGGTTGATCCAACCACTAACCCACCCTATGTCTCAACCGGTTTGTACATTCCATCAAATCCAAAGATACACCAAGGATAATCAACACTCTGTAAACTCAATGAGTAGTCTTCAAGACATAGTTTATCAGTTGAAAACCCAGTCATTAAAACCCAACAGCTCTTTGGAACTATATGCACAATTCATCTCGTGCTCACATTGTCACCAAAACCCATAAATGGTTGAAACCTCCAACTCCATATTGCTTTAACCCCTATGGCACCATGCTTCACACTTGCAAAATGGAGCTTCCTTTGCCTTTTAGATTCAATGAACCAGACTTTGTCTTCCTTTACCAGGAGATCATACTCCCCTTAGTAGATAACTCAAACATATAAGATGATCCTCATTTCTAACTATGAACAATAACAAGATTATCATTGATCACCTTCCATTTACCACCACTAAACTTAACTTTCAATCCTTGTTCCACCAATTGACAACAAAAATAAGTTTTTTCTTCAACCTTGAAATCAACTGACATTTTTCAAGTTTTATGTAGTAACCAATGAAGTTTTCAGATCAATATCTCCCATACACATGACATCAACCAGTTCACCATTACCTAACTTAATCATACCAAAATTTCCCTATTTCGCACTAAACATTGTTTCACCATTATTCATGGCATGAAACGAAACCCTTAAAATCATGACCTAAGAGCCAAGAGTTGACACTACTTTGCATACTAACTATCAATGTGTCATCATTAGAAATATTCTCAACAACAGTGTTCAGTTCCTTCTTATTTGCACATGGACTCCTAACGCATCCCACCATGTTGCAGCTCCAACACTTCACATTCTTTCTAGTTCAATGAACTCCTTCTATGAATGCACTGGTCGTTGTCGAACTTGAAATTATAATTGTAATAGTTCCTTACCAATTGTTTTATCCTAACAACGATGACCAAACCTTATAATCGAATTTTATCCCAACTGAGACTAATCTTGACAAAATCACATTAGGGTTGTTAATGTGTGTTATCATTGAGCTCCCTTCCCTCATCTTCTTGTTCACAAGTTTACGTTTGCCTAATATGGATCATAAAATATTAAATTAGGTTTGCCTAATATTTATCTTAAACATGTTGACTTCCTTGATCTCCTTGATTCCAAACCCAAAACCATTAAAAAAAAAATCTTCACAAACCCAAGAGGGAGTGTTGACCACAATCTGCTACTATAGTGGATTGAAACGAAGACTTTGGCTATTATACATCGGGGTTCATCTTTAGGTGTCAAAACCATTTTGGCAGCCCAAATAAAACTAATTTCAAGGAAACCATCAAATTTAACCAAGGCCTCGACAATATTTTCTTCTTTAAGAGAATTTCCAACAAATATTCCCACGAACTCTTTCCAGCAAGCTTGGTTTATATTAACGTTTTTATCTCATGTCAGGACCTTAATTCGTGGCATATTAAATTTGCCTATATAAAAAGTTGCACACTATTAATAAACATGTTGAATATAAGTTAAATGAAAAGTTAAATGAATTAAACGACAATGAAAAGGCTGGACATCACTAAATAGTATTCGAAGATATGTAGCAAAATGTGTTGTGTGTTGTAATGAACACATTGATTGAACATCACACTCATATTAATTTCAAGAATGGTATCATATCGTCCTTAAAAGAATAAATGTTTTATTACATAAAATTCTGAATTACTTTTTATAATATTTGAATCAACACTCTATTATCTTTTGTCACTTAGTTATTAAAAAATGATTAATTTATACGGATGATTTACGTAATTAAAAAAAAATTAAATAACTTATATACAAAATCTTGTATTGTTTTGTATAAACATAACATGCTTATATCAATTTAATATTATTTATACATGTGATATATAATTTGTTCTGTAAATAATCAATAACACAATTACTACGATAAAATGATTATCACAGTATGAACTACAAAATATTAAATTTATGTAAAAAATGTTTTTTACATATAATGCTACAAGTTTCATAAAAGAACCAACTCTAAAAATAGGTTAATAACGAAAGAAACATAACATGATAATTATAATTACAAGTAGAAAAAGTATAATAATGTATCTATAGATTCTAATAAAACAAGTTTTCTAAAGCCACATGTCATTCTCTTAACCTATCTTTTTGCCATTTGTCATTTTTCTAGACATTATCACCTCATTTTCCCTCTAAAAGGGTATTATAGTAATTTAAACATTAAAACTAATTTCTCTCTCTTATTAAAGATCAATTTTATTAATTGCAATATTTCTCTCTCTCATTTAAATTTTTTAAAATCAATGTATCTTTTTAAAGTTTAAAGATTTTATTAAGAAAATAAAAAAAATCACAATTTTTTAATTAAAATAGAGATAATAATAAAAAGATTTCTATAATATGAAATTTTCAAAAACACTAAACCTTTTTAAAACAAAATATTTTAAATCCATCCTTTTTTAAAAAAAATATAAAAAATGTGTACTTTTCTAAAAACAATCTTATTAAAACTACCAGAATAATTACAAACCAGAGTTTTTAATAAATAAGATTTTTATAAAAATAAATTCTTTTATAAAAGAATCTTAATATGAATGTTTAAAAATGAAACTATTTAGATAAAAGAGTTAAGAAAATAATATAATTGTTTTATTTTCTTGAACTATTACGTATATAAAATCATATCTTATATTAAAATATCGTACTGTAAATCTTTGTGTTTATTACTAACTATAATCCGTTTAATAAATGGGTTTCTAGCCTATCTATTTATATATCTATCTGTCTGTTTGTCTATCAATCTATCTATAATAAGAAAAATATAAGATAATACGTGACGCAATCGTAAGTCTCAT
The DNA here is from genome assembly GCA_025506415.1 of Flaveria robusta. Lineage (NCBI taxonomy): Eukaryota > Viridiplantae > Streptophyta > Magnoliopsida > Asterales > Asteraceae > Flaveria > Flaveria robusta. The sequence continues at coordinate 18,668,166 of CM046468.1, forward strand.
CATATTAACTTTCTCATTTCTTTCTATTATTAAAACTAATATTGAATACTGATAATATTACTTATACCATTTTCAAATTAAAAAATCTATTATTTAATAAATTGAAAATCTATTTACTTTAAATTAAAAACACACTTTTTAAAGACAAAAAAGCAACTAACTTTTAAAAAAAATTATTTTACTTAAAACAAAATATTTACAAACCATAAATTTGTTATAAAACAAAAGTTTAAGAAAAATATATTATTGTTTATTTTACTTAAAGTAGCAATTTATAAGTCATTATAATCATATTTTATCTTTAAACATAGTTTTATAATTCATAATTTTTTTTACTAATTATTTAATAATTTTTATATTCAACCCGTGTAATACACGGGGTACTAACCTAGTAGATCGACATAGGAAAAACTATATTATTATGCAGTAGTAAATCAATGAACAAAGTATATATCTTAAATAAACATTTAAGACATGATTAACGCTTACCTTGTTGCATTGAATATAGAAAGCTATAAAAAGAAACGAACAAAGAATCATTTATGAAATATGCATATAAATTTTAACATCAACATAAACTTCAAAACTCCGCAGGACAACGCGGATAGTGACTCAAGAAGCAGAAGATGCCTTATGCCCTCGAGTCATGCCAGCACTCCCAAAAGATGCATCTTAGTGTTGTTTCTATAATGTACGCATGTTAGTAATTTGATCACTATGTGGTGTATTTGACCTCTAAAGCACCGTACGTTGATCGAATAGGCAATAATGAAACAAGTTATCGTGATCGAATAGGCAATAATGAAACAAGTTATCGTGATATATGTCCAATCACTACATTATATAAACTTTTAGCATGATAGTTTGTTATTAAGAAAACATTGATGGTCTAAATTACTATCACTCTCTAGTTAGGGGTGTTTGGGATACATTTAAAAATTAATTTTATGCTTTTTGAAATAAGTAGATAAGACGTAAAAGATGAGAGAGTGTTTGAAACTAGGCAGTTAAAGTGTTGTTTAATTAATATTATTTGAGGTAAACATTTGAAACAACTTTATATATAGAGGTGAGAAGAAATGTTAATGGAATGATGTATGTTGCTAATTACATGAAAATGGTATGTGTAGGAGACCACTCTATAACTATCCTATGTAACAAACCAATAAGCTAAAACGACCAATGTAGCATACGTATATGCTCATGAAACTGGTGTGTTTTTCTTTAAGAAAATCCTGTAAAAAGATTTTGTAATGTAAACACTTTGGATTTGCTGACATAATTTTAGGTTTATGTTTAAATATTGTGACTAACAAAATTAAATAAAATCTACTTCAAACATTTCCACTTACAAAGTTTGTAGAAAACTTATATTGGTCTCGTGATATTGGAAACAAAAATCACTTGTCAAATTTTATTTTTATCATATAACCAGGTTAATACCCCGTGTATTACACGGGTTGAATAAATAAAATATTCATAGTTATTAATAAAAATTGATAAATCATAAAACGATCTTTTGATATAAGATATGATTGATATTACGTACAAGTGATAAAAGGACAATATCATTTTTTAAATTTTTGTTAATTTTTTTTTTTTGTTTTTCTTAAAAAAAGTTGGTTTTAAAAAAACCATTTTTAAAAAAACTGTCATTTTTAATAATTTCTTTAAACTTTAAATTTTAATTATTTTTGTTTCATAAGAATTTTATTTTTTATAAAACACAAGTTTTAAAATATATTGTTTTTTAAGTTTGATATTTTTTTAAAAAAATTTCTTTTTTTATAAATGAAATTTCTTTAAAAATTGCATTTGTAGAAAGATCTTTTTTTTTTAATTTAATGAAAAAATTGATATAAAAAAGAATTAAATAATATCATTAGTAGTTAATGTGATATTTATTAGGAGAGATAAGCGGGAAAATAAAATATAAATAGCCTAGAAATGTAGGTCATGTGGCTTCCAGAAATATTCTTTTATTGGTATAGATTACCTTTTTCAAAATATATACTGAAAAATTCTATTTGGTGAAAAGTATATTCACTTCAACAATATAAAAATATTTCTCTTCGTAATTTTAGTTAGTGAAAACAAGAAGTCTTGATAATAAATTGTCCCCCAAAAGTAATTTAGATAATAATTTTTTTCAATCTAGAGATTGTCATAGCCTATTGGAACGATGGAATGATGGATAATTAGTAATTTAGATAATAAAATATATACCAGTTATCTTTTGGTTTAGTGGTTAAGGAGAATGTAGAAAACTTTGCCTCTTTTGGAGGTTCAAGGTTTAAACCTTGGCATTAACGAATATTAATAACTTGGTGATACTAACAACTAACCACTAACCAGCCGTTAAAAAAATAAAAATAATAAGGTATATGACTCATAGGCTCTTATTTAAGAGATGCTGAGATGGAATGATGGATGACTAGTAAAAGACAGTAGCCTATTGGGCCAAGAAATATATTTGTTGTGTTTGAACTATACTCCTGGACTCCTGGGAATCTGGTGCAGGCCCATATATATAAGTAAGACAAACAGCTCAACAAGTGTAGTGACTAGTGAACAGTGAAATAGTCAACCTTTCTATATAAATAATTTAGCTTCCATGCTTTTATAAAACAAATAATTAAATTTCATTTACTAGTAATAGCAACTTAATTTACATTATGATTCGTTGTGACCTGTGAGAAAATGAAAAGAGTAAAATTACTTTTAAATAATATTCAAGACGTTGTTATCAATTTTAAAATAATATATATTCTGTTTCTATTTTATGTAGTTATTCATTTTAAATAATTATTTTGTCTCGATCACGGTGAGTATACTCCATGCAAAAAGAAAATTGCGGCATAGAGGGGGGCGGCGGCGGTGTTGCCGCTCGGCGCAATCCCATGTCATTGCCTCATGGCGGGGGTGCCCCACCCACTCTTATCACTTTCATCATGTTAGTTGTACGATGAGAATTTGCAATTATAGATATGAAATAACACCAGAAAAGAAATCCTTTAATTTTCATAAGTAATCATAATATCTAAAAGAATTTTAGGGTTCGTGAGTTCTAGGTCATATCTAGGAACCAAATCATATCCTTAAACTTACGTTTAAAATTGGGTGAATTTACACCTACTCAAATTTTCTAGGGCATGCCAGAAGCATGTCATTTAAATGTGATTTAACAATTTAGTATTCTCAGTAAAAACTTTTAATTACGCTAATACCATATTCAAACTTAGGTTATAGCCTAGTGATAAGAAGAAAAATCTCTTTGATGTAAACTCATATTCAAACATATTGAGTAGTTTAAGATGATCGCTTAGAAGTGATATAGTTTTGCCATTTAAACAAAAAAAGGTTGGCATAAAATGTTGAAGTTGTTGAACAATAATAAATAAATGAAAATGATTGAGATCTTTTGTTTATATTTGATTAAAGAACAAGCTAGCACCGATAACAAAAATAAACCGTGGTTCCATATGTAGAATTATAAAGTATAAACTAATAAAAGTTAAACAATAATATTATTGGTGAGTGGTGCGCGATTGACTAAGAGATTACAATTGATACGTATCTTTAAAATACACTCATGTGTTCTATTTTATAACATTTCATGCTTTATTAATTAAAAAATGTTTTAATTTTACATTTAGTATTAAAAAAAAAAACATTAATAGTTGGACATGCTAACGGGCAAAACACAACGTAAATCTTTGTTTATAATCATTTTATACCAATGACATTTAGCCCAACTGGTTAAGGTGATACCCATAACATGTAAATATTGGGAGATTATGGCTTCAAGTCTCACTCTGAGCGAAATACTCAGGGTTGAGCCAGGTGGTTTTCTCAGCAATGGGTTTTCTACTGAGGGGGTTGGGGGTGTGGTGTAGGCTGGGAAACGAATAATGGATAGGCCCGATTAAGATGACACCTATTATCCAAAGCAGGGTCGCACATTTGTCGTTCAAAAAAAATATTATTTTAGAACATGGATTTATTAGATTTTATTCGCACTGTTTTTCATTATTATGTTTAACATTATATTAATACAATATTATTTGATTTGAATTTATCCAGCAAAGTATAAAATATGTTTCATAAATTATGCACATACATTTCTATAAACATCGACAAGATAGCACACGAATATGGTGATTTATATAATTAAAAACACCCCATCACGTGTGATCTTATTATAAATTTTCAACAATTTAGTAATCAACCTAAACTTAGGAGTAAAAAAAAGGGACAAAGAAAATTTTATTTTCACAACATAAATATGCCTTACGACCCTTCCTTCAAAATCAACCAACACCGGAGCAATGTCGCCGGTGCCGGAGATCGGAGTTGCGGTGTTCATATTAAACGATAATAAGATACTCTTCGGTCGTCGGCGATCCCTCTCCATCGGAGCTTACACCTACGCCCTCCCCGGTGGCCACCTTGAGTTCGGTAGTTCTCGAATCAACAATAATTTTGCTTTACGTTAATCTTTGTGTTTATTAATAATTTCGCAAATTGTTTGAAATTGAATGTAGGTGAAAGCTTTGAGGAATGTGCAGCAAGAGAAGTGAAGGAGGAAACTGGACTAGACATCAAGAATATCGAGTTATTAACCGCAACAAATAATATCCTTTCTGATAAGGTGCATCTTGTTATTATTTACATGCGCGCGCATTTATCAGACCCGAATCAGACACCTCAAAACGTTGAACCGGATAAGTGTGAGGGTTGGGATTGGTACGACTTGAATAACCTGCCCGAACCAATGTTTGGACCTCTTAGAGCCATGCTGCAAGGTGGCTTCAACCCGTTCTCTATCGCCTCTTGATTTGTGTAATTTCGTACGGCTAAAAAGATTGTTTTTCGTGTTATGATTTGATTTTTGCGTAATGATATTAAATCTTGATTTGGGTTTTTTTCCAATATCTTCGATCAAGCTACAAAATATGGTATTTTTGAATCAATGTCCTAAGGCAATAGATCAATAATTAACATTATTCACCCTTATTAGTACCAAATAGTAAGTCACTTGTCTGGGTTTTGTGGTGTAACAACAATATAATCGTGTAGTGATCGATCATTTTCGCGTGGATTAACCCATCGAAATCCATTCGATAGTTAAAGCCCCTTCAACCACAACACCAGAACATGATCCTCATTAGCATTACTCCCATTAATGATCTGGTTCCAACCCTCATGTCAACCTATGTAATATCCTAATTAAGATAATAATCTTCTCTAACCATTGCACAAACAATACTTAAGAACATCATAAAGCGACTTAACCATGTCAAACAACTCTGATCTTTTAGGTGGTTTTGTTAATAATTTGTAAAAATAAAATAACACGTCACACAGGTTGTACGTGTGTTACTTTTGATTAAAAAAAATAGAGTTAATTTTAATTTTACTCCCTAAGCTTTGACAAAAATAACTATTTTCATCCAAAAGATTAAAAACATCAATTTACCTCCAAAAATTTTATAAGTTGTTTCAGTTTTAGTCCAAAAGTTTTATTATTTTGAATTCAAATTGAAACAATGATGAAACTTTTGGATTAAAATTGAAACAAATTATAAAACATTTGAAGGTAAATTGATGTTTTCAATCTTTTAGAGGAAAATGATAATTTTTATCAAACCTTAGGGAGTAAAAATGAACTTAACTCAAAAAAATAGCTTAGGAGTGTTGCGAATTCAAAAAGCCATGAAATAAAAAAAAAATGATCTCTTTTTCTTTTTCAATAATTCATTTAATATTAATTTGATTTACTCTTTATTTAATAATTTATAATATTAATTTAGTTTATTAGAAAAATCTAAATATATAGTTTTATTTAATATCTGCATCCATATAAATCTTACTGTTCAAAATAAAGCTTTTTGTCTCATAAGTTCAAAAACGAAATTTATTTTGGATATAACTAAGTTTTAAATAAAATATAAATTAGAACAAACAAAAGAAGTTAACTAAAATTATGTGATTAAATTTATAAAAAAAAATCGATGTTCTTAGAAAAAAATATATAAAGTAAAAATAACAAAAAGTATATTCAAGTTTCATTAAGTGAAGTTACAAACCTACCACTTACTATTATATTATCTCTTATTTAGCAATGTTGGTAGCTACAATGGCACCGACAACCCACACGTCACTTTCTTACCCCTCCGGCATTATGCGTCAAAGTAAGAAAGGCAACGTTGCCGTGTCGCTTGCTTGCAAGCCTTCCTCTCTCTGTCTCTTTCTCTTCTCCCCCTTTTTTTCCCTCTTCGTAGTGGTAGTTTCTACGGAGAATGTCTAGAGGTTCATAATGTCAATCCTTCTTCAACAATGATTATAGCGGTTTCAATTGCAAGTGGTCACCATAATTTGGAAAATGAAATTGAACGTTTATGATATTTTTTTTTGAGATTGAAGAATATATTGCAGGTACAAAGAAGATGATAACGACAAGAAAATGGCTTCGCATGAATTCGGGATGTCTGATTTAGATGAAGGTTAATAAGTTGAACGGATCACATTTTAAGGATTCAGTTTGAAATTTTGTTGAGATTTTTGCAGGTTTCAACTGAGTTTAGACACACAACTTGGATTTAGCTTGTTGCATATCATTAACAAAACTATCAAAAAGTAGGGTTGTTTAAAACTCTCAAGTTCGTGATTCGCTCGAAACTCGTTCGAAGTTGATTTGTTTGTAAATGAGAAGAATCGAAGTCAAGGTCAGTTTGGCTCGTTGCCTGCTCATTAGCGGGCTCATTTGCTCGTTTAGATTTAAGCCTATAAATTATAATTTGTATATATAGAAATTAAGTTAATGACATGTTACTTAAATAGACTATAGACGTCATTTTAACATTTTCGAAGACAAATATAAATATGAAAGATGATCATAGTTAATAAAATATCAATCTTGTATCATTGTTTCAACAATTTAAGTTAAATAAATATAAAAAAGTATTATTATATATATATATATATATATATATATATATGAATAAGTGTAAATTATAACAAAATTAGATTTTTTCTTACATAAACAAGTTGGATCGTGAGCCGGAAAAGAGCCAATTCAAGCCCATATAAACAAATCAGCACCGCTTGACTTGGTTTAAACAAGCCGACCCTTAGGCAACCCTGACTCAGTTCGGCTTTAGTCTCTTACAACCATTTTTAAAATCCGGCCATGGCGTTGTTAACATGCCTAAAAATTAAATAATAAACTTAAACTATATCATTTCTCTACAACCATCTTATTTGTTGAGATGTCATTGTAACGTTCCCAATTGATGTATCTTATCCTAAAATGATAAAACCTATTATTTCAACTCATTTCAATTTTGTTTATAAACGAGTCAAACCGAGCTGCCAAGCTTGTAAGCGAGCCGAGCCCAGCTTGGTATGTAATGATCTGAGCCGAGGTAGCTCACAAGCTGAATTCTAGTTAGCTTTTTCGAGCAAGTTTAAAGTCACAAGTCATCTGAACATTTGTATACTCGGTTTTGACAATAAGAAGTATATTAATGGGTATTTTGGCTAGAATTGCAGTATAAACTTCATTTATATAATAATTATTATTATTATAAAATAATGAGTAGACTAACCAAAAGCATTCACCAATCACAAACAATATTTCTATTCTAATAAACTAGTAAATTTGGATGGCACGTACCATCATCACATTAATTTTCACTAAAATTTTTTCGCATCTCTCTCCTATTAAATAATTAACTTAAATACTAATAATATTATTTAATTTTATAGATTAAAAATAATTTTTAAATAAATTAAAAAATAGTTCTTTTTATTAATATTATTTTTAAAGAAACAAATATTTATAACATAATTTTTTTCTAAAACATTAAAAAATTTTAAAATTAGGAAATATTTTAAATTAGAATATCTTTTTATAACTAATAAATTTTCATTATAATTAATATTTTATATAATCAATACGTGTAATACACATGTTTACTAAAGCTAGTTATATATATACCATATATATATTTAAAATAAATAATTCATGCCAAAATCAAGCTGGCACGATTTTAAACGAGCCGAGCCGTGCTTCCTTGATTTTTGAAATTATTTGAGCAAAGCTTGCATGGTTTGTAAACAAGCTGCATTCAATCAAGGTTTTTCCAAACGAACTTTTAGCGATTTGAACAGGCCTAAAAGGAAGATGCTACAAATATGACCGTACAACGGGGAAATACCCCGCTAAAACATTTTCCGCTATTAGCAGCGACATATCGCGGCTAATAGTTTACTGCACGATAAAAAGCTATCCGTCAGATTCAAACTTTGATCAACAGCCAGATTTCACGCGGGTGTTCGAACCTGGATCATCACTCAATAGCGGCGACGTGTCGCCCCTAAAAGTGTCACCACTAATGCTGAAATCTCTCGTAGTGTACCGAAGTCTGTGATTTCGATGGTCATTAAGTCGGAAAAGATCATTGAACACTAAATATTATTCAAACCACATGCATCACGTCTATACAATTAATTTTAATTTTTTTAGCGTATATCATGCTATTTATAAGGGTAGGATTATTTATATTTATTTAATTAAAAATCATAATAAATATTTCGGGCTTAACATGTTTTATTTTACTGTTTTTAAAATGATTTTGGATATTATGTTAAATACATTAGGTAATTTTTCTGATAAATCAGGTAATTGTATAAAATATTTTAAGTAATTATGTCAATTATTTAATATTTTATATGTATTTATTATTGTATTTTACGTTTTATATAACTTTATGTATTTTTTTTTATAAAATACTATAGAAAATTGTTGTTAGTTTATCATTACAATTAAAAGAACACAATCATGTTATTTTACTATTACATTTTTTAAAACTCATTATATAAGAAAAATAAAATAGTGTGTAGGGAAAGCACAAATAAAACCATAATAAAAAATTTATCACTATTTTTATGTTTTATATAATTTTTTATTTTTTTATTGTTTTTAATGTATTAGATAAAGTATTAGTTATTCTATCATTAAGTTTAACATAGTAGAAATACATAATAATATTATTTTACCATTATGTTTTCTAAAATTTATCATTTAAAAAAAACACAATGTTGTTCAAAAAAAATATAATAACGAACAAAAAAGAAATAAAACACAATGACAAGTACAAATCTTATGAGCTAAAAAATGTAAACTGTTTTTTATTTTTATATATAAAAATACAATACTCGTTTTAAATATAGAAAACGTTCCCTTTTATAAAATAATTTTTATAATAAAAATAATACCATATATAAAAGTTTCGAACGTTCACAAAAAAATAGTGAAACTTGAAAAAGAGTCAACAAAAGTAATTAAACTTAAATACATTTTTAATAAATTCTTTTATACAATTTGA
>CM046468.1:19282557-19452557 GCA_025506415.1 Flaveria robusta
TATGTAATTGATGATTGTAGAAAAGGAAATACCTAAAAATATTATATTAAAAATAAAAATAAATAGTCTTTCGATAAGTTAATTTTAGTGAATGGATAAATATGTAATATATATGTTTTAGAGAGGGAAAATATGTAATTAAAATTTAATTTGGGGAAATACGTAATTAATGATTTTATGAGGGAGAAATATGTAAATGCCCTTAAAGATTTCGGTCTTAAGGTTTACGCATTAAATGCAGTTTTTTATGTTGAGATTTGAGCTAGTAAATGCTTTTGTTCTAAAGATTTAAATTGTGTTAGTTTTTATAGTTAATTTCAATTTTGCTTTTTAAGGTTTAACTAAAATAATTATTTTCTTTTAAAAGATTAAAAATATTAATTTAACTCTAAAAGTTAATTTACCTTTAAAGGTTTTATATATTGTTTCAATTTCACTTTAAAAATTTTATTATTTTAGATAAAGCTGAAACAACTACTAAAATTTTTAAACTGAAATTAAAACAACTTATAAAAATTTTAAATGTACATTAATGTTTTTAATATTTTAGAAAAAATAGTTATTTTTACAAAACTCGAGTAGTAAAATCGAACTTAACTCTAGGTTTTTATATTCAACAAATGGTTATATTAGAGATTGAAACCTTTGCAAGTTTTATATAAAATTTGTCTTACATCAATTGTATGTGAAACAATTATTGATTTATAGATCAGATAAGCTCTATTACTTAATAGACTAGTATTTTGAGAATGAGTTTTTACTTTTGGTTAGCAACAATATATTAAAACTTATTCATATATTCAATCTTAAAGACTTTTAGTCTGGTTTTAAAGCGTTTGATTACTATTCATTGAAATAATTGATTTTAGTTCATACGTTCATTTTTTTCCATGCTTATCATCTATTATGGTATATGGCTAAAAAACAATATTAATAATTAAGGTGTGGTGAACATAAAATTATGGCGTGACAAAAAATTAACCATGCAATGGTTTCATAACTTATTATCATACAAATTAAGGTTACCATAGATGCATCCATTAGTGTTCTGATACCAAAATCTATGTGAAAAAAGCTTGATTTTCATGGGTAAAGACTAGTTACATACTTACATAGGCCCCCATTCCCTTTCCAAAAAATTAACCCCGAAAACTCTAACAATAGTAATACATCCTCAAATATCCCCACACTTACTCAAAAGCCATATTGTGGTCCTATTCACTAAATCTTTCAGTTTGAATGTGGACCCATAACACTATTACCACCACATTATAGTAAAATGATAAATAAAAAACTTCCTACATATAGAAACCCTAGTAAATTTTCCAAATTATGGAGCTTAAAAGTAGAAATCTAGATAAGTTTGTCGCATATAACTCATGAAGTGCCACAACAACTACGTTACCGCAATCTGCAATCGTCACCCTTACCACTGCCACTACCGCCACCTTCATTGTCATCATCAACACCACCACCTCCTCCTACAATTGTAGTCGCCAATAGCTCCTCATGAAAACAAGTATAATACTTAACGCACGAGTTATACTAATTAACAAAATTAAACAAAAATTGAGTGGCTTCTACCTATCATCAATTGATTTCAAATTTTATAATAGCTATATAGTAATTGCTTACAAATTTCTCTCCCAATTACGATCATATTGTTTTCTTAATGGTTTTACAGAAATTAATTAAGCAAAAGATGATAAAAGCAAGATGAAGAGTGGACGTGTTACAACACAAATAAGGAGGAGACAACTCACACTTTTCTTAATATAGAAGTTCACATTTGAGGCAATTCGGAAGCTTTATCCTTTTTTTGCTTATATTTTCAATTATTTGATTGATATGGTACGTATGTGCCACAAGAGTCATAATCTAGTGGTGAGAGAGCATTGAGATTCGTTAGATTCAAGTACAAAAATATTGTCTATAAACTTAGAGCTCTTGTAAATAATAAAATTAAAATTGTTAATAACATTATTATGTCAGCTTTTAATATCAGTAATAAACTCCTACAATTCATTTGTGATTTTGTTCATACATTTTTTAGATCTCTTACTTTTTACATTTTAGTTCTCTTGCTTTTTACATTAAATATTTATTTGTACGGTCTTTGTTTTTTGCGAGGACAAAGCAATTGTCGTTGTAGCGATAGGGTTGGTGTTGAGGATTTAAAAACTCAAGGCGAGCTAGAAAATAAGCCCTAAACGAAAAAAAGAATGATAATGGCTTTTAAATTGTATGTTTGTGATGAGCTATTTTGTTATTGAACGGTAAATCTATCAAATTTCTGCTTCTAAATTTACCCCAATTACATTATGGCTGAGTTTGAACTCAGAACCTTCTCTTTAAGAGGCAACGCCTTGATCGACCAAGTGAGGTTAGCCCCACATAACTAATGAGTTAAATAGTTTAAAATCATATTTTAGTGAGAGGTTTCAATTTAAAGTTTGTAATGGATTAATTCTATAGAGTGTTTTTAAAAAGATATATGCTTATAAATATATAATATAAAAAAAAAAATTAAAAATTTTGGGTCTCTCAAAAGATTGGGATCTTAGTGGTTTCCCTCCCACCTCTCCCTTAGGCCGGCCATATATAATGAACACATTCAATAAAGTTGAATTTATTTATTTATTTATTTTTTTGCTAAATGGTTTGTTTTACCATCCTTCATAGTCACAATTCTATAAAAAAAATATTTGATGCACTACCCAAGTTGAGATAAAAGTTTCAAAACACTATCACATAAAGAAGGATTAACGTTCAGATGAAATTATCATGTAAGAGCGGAAATATCACGCATGAAGGATGCTTGCGTGATTTACGTGACAAAGTTCATACTCTCTATATATGAAAAATAGACTTTGTATGTTAAACTTAAGTTATAACGTAATACTGATAAAAAGAAGTTTGAATTTATAGAGAACCATTTAAATATATACGGAAATTTATTTTAAACACATAATATAGAAAACATTAATAAACAATCAGATTATAATATAAAAGATAACGATGCCGGGCCAGTTAATAGTGGACCCTTACTGGCCGGGCTTCCAGGCCTTGATTGATTCTTATTTTGGGCTTCTGGACTTGAATTGGTTACTAAACACATGTGAGCGGTCCAGCCCATTCTTTTGCATCTCTATTACTCTATAATCTAGGCATTGGAAATGCTAGATTGCTACACATACACTTCAGAAAATCTATTGAATCTAATATTGTTCAAATTTGTCACACTTAGCATGTTAGCAAGTTATAGGTACTTAATAAAGAAGATTCTTACTATTAAAAATCAGCATATACCAAATCATCTAAGGCGGAAAATAGGAAACAAGATCAAGGAATAGCGAGTTTAAAACTTAAAAGTAAAGGTTATTGTGTTGGATACGCAACCGTTATGCCGGGAGTTTAAATCCTGTTGATTTGTAGTCGTGGTGTTGAAGAATAAGACAAGGAAGGCTCTCCATGAAATATCTAATTGACAACAAAATTTTAGGGAGTTTTATACTAACAAGATGAGTGAGGTTTAAATCTCGTTAATCCATAAGAAACATAGTTTTAAGATAAAATTACATAAATGGTCCCTATGGTTTGACCAGATTGCATAATTGGTCTCCAGACTTTGAAAATTACAAAGTTAGTATAAACTTTTGTATAGTCATTACAAATTTGGTCCCCAAATTACACAAAAGTGTAAAGTTAGTACAAACTTTTATATAGGCGTTGCATTTTTGGTCTTTAAAATTAATTTTAAAAATTAGTTTAAATTTTATGAAATACACAAAAAAATGAATGAATTTAGTGTTAGGGACCAAACATGCAATTATTACATAAAAGTTTGGACTATCTTTGTAATTTTAAAAGTTTGGAGACCAAAAATATAATTTGGTTAAACCACAAGGACTATTTATGCAATTTTCTCTAGTTTTAAATTACCAAATTTAAAAACAATAACTTGTCGCTAAGTGTTTTTGGTTGATGCGATTTTTAATCCTCTTGTAAAATACTCATATGAAAATGAAGAACAACATCTAGAAAAACAAATAAACTCAAAACAAACAAACAAAAAAACTTACATTATAAAATAAATAAAAAACATATAAAAGATGCAATTATAATGTAGAAAATACTAGAGACAAAAGGAGTTACTTTTTGGTTACCTTGTCTAGAAAATGGTATTTGGAAGTAGGTAGCAATGTCATGTTATTTTGGCTTTTCAACTCTTTTACCTTAAGTTTGTCTCCCATTTCTTTCCAAAATTCAAAGTAAGGTATCCACAAAATTGTGCACGTCCCCTTTCGATCAAGTTTTGTACTTTCAAGGGTTACCTCATCACAAGTTTTCAAAAGCAAATGAATAAGAAATTATCAATTTAAGTATTTCAAATTTCATAATATCTTATACGGTTTTTTATTTTTTTATTTTAAATGTATCAAAGTGGTCATCAACTATATTATAAGTTTCTTTTTAACGTATGATACCTATAAATAGATAGCAAACTACTTTTATACTCATATCATTTTTTTTTATAAAATGATATAATCATATAAGTTATCAAATCACATCACAAGTAAGCATATAAATCTTTAATTTCATCTTTACAATCATATTAACTTTCGTTAATTTTAGCCACACAATTTTAATAATAAATTATAATGTTTTAGTTGGTTTGTGTAATTATATACAATTATATCTCTATGACTCTATGCCAATGTTCATGATGATTATATACTTCTTTCACACTTGCACGACATATATCATTTATAATAATCAACAGTTTAACCTTTAAAAAGGTAATCTAATATCCCTTCACATGCTTCTTGGCTTCGTGTAAAGTTTTACCCAATCATTGTGACTTCAACTCCACACAAACAAATTTTGACCTATAAATTCTCTCCTTCCCACTTATCCAATAACATTTCATTTCCATTCCCATTCCCATTCCCATTCCGACCATGGCGGTTGACGTTTACTCTTCTTCTGAACCGTTCATAAGCCCAAGAATCTCTTTCTCCTATGATCTCAACCACCAATCTTCTGAAACATCCACCACTAACTCCACCATCACTGCTGTTGTCACCACCACCTTCGATTTCTGTACCACCCTGAACCTTAATCTACTGCCAATCACATCCGCCGATGAGCTAATTCTAAACGGTGTCCTACTTCCCACCAAACCCAAAACAATTCATCTTACACCCAAAGTTGTAGTGTCAGAAAATGAAGTCATGGATGTCCATAGAAAACGACTCAAAGAACTTTTATCTGAAAGTGATGACACACAAGAAAAATCTTCTTCTAAATCATTTTGGAAGTTTACACGAACCACGAGTTTGAACTCTAGCAATGGTACACAACCAAAAAGGTTGCTTCGATCTTTATCGTTAAAGCGATTATTACATAATAATTCGTCAATAAATCATCCAAAGGGGATTGAGGACATAAAGGGTATAAAAAAGTCAAATTCACGAACAGAACCATCAGTGTCATCAAGTTGTTTTAATTCAATCCATACGCCACCGACAACTTCTGGTTGTAATGGTAATGATTCACGTCGGAGGTCACCCACAAAGAAGGATTCTGGTGGTGGGATACAAATTAATCCAGTTTTGAACATTCCTAAGGCTTATAATATGAACTTGTTTGGCTATAGTACTTCATTATTTTGTAAGGGTAAACCGAAAAACAAAACCAAATAAATTATTGTTACTTTATAATGAACTTTTTGTTGTATATGCATGTCTCGGTTTGTTGGTAAAAATTAGTTGAATGTATGAATTTTCACTAACTTGTGTATATAAGTTATACTAGTGGGTAACCCGCGCGTTGCGGCGGAGTAAACAATTTATAAGTCTATATTTGTTATATTTCACTTATTTCATCAATTGTTTTGTTTTATGGTTTAAATATCTTATACGACTTATGATTATTATCATATTTTAGAGCTAACACATTGTTATAAAACTAATTACCATTAACAAGAATAGTTGAATGACTCAACTTTTAAGTAAACATAAATGTTAAACATGATTAAAGTTTAACAAATATTTTCAAGAAAATTCATATTTGACATAGTATAGGTTGAATTGCTTTAATACAACAATACAAATATTTGTAATAACATTAGATATTAAATATAAATATATTAATAGAAAACCATATGGTTCATTTCTTTGAAGCAGAATGAGAGTATAATAAAAAATTTTTTATAATATTAAAGATTAAAGCTTGTAATTTTTTATATGTTATCTTAAAATTATTGTAAAATTATAATTTTGTCTTAAAGAGGTATTTAATAGATAGTAATAAACAATAGATAATATAGATATAGATTATTATTATCATCATATTATAAAAGTATTTAGTAATTATATAGTTAAGTATTCAAATAGAATAATAATTATTTATAAATTTTATAATAATTATAATAATAATAATAATAATAATAATAATAATAATAATAATAATAATTATTATTATTATTATTATTATTATTATTATTATTATTATTATTGCTATAAAAGTATTTTGTTAAGTATTTAAATAAGGTAATACTTATTTATAAATTTATATGTTAATTTAAAATATTAAAAATTATATAATATTTAATGTAGTGAATTAAATAATCTTACAATATTAAATAATGTACTAATCAATGTATTAATTACAAGAAGTTTATTAATAAGAGGTAAAATAAGAATAATTGCATTGAACAATTGTACCTAATGCTTAAAAAGTTGTATTAGGTGTTTTAATTTTTTTGTAAAATTACATTTGTATCCTAAGGCTTTGCTTTATATAGTAGTATAGTAGACATCCGCGCTTCGCCGCAGTTTGATTTTAAATATATATTTGAACGTCGCAATGATAATTTTTGGGACTATCATGATTTTAGTTAGTTCAATGATATAAGCGCTCGGATTCTCATTTATATCTACACATGCTTTAATGATTCGTTATTATATCGTTATGATACTATTATTGAACATATGATATTTAATAAATCGTGGACATCAAGTAAAATAAATATGTTAAGAGTATTTGAATAAAAACTATCACAAAATGTAAAACATTGTATCATGATTAATGATATGTAATTATTATATTGTTACAGATACAATAACATGATAAAAACACATTATTAAATTTTAACACAATATTATTGTTGTTATTATTAATAACCTTTTAATAAAAATAATCATTACTATTAATATTATTATATTTTTAGACGTATTAATAATATGTCATTTACTAATAAATTTAATCATAAATACTAAAGTTATCGACTACCCAAAATACCCCTAGAAAATATAACTATTAGTTATTATAAATATTAGTTGTATACTTAATTATTTAGATATTATTTAATAAATATAAATGTCCTTTTCAAGTATTAAAAATAATATAATATTAAATGTATTGAATTAAATAATATCATATTATTAAATAATGTATTAATAATGTGTATTAATAGTGTATTAATTGAAATAGTTTATTAAATAGGGGTAAAAATGAAACTATTACATAGGGTACTTGTACTCTATGCTTAAAATATTGTATTAGGTGTCTTACAATTTGAGTAAAATTACTATTTTATCCTCCTAATATGTATTATATAGTAGTATAGATAATTATTAATAAGTTGTTTGATAGCCTCTTAATGATTATTAAGAGGCTACCCTCTTAACGATTCATAACCTTTTAATAGTTAAAAGGTAAAGCTAATGCTGAATGGTTAAGATGTTAAATCTTAATGGTACCTCTTAACTATTCAACATTACAGCTACCTATTAATAATTAAAAGGATATTAATCATTAAGAGGTAGCCTCTTAATGATCATTAAGAGACTACCAGACAGTCCCTAACTTATGGGTATGGGTTCCTCATGATAAGACGTTTATAGCATGCATAAATATGTCTAAAATTAAGCTAACATAAATGAGATATCGTTTAAAATAACTGAGTGAGATATAGAACTTGAAAATATTAACGCTTAAGAACCTTGTAAAGACTTTTCAACAAGAGTGTTTGTAAAATGTCTATAAGATTTCACAAGCATTCACTTCTAAAGTGCATGGGTTTGTTGTATCATCGTCGACTTAGTAAAATGGATTAATGTTGATTACATGAGTTTAGCTTTTATATGCTTAGACCTTTTCACTAAGTGTGTACATTAGGTAATTAAGAATAAGTATGTCATAATATAGCTATTTTCAACACAAATCTATAAAATGTAAAATTGTGCCTAACCAATTTCCTGCTCGACTCATTAATGTTGTTGTGACATAATATTCTTTATAAACGTATGATTGGTTACATATTTTTTATGTCTTTATAATCACATCATTTTGAAAAGAAACTAACAATAAATAGTTATATAAATCAATAAATGGTAGAAAGAAATGCATCACTTGTCAAAGATTTCGATAACAAAAGAACAATTTACCTTGTTTTATGGTGAATTCTCATTACCATACTTTTTCTTTTGTAACTACAGTCCTTGCTTTAATAATTGCATGTCCCTTGGTACTTTGGAAGATAGAAGTGTTTTCTTTTTTTCTTTTTCTTTTACTTGTATCAACATTTATTTAACAGATATAATATTAATAACATTATTTACATACCATAGTGTTTATATCGAATAAAATTTCGCTTCCGTAGTTATAAAATATGTGAACAAATTTGCATATGCTTCATCATTAAAACGCCATGAAATGTGAAAATATGGTCGACTTTTAAGAAAATTAAACATACATGTGAATATAAATTATATACGAGGAAAAATTAAATTCTGAAAGCATTTATAATGATGCACAATGTGTAAAAAGTAAATAGAGTAATATGTGAAATGAATTCATGCATTTCAAAGTAGTAGATGAAAAAATGTTCACATGAGAAAGTGAGTGGAAGGCATGGGCCACGTGGCACACAGGCACACTGACACACCCCTTTCATAGATGGGTCCTTGAAATTGGCCCAAGGCCTTATTAGCATCACTTGTTTATTCACTAATGGATCATCTAGGCCCATCATGCTAGTTTCATATTTTCATAGTTTCATTGTTATCAAAAAGCCCATAGGACGCCAACCTATATATTTTATGTTGATGTTGCGGATAATATATTAACATGTTCTTTAGGGTGATGGGGGTCTACTGTCGAAGCGCGATGGGCTTCTGCGATGATGATGTGACAGTAAGAGCAGAAGATTTTAATGATGATCGCGATGAGCTACGGCATCTCCCTTATCAATAATAACTCTTAGGAGTGCTTCAGGAAAGGCTAAGGTAAATACACGTTGGCAAATGTCAATTGTGTTCGAGAACGTAGCAGGAATGTAGCCACCAATGGTAGAGTAAGATGTGTAGACCGAGTAGGAGAGGAGATCGGGATGAAATAAAGCGAGAGATCAAAAACACCATCCCATGCCGGAAGTTATGCCCAAGAAATGGACTAAAGACAAAGCATTAAAAAGAGCAAAATTAACCGAAGTAAATATACTGCAATGTATAGAAGAACATGCATTAGTTAGAAAGAACAAAGATTTCAAATTATGTGATCAAATTAGGAATCATGATATGTTAAACTACATACAAGCATACCCTTGTGTTTTATATGTCATATGTTGAGGTGCAATTATAATTTTGAGCTTTTGTTTGATTTTAAGATAATTTTATTTAAAATCAAATCGATATGGCATGAAAGTGTGTGGAACCAGATTTCCAAATGTTCTCATGTTGCTTGAGTTGGAAGAAAGGTAGTGGAGTATACCCATGCATGAAAAAAAGTCAAAAGTCTTGTCTAAAGCAAAGCAAAGGGAAAGATGTTCATTTTTCAAAATACAAATGAAATGATCAAGGCAATTCATCTTTTGGGTGACAACACTTGATCTATAGCAGCCATGTTGCAATCTTAGGTTTAACCTTTCACATTTGTTCACGAGTTTTTTTTTTTTTTTTCTTTTCTGATTTAAAGATTCGCGTACAAGTTTAAAAACTAGTTTTGGCATTAGTTCTAGAATGATCACTATTCATTTATACGCTAGTTGGTGATCATTTGACAACTGACTTCTCATTAAACAGTTTTTTTTTCTGGGTGGCTAACGTTACATTCACACCGAGTACTAGTCTACAACCTACCATGAGTTTTCATACATCAAACGCCATCATAGACATATATGTGATACCATATAATGTATTGTCATGACTAGACATGTGATTATTTGGTTTCGATGTGAGAGCAATACAAGGTATTAGTTGGTATTTATTATCAAACCATAAAAACAAGACAATTGACATGTGAATACTCTTGAGCATGAGTGGTCCGGTTGATAGACATTTTTATCCATACGTTTGTAAGAGTCGAGATTTGAGAATACACCACTAGAACTTCTTTTGTCTAACGAAACTATGATAATGTCACTTTTTAAAATATTAAAATAATAAAAATAGTATTCAATGTATTGAAAGATTGTTGGTTAAGAAAATACTATTTTCTCTATTGTTATCAATATTTATTGGAGTAATGATCGGTCCGTATATTTCATACGCCTTGTACGACAACAAAAAAAAAATGAATTCATTAATATAGACACTTTCGTATATAAGTGAGGAGGTTTTGGAATTGCCGCAAACAAATTAATTGTTAATTATGTTATATTTATATCGTTTAAAACATATATCGTGTATGATGGATGGGATATTTGTTTAAGATTATAATAAGTTCTTAAATGCTCTTACTATGTCTTCTCTATAACATGTAATTAATAATGAATTTATAGGTTTTTTTATATATGTAATCAACCTATTGTGGGCAAACAAGAAAAAAAAATTTTTGAGGCCCCCTCTAGAATATGTCCACTGATTTTGATTTGCGCCCCAATTTATTTTAATGAGTAAAGTTTGCCCCTATTTTAATAGCTAAAAAATATGCATGAAAACTTTATAAAATTTATATAGTTATGTATATTAAAACAAACAAAAAAACCTTGAGCAACCTAAGAATCTAATTACTTCCGAGAAGTAAGACAACATCAAATTTACAAGTTTTGCAATTCTAATACATCGTTCACGTGGATAGTGAATAAAATTCTATACGCAATAATTCGTATTAAATAACAATCTAAATATTAATTAACCATACGATGTTGAGCAACAAGTAGCTTCAACTTGAAGACGTCTATATGAGTATGTGACATCCAAGACTTCAAAGTCGCATAATAGTCAATCATGTTTCTACTTTAATAAAAAAGTAACTATAGTGGACATATGACATCACCACATTTCACCTCACTAAAATTTTCCCGCTTCTCTTTCCAATTAATATCACATTAATTACTGAAAAAAATATAAGAAATATATATCTTTTTACTAAATATTGTTTTTAAATAAATAAATATTTATAAAATAAAAAATTCTTTTAAAACATCAAAATTTTTTTAAAAATATTAAATATTCTAAAATTGATGATTTAAGTAAACCTTTTATAAACTAAAATTAATTAATATTAGGAGTTATAATAAAATATTTATTATTTTTTAAAATGTATGTTTTGAAACAAAATTTTTAATTTTTTTTTTAAAATATAAAAATTTGATATCAATGTTTTATTATTTATAGTCCTTACTTGTACATAATTTTTAATCATATTTTATCTTAAAATATTATTTTGTAGCTATTAAAATTTTATTATATTTAATATATTATTTACCCAACCCGTGTAAAACAAGGGTTTACTAAAACTAGTATATTATAAAAACCAAGTAAGAATCTTAAAAAATAATTGCATAGTTTCAATTGAAACAATTGTTTCATTGAGAACGTATGAGAGATAGATTATCTTAAATGATTGTTTTATAGAATGTTGAGCAACTAGTAAGGTATCATTTATGTCATGATCTTGGTAAAATACAATATTTTTTTTTTCTTTTCCCGGATTTTATGTAGTGCAAGTGTATATATATATTATGTAGGTAGTTTATACCTTTTTTCCTTATTTTAGTACCGAAAGGTAAAACTAACTTTTCTATAACTAAATGACATTAAAGTTATATGAAAATACAAACCATTCATGATATTATGTGATTTGTAAAATATATTATTTCGTCCATATTTAGTATACAACTTTGTTGGATCCACATTTGACTTGATCCTTTTTTCTTAGATGATCTTAAGTTTCGCGACACAATATTATGTGCTTTATTATATATATCTAACCATTTATCAAATCAAACATATACATATTCACACTTAGAATTTTATTAGTAGGCTTGAACTATATAAAAAATGAAGTTTGAAGTAAAATATATATCTAAATTTTTGTTTGTTTATATTCCTTCAATATTGTTATTTTCATTTCGTTATCTTCCACCACACCGGATCAAACTTAAGGCTAAGAAAGATAGTTTGATTTGGTTAGATTGACGTAATTCTTCTTGTTTATTTTTTATGATGTAATTTTGTACTCTTGCTAGCGCCTTGCTACCTTTTATCTGTATTTTGTTAACGTTGCCGTTCCAAAAAAAAATTATTATTTTGAATAATAATATTCGACTAAATTAATTAAATTCAAGTAAATAAATAAATAAATCATAATTTACAAGACCCGGTAGGGTGAAAATTCGACAACGGCTTCTCCCAGCCGAGTTTACATTGAAGCCCGATAGATGTGATCTTTCCGATATCAAACTAAAATCTTGAACCGACCCGAGCTTAGCCGCTTAGGTCGAGCTTAGCCGCTTCAGCTTCAGCCAAAGCCGAGAGTCGTGGCTCGGCTAAAGGCTCAGATGCAAATCAAGCCCAAAAGCATCATCAGAGTTAGGCCCACCATCCCCTTTAGAAAACCTACTCAACGAAGGCACATCTTCATGATACGACCTACTATTGGGCTGAGGCCCAACACTTGTCACCGACGAATCCCCTACACCGCCGGTGTAGGATAACGACCCTGCACCTCTCCCAACAGACGGCGAAGATGACCCCACCGGCAACACGCATCCATGCGACACGTGGAACCCCGACGCGGCGCGTGGGACGTACACCCACGACGGCGAAGCGACGGCGGAAGACGGCACCACCATCGGACCGGTGTGCGTCAGCAGCTGAGCCGGCGGAGCAAAGGCGGAGATGATAGGGTTTCTGATATACGAAACGGCAGCGTTTCGAGTAGCTTGCATTTGAGCACGTTTTAACTGTTGTCTTTCTTTCTTATGAGCGTTTTGATGACCCCCTAAAGCTTGTGAGTTAGCAAACTCACGACAACAATATTGACACTCGTATTTCCGGCCGTCAGAGGCCGGAAAAGATCCCCCGGAATCTAAAGATTCCGACGGAGTTTTGGTGGAGTCAACTTCTTCATCCTCGTACACATTGAAACCAAAGATCTTTAAACAACTCGTGTTGTTTGTGGCCTTTGGTTGATAGTGATCAACATCCGCCATATTATACATATATGTTGTTATAGTATATGTATTAATATGATATGTGTGTAGGTATATATGGATGTAAGTGATATTATGAATCTTTATGTGTGTTTAAGGAGAGAAAGAACATGAGATGTGCGTGTACTAGAGAGATCTTGCATGGGTGGTGCTATTTATAATGTTTTTTAGAGGGAGTGAGAGATGGTTGCGGACATAACAAGAAGAGGAGGAAAAGTGAGTGTAAATTTAGGAAGAGGAACAAAAACATAACATGGTCCCACATTGGATGCACTTGTCTATTGGGAATCCACTTCCTCAATGTGTGTCTATAATAATCTATATATATTATATACATGCACTTATATTGATGTGTTTGGTTTATTTTTACTTCTTGTACTTTATTAACCTGTCATATTAGTAATATTATCTTTAATATATGTACTATAAGATAAAAATAATATTTTTGATTTGATGTTTACTGATAAGATGTGCTAAAAATTTAGGAGGATGCGTTTAGACAATACCATGCATAAATGTATAGGGAGAGAATTATGATCAAATGCAAATGGATTTTTGTAAAGTGTAGTAAGTGATCTCTTTTGTTGATCTCGTTATTTCAATGGTTAAGATTAACGTGATGTTATAATCATAAATAATTGCTAGGACATTACAAATGGCTGAACCGTTGTTTTTTTTTTTTTTTTTTTGGTTTAAATTTAGTTCTATCATTTTTTAAACTTAAATAAATTTATAAACTTTATTATTTTTTTTCTAGTAATGAACATAATCGTTTAATAAACAATTTTGTTGCCTTTTATATGAGTGTTTGTATTTAAAAATGACTTTTTAGAAAAATGTTTATGTACTACTGATTACAACGATGCATGATCATGTACATATGCTGCATGGTTATATACATAAGTTGCGTAATAATATGACAGCACATAACTCTCATGAAAATACAAGTATCACTTCTTATTTTCTTTCCTTACTTTGAATGCTAAAATCACTTTGTAGAGCTATATAATATATTGGTTTATAATTAAATCTTTATTATATGTACGTAGAATATAATCCAATCAATGCTCATATTAGAGGTGATATATATGAAAGTCAAAAGATTATAAAAGAGTTAGTGGGTGCAAGGAAAGATAATTGGTTAGTTTTAAGATGGTTAGTGGACACACACGCATATATATATATATATATATATATATATATATATATATATATATATATATATATATATATATATAAATGTTGTATATAACATATGATCTAGTTGGATAGCATAACAAGAAGGGATAACATACTTATATATTATAAGTTCTATGCGTATGCAATCATAATATTTTGTAAGATGATATAACTGCATTACCAGTCAATAACTCAATATTTCGTATGTAACATATATTATTGTTAATTAATAATTAGATGATTTGGTTTTAATTTTTTTTGAATAAACTAATGTTGGATGATGGGAGTATATAGTAATATTCAATTTTGTAGGCGGTGAAATAATGGAAGGGTTAAAGAATGTGATGCATGTGATTGTTGTAGGGTTGTTGAACCATCAAATGATTGATTGATTTCAAAACTATACAAGTATTATGCTATTCTATTCACCATGTTACTGCTACTTTTCAAAAGTTGTCAGCTATCAAAAAACTATAAACTTTCATGTGATTTAATATGCATTACAACTCATTATTAATCTTAGTTACTTTTGCTGCTGACTTTGCAACCTAAACATAAGAAATTTTAAGCTAGTATGAACGTGTGTAAGCGTGTTTGTGTTTATGTATGCATACCAAAAAAAAAGTGTGTGAAATGAGACTTAAGAATTATGTTTTATAATTAGGGAACTAACACGATGGTTTGTTTAGAAATGTCACAACTTTTTGACATCATTGAACAACACTTAGCAAGAAAACTATTAGCAGAGACTCTATTAACTGTAACTCAATTACTATTGAGGATTTAATGCCAGCATGATCTCAATCACCATTGATCGCTCAAGTTGTTGCTTAACAACCAACTACCACTAAGGACCGCTTACTGTTTCTCATCCTACTTGCTAGTAATGGACCAAGTTGTTGCTAACCTTCGTTGCTAATGATGATTAGTAGCAACTTTATTACTCATAATAAGGTCCTATTGACGATCATTGTAATGCTAACTTTTCAACACAAATGTGTTAGGGGCGTGGTCCCTAATTCCACCAAAGGTGCCCCCCCCCCCAAAAAAAAAAAAAAAAAAAAAAAGAGGGTGTCGCCCTCATGAAACCTTTACTGCCTAGAGGGCTTCACCTTATTGAACTCCCGTGGTTCTTAGTTGCTAAAAATCATAAAATTCATGAAAAAATGTGTACCCCGCACCTTACTCGTCTTAATGTTTATTATGATATTTCTTTGGTCTATAATAAATACAACTAAACTAAAATGATCTTGATAACACTATAATCACCAACAATTATTAAAGTGTGTCTTGAAATATAATGCTCAATAAATGTATGACCCAATTCACCCAATATTTATGAGCGCGACCTAAAGTAAAATTTTCATCGGAATAAATAGATGCCGTTTGATAAGGGGCAAACCTTGGTCCCTGAAGGGTAGCAGGGCATCAACCTAGTCATACGACTTATAGATGTGGCGGTTCTATCTCGAGCTTTAGTTGATTGTTGTTTGGATTGTTGTTATAAATATTCATTCCCTATCAACATGAACAAGAATAAGGAAGAACAATTTTTACTTTCACATGGATCAACTTAATAGAATGAATGAACTCAACCACGTTAAACTTTAATGATTGATCCCTTGGTTATTCTTGTGCATTTGCCTAACAATAATTGATTATTTGGTAAGCGAAAAAAAATCTTTAATATATGATTTGATTTAAAAGATGTACACACCTTCATTGATTATAAAATTTGAACAAGACAATCTATCTAATTAGATCAGAATCTTATAGAAAGTTGTTCAATTCATGTTTAAAATAAATATATAAAAAAAGAAACAAGAGATGCAAGTAAGGAAAGAGTTAAGAAAGAGCGTCGGTCGAAACTTAATAAGTCTTAAAATGGACCCCATATTTCACCATCATATCCATCTTCGTATCTACATGTTTACCACATCCACCCTTTCATGTTATAATATATTGTTCTACATGAATAATTATTCATACTTACTCTAGATGATTTAGACAAGATCCAGACTGATTTAACGTTTGACAATACAAATTAAAGCATACATTAGAAAAGATAATCGTGATAAACAGGGTTAGAGTTCATAGTCTTTAACTCGACTTAGACTGACTTGACACTTGAAAATACAGTATGAAGAAGACTTTATAAGAACTAAAGATGTACACTACCCTCTCAAAATAATTTTTCTAAGTTTTCTTTACACTTGTTTAAACTACCGAGCTGTATTAATAAGACTAACTAATCAAAAGGTCCAAACATGATTCATGATCCCTATTGAGAGATTAGTTTTATTCAAGGTTAAACCAAGGTGGGGTCAAAGGAGACCCATCAAGTGGTGATTTTCGCTCTTTACCTTAATCCTCAAATCTTTTTATTAAACTCTGAGTTTTATCTTAGAGTTTTTCATAAAATCCGAGGTTTTAGTTATGATTTCATACCCGAACTAAATATATGTTTTGCATAGTTAATTATTTTTGGTCTGTGTTTAAATAGAAAAAATATATATTTATAAATCATATAATCAAATATGAAATACCATAAAAATTATCCTATATATAAATAGCATTATACCAAGTATGGAAAGGTGTGAGAGATAGAGAGATACATGGTATTTGGATTGGATTTGGATGGGTGTTGTTCAGGTGGTGTGGGACCCACAATAAAATGAAATGTAAATTTTGGTTTGCGTGATTGACGTTGAGATGTAGGAAGGAATTTAATAAGGTTTCCCAAAATCTACCCAAATCTTACTCCAACATCACACACTTTATATTTTTGTTTTAATACTTATTTTTATGCATCAATCAAAACTACTTTTAAAGACTTCATTGCAACTCCAAACATGACCCACCTTTGTTCCCTCTTCCCCCTTTCCTTTTTCAAACTTCTTTTAACAAAAATCAAATTAATAAATTTTGTATTCATAAAATCTATTTTTTAATAATAGTTAAATACTGTTTTTATTTAATATTTGACAAAAATAATTATTTTTCTTTAGAAAATATACAAGAATCAATTTAATTTAAAAGTTTTATTGGTTTTTACAATTTTAGTTTAAAAGTGTCTTTAGTTATTCCAATTCCAATTAAAAAATATGAAATTTTGAATTGAACTTGAAAGAAATAATGAAACTTTTATGTTGGAAAAAATTGTTAGGTCTGTCAAAATCAAGTAGCTAAATTGAATTTAACTCTTATAATAAATTGTGATTCTATACTAAATCGTTTGGATATATATATAACTATGAATTGTAGCATATTTTTATCAAAATGTATAGTAAATGTGTTTTTTAAATGATTGAGAGTTGTAGTCTATAATGGACATTCAGTGTAGATATAAAAATAGATTTAGTCAGTAGTTAGCTGTTTAAAAGAAAATATAGATAATTTTATCTAAGTATCAATAGATTTTGTTTACTCATTTTATTCATTATTAGTTTGAACACATGTCATACTTCAAAGTATGTCGTATGAGATTATGCTTATGGTTCATGCAAGACGAAATCTTGCTTTACCAATAACCTTTGATCATGATATATGACAAATAAGTAATTTGAACATGAAAAAGCTAGCAACTTTACAAGATATTCGAAAATCTAAGAGTATAATTTCTTTAAAGGAACACAAATCAAATTTCCTTTCTTATGGAGGCGTCTTCATGGTTCCTTCCCCCTAAAGTTCCATATTTGATTATTTACTCTGTATATCTTTTATGTTATACATGATAAATACCAACTTATCCACTACCATCCAATTGTACATCGTGGGTGTAAAGCACACTTTTTGTGTGAACAATGTTGGTGGTATGAAACATAAAAATGTTTAGGTTATGATTTAATTCTAATATGGATGAAGTAGAAATTTTCTATGTGAACGTGTGATATGCATTGTACGTTTAAGTTGTAAAGGTAGTAACAAAAGCTATGATTTAAAATGGAGAAATGATCATGTTGTTTGAAAGTGATCTTACTCATTTTCAAACTCATAATACACATGTTGAGATTCAAACTTTATTTTTATGAATAGATGAAATTCAAGCATGTTTTCTTAAAACATAGATGCTAATTAATCAAGGAAATATTATTCTTATTTTACAAAATCAGATTGGTTAAAATTATATAAGAAAAACGACAACATACAAGATATGGAACTTTAAGCAATTTTCATTAGAACACTTATTTCTTTGTAAATTGGTATTAAAAACAATTATAGATAAAAAAAAAGACTTTTGAATATTACTAATCATAAAAATCTTAATCGACGGGTTATTCACATGCTAGATGGCATACGCACACACTATCATGTTTATCATCGCATCATCAAAATAGATGGAATGACACATCACGTGTAATGCCACACCTTCATCAGTGGGTGACATGGCATTTTACATGTACCACCACATCGTCATTAAAGGTTCTCAACTCATAATAATCTTCGTCAAGAGGTCATTCACATGTGAATTAAGACGATAACACATGCACTATCATGTTTATCAACACATCGTCAAAGATGTGTGGTATGTCATGTATCGACACATCATAATTAGTGGTTGACTGATCGATGTCGAAGTACCAACCAAATAAAATGTAAAATGTGTTCCTATTCACCTTAACTAGTTAGGGTAAGTAGGATTGTCGATACTCGTGGAATTAGTGGTCGGTGTGTCGTACTTTGATTTGTGAGAAAATGGATTAGATTAATAATTACTAACTATTGCCTCTTGGCTGTGAAAGATGAATTTTGTAATGATTACCAATTAAACTATGAAAACAAATTGCAATTGATTAAAATTAATTAAGAAGATAATTATGAGAAAAAGTAATCCACCCCGGGATCAAGGTTTGGTTTTCGGGAATTGCTTTGTTCAACTTAGTGAAAAATCCTTAACGAGGATTCTATACGTGTAATGATTAAGTGATAGAGATAACCAAGACTTAACGAGTCTTAGTACATCATACCAATTGAACACAAATTGAACATTGGCAAAAACCTAATAACGCGGAACCGATTACCCGAGGTAGATCACGAGAAGTTTAGCCTTGCATCTTCATGAATTCGGCAACAAAATCGGATTGAAACATGGATTGATGGATTGGAATGAGTTGGAGGAGTGGAAGAATCTTCAAGAACGGCCAAAGTTCGTTCATTTTTGCTCCCAATGCGAATTAGGGTTTTTAGAATTGATAACCCTCCTTAAATATGGTCAAAATCCGGAGAATTACACCAAAATTAAATACACGACGTACGTCCTTCCCTTAAAATACGTGGTTCGCCTCTGTCTTACGTCCCAAAAACTCCTCTTTTTTAGAAAGGACGTAGCTTACTTCCTTTAGAACGTAAGTTACGTCGTAGGCTAATTCTGCATCAATTTCTCCATTTTCTTTATCTCTTTTCATCCATATATCATCCAATCTTCGTGCAACCCTTTAGGACGTAAGTTACGTCATTAAAGGTTCTCAAGTCATAATAATCTTCGTCAAGAGGTCATTCACACGTAAATTAAGACGATAACACATGCACTATCATGTTTATCAACACATCGTCAAAGATGTGTGGTATGTCATGTATCGACACATCATAATTAGTGGTTGACTGATCGATGTCGAAGTACCAACCAAATAAAATGTAAAATGTGTTCCTATTCACCTTAACTAGTTAGGGTAAGTAGGGTTGTCGATCCTCGTGGAATTAGTGGTTGGTGTGTCGTACTTTGATTTGTAAGAAAATGTATTAGGTTAATAATTACTAACTATTGCCTCTTGGCTGTGAAAGATGAATTTTGTAATGATTACCAATTAAACTATGAAAACAAATTGCAATTGATTAAAATCAATTAAGAAGATAATTATGAGAAAAAGTAATCCACCCCGGGATCAATGTTTAGTTTTCGGGAATTGCTTTGTTCTACTTAGTGGAAAATCCTTAACGGGGATTCTATACGTGTAATGATTAAGTGATAGAGATAGCCAAGACTTAACGAGTCTTAGTACACCATACCAATTGAATTAACAACCAAAACCTTGCAATCATATAACTTGATGAAATCATATGACATTCAAATCAAGATTTACTAAAACAATCGTTTAAACAATCAAGACACAAATTAAACTCAAATAAGAACTTAATGGGTTCCAAAGTTTAATCCCAACACAAATTGAACATTGGCAAAAACCTAATAACGCGGAACCGATTACCCGAGGTAGATCACGAGAAGTTTAGCCTTGCATCTTCATGAGTTCGGCAACAAAATCGGATTGGAACATGGATTGATGGATTGGAAAGAGTTGGAGGAGTGGAAGAATATTCAAAATGGCCAAAGTTCGTTCCTTTTTGCTCCCAATGTGAATTAGGGTTTTTAGAATTGATAAACCTCCTTAAATATGGTCAAAATCCGGAGAATTACACCAAAATTAAGTACACGACGTAAGTTACGTCCTTAGGGACGTAATTTACGTCCTCAGGGAAGTAATTTACATCCTCCCCTTAAAATACGTGGTTCGTCTCTGTCTTACGTCCCACAAACTGCTCTTTTTTAGAAAGGACGTAGCTTACTTCCTTTAGGACGTAAGTTACGTCGTAGGCTAATTCTGCATCAATTTCTCCATTTTCTTCATCTCTTTTCATCCATATATCATCCAATCTTCGTGCAACCCTTGAATACATCATTTAAGCTCACTAAACCTGCAATTCAAACATAACACAAAATGATTACGCTCGATAGGAAAATAAGGTTAAAAGCATACATTTAAACACTTAAAACATATACAAAACATGAACGCATCATTGACATGGCATGTTACAAGAATCAGCACATCATCTTCGTCAGTTGACATCATCGTACGCAAATGGTAACTTGCTTATTAATAGCTAACAATAAAACTTATTTTTCTATATTCATTACATTTCAAATTTTAACTAATAAAAAAAGTAAAAAAGTAACTATGTGTCATTTTGGTTCGGGTCAAGACGGGTTCTCACCAAAATGAGTATGGATCAGAACGGGTCAATTCTAAAAAGCATCATTTTACATCTTTCCAAAACGAGAAGGGGGGACAACAGATCAATTCTAAAAAAACATCATTTTACATCTTTCCAATTTGAGTACGGGTTAGAACGGGTTCTAACGAAAATGAGTACGGGTCAACATATTATTTCGAGAACATTAAAAGGTATCATTATATCATTATGTTGAAATCTGTGTGATAAAACAACACTAATTTACACAAAATTTCACCAATAACACTTGTGGTTATTTTAATTTCATTTCAACAATCGTCGGTAAACAAAATCCGTGTTTACAAAGATTTTGTTATTGCTCTCACCATTAATTTAGTGATATCTTTTATCAATTACGAATCAAATTAGAGAAAATCATAAGCAGGAGCAGATAGATGGCTATGATACCTTCAAATCTGAATAAAAAACATACCAATCGGACAATTATAAATGACCATCATTCATGGTGATCAATTGATTTACCACTTTGCAATCAAGGAGTCGATTCAACGAAGAATGAAACACATTTCATGAAGAAAATTAGGAGAGAATGGAGCTGGAATAATTAAACCTGATTCGCCAAGCGTTCTTCTGGATCTGCACGTCAGGTGATAGACTATGAGAAACCTAAAGCCAATGACCCGTTCTCTTTTCTTACAACCCATTCTGACCCTCAACTCCTTTTCTTCAGCCCAATGTGATCCGTACAATTATTTCTTTACTTTCATGCATGCCCATTTAGACCTTTTTGGAAATAATATGTTGTCCAAAACAACCCACATGCTAATATTAGAAGTTCAAATCAACCTATTTATTATTGTTTGTGTTAAATTTGTCAGGTCTAGATAGAGTACTTTTCTAGTGATCATCTCTATAAAAAGAGTATTTATTTATTTATTTTATTACAAACAAGTCACTATTATTTTAAAAAGTACATAAAATAATTAATAACTACATTTCACAAGCCATATATATTAGAATGAACAATATCACACTCACATATATAGTTCTAGAAATTATAATTCGTCCAAATTAAATCATTTGTTTTTTAATAGAAAACAAAGAGTCCTAAAAGTTCTAGTGACTAATATGTTTGTTGTTTCAAATTTCCATAAGTTGGTGAGAGATGGGATGGTTTGTGGGACCAAGTAATTAGCTAATGGTGAAAACTTGAGTCCCCTAACATGGCTCCTAGGGGACCTGAAATCATGGTTGTAGATTTGAAGACATACATTAGGATTCTCCATAACACTTATTTAAACCTAATTATCACCTTTTTCAACTTTTGCATTATTGTTATTATAATTATGCATACATATATGTGGATCCAATGGTTTTTGTTTACATATTCATCAACGAACTACATAAATCTGAAAAGGGGTTGGGCCACCATGACCCACATTTAGGGTTTTAATGAAGTTGATGTTTACTCATACATTATGGTTCATGAAGTGACATTCCCATCTTTATTTCCTCATAAAGCTTTGGTTTTTAACTATGGAGTTGTTGGAAACTTTAAATGTTAATTGGTTTTTCCTTTTTTGGTTAGGTTTAGTTAACTTTTAGGTTACGATTCAATGTATCATATGTTAAGATGCAATGTATCAATCGTTAGATTGTGTATACGTAATGTAACAACAATGCCAGTCACGTATAACAACTAAATGGATGTATAATGGTGATGCGATGATATTTCTAATGTTGAGTTCTTAAGTTTACTTATACTAGGAAGTTTTATCATAAAACAGTAATATAGCATGTATTAATTAATTAACAAATTTGAAAAAGATATTTATTTATTTATTACAAATAAATATATATAACAATAAATAGTATTTATCAAAATGATTTTGAAAAGTAATTTAATAAATAGGCTACTGCAATTAACTAAATAAATTTGCTTATATGTTTTATGAAGATAATCATATAAAGTTATACACTTGTCTAGATATATGTCTATAACTAATGTATAAGTTTAGCCGTTTTGGAGGTTGAAAACTTGTAGAAAAGTTATTTTAAATATAAATAAGAATCATTTCCTTTAGTGTATATAACATAAAATAGAACCCAAATGGTGGTTCACAAATGGGATTTTGAACCAAACTGGATCGGTTTTAAAGCCAGTTTGAAAAGAGTCAAAAAAGATTCAAAACAAATTGAACAAAAACTAGTTTGGATTAGAAACCAAACGGAATCTGTACAAATCAGAGGGGGGAAACCGATTTAATGAGGCAATTTTCTATTTATTTTTTTAATTTTTAAAATTACACCAAAGAAAGATTGTGATTGACCACATTCGGATATCATTATGTTTTTGAGAGAGCACTTATATATGGGAGACTAGTTTTAGTAAACCCGTGTATTACACGGGTTAAACAAATAAATTATTAAATATAATAAAAATTTATTAAGTATAAAATGATATTTGACGATAATATTTGATTGAAATTACATATGAGTAAGAACAATATGTAAAAAAATAATTATATCAACTTTTTAAACTTTTGTTATAAATTTTTTTTTTTAAAAAAAATATTGTGTATCAAAACAAACCGTATTAAAAAATATAATTTTAGAAAAAATTATTATAATTTTTAATTTTAATTATTTTTTGTTTATAAAAAAATTACTTTTTAAAAGCACTAATTTTAAAAAAGTTTGATGTTTTATAAAATTTCTTATTTTATAAAAATTATATTTTAGAAATAACATAAATAAAAAAATATTTTTTTAAATTTATTAAAAAAACTATTTTTATTATAAAAGAAGCTTCGCCCACGGGAGGCGTAGAAACCATGTGGTTTTTAATAAGAAACATAGTGTTCAATTCTCTTTTGTTTGTTATAGCTCTAGAAGTGTAAAAATACAAAGTTAATTTGATAGAGTGGCTCAAAAATCTAGGATTGTATTTGCAATTGTTATGCCCCTATCACCTTTTTAGGTTGTTTTAATAAAATGTTGGTTCTATAAAAGATTAAAATTATAAATATCAAGATATGGCGTTATAACATATTATTGTTATTTTAATCTATTATATTTCACACTTCTATAAAACAAGTTTGTAACTTTTTCTATATTCCTAAGTCCGAAACACATTGTCATAGTCTAGAAAAAAAAAAGATCAATAACACTTAATGGTATTATTTTTAAGCATGAGTAGGAATGTTCATCGAATCGAATAAGTTGAATTTTGAAATTTTCAAGCAGGATTCAAATTCGATTTGAATTCTAAAAAGATAAGTCGAATTTGAATTCAAAATTTTCAAACAGGATTCGAATTCGATTCGTATTCGAAAATTTTTTGCATTTGAATCGAATAAGAATTTATTGGATTTGTATTAGCAAAAAATAAATAATCGAATAATATTTTCAAAACTAATTCGAAATATACAATTTTAAATTAGAAACAAGCATTACAATAAAATATTCCAAGTTTCAAATAAGTCAAAACATACAAATTGTATTTTATAAATTTTAGATTATGTATTTTATAAATTTATAAATCTTAATTTATCATATGCATATTTCTAAATCAATATATAAAAAAATAAAGGTAAGTGTGTGTATTTCTAATTCAATTTTCGAGTCGAATTGAATCGAAAATCACAAATTCGCAATTCAATTCGAATTCGATAATTAGACTTCAAATCGAATCGAATTTCGAATTAGTGATTTTCGACTCAATCGAATCGAATTTTGAGTTTTTCTAATCCGATTTGAATATTGAACAAATCTAAACATGAGCGTTCAAATATATGCATATGCCCATATAAAAATAGTAAAAAAATGTTTGTTGTTTAGGTAGTAGATATTTAATTGCTTTTTTGCTTTTAAATTTAGAACTATATATTTCTTAAAGTTTGGAGGTCTTGTGAGTTTGATTGACAATGACCAAAAGGTAAAGAATGACATGTTAACTACTAGAAGTTAGGTGTTTGAAGTTAATTATATTGGCCATATCAATATAGGCTAATATAAGCACATAGTTAATCATGTAGTTTTATTTTTGTTGTTTACATTAATTATGGATTGATAGAAATCTTAAAAAGATTTTGAATTAAGCTTCAATAGTCTTCATGATTTGAAAATAATACATATTGTCTTTCTTAACATCATTTTTCACTTAAGCTTCCATCACATGTAAACTAATTGGCACAACTCTTTAAGCAAATACTACCAAGGTTAATTTAAAGAGAACAATGAGACATTACAAAAACGAACGGTATCACATACGGTCTAATATGTAAAAATCTACTTTTAATTGGTTGCCCGACAATAAATTGTTGCTAATACTCCATCAAAAATATGATCATGGTAATATGATTTCCAACAGACTACTTATGAACATTTAACAACAAAGTTATTGAAAGATTTTGACAGCTTATATGATCATATTCAACTTTAATATAATCATATCAGAAACATTTTTCCTCTTGAATTTTTTCAAATCTTGGGTTTTCTTCACAAAAATAACTAAGCTTCATCTGACAACTACAAGATTCACATAAAACACAAATAAGTGTCTAAATTATAAATTTTGTAAAAAAATTTACTTAAAATGTAAAGAAAAATGTATTGTAAATATATATAATTATTAACATATCATTGAGCGATAAATTTTGCATCAGATCTTAGGTTCTCTGTTGCACTACCTAAATAGGGTTCTTTTCACATTTACCTCTCGATGCTTGTACGATATCTGTCATTGAGGAATACTTAAGCTTAGAGGGTGGTCCCCCTTTCTCGCGTAAAAGTGATCAAATTTTGAACACTCTGTGTTTTACTTGGAAGGATCGAACCATGGGAACGAATCTACACGACTATCACCTTCTTCTACCAGATCTTTCAACTTTTTACAACTACAGTTCAGAACGCCCTTGACTAGATTAATAGAATAAAAACTCAAAGGTCTTGAAAGCTTACTTGATTATTAGAAAAAATTTTAGAACCCTAGTTTTGGATGTTTCGCCCCAACCTAGGTTAGCCACCAGAGGAAAGTGCTAGACCAAAATTTGTTGTTGAAAATCGTAATAGGCTAGCACAGCTCGCTTCGCTCTTCAAGCTCTGCCTCTTACTCAACCATGTCATCTATAAAGAAAGCCCTTTCTCTAGAAGAGAAGAATGTAAGCTTTCAAGCCGTAGCTTGCTAACAATTAAAATAGTCCTTTTTGGTCGGGGCCAGCCACCAACTCAATAACCTTTGATACTTTTAAAATGTAGTCTTTCGCTTTGTTGTTATTATCTTAGATTGATTAGCAGACAATAGGTTTCATGATTGCAAATAGCCACTCTTAGGGTAGGAAACCCATAATCTTATTTGATTCATTGCACATTAAGAGAAATTATTTCAAGACAGTTACCATAAAGTCAGACCTTTTACCAATCCTATCTCATCAATGTCGTGTGACTAAAAGAAGGAACTTTATAATGAAATGAAAGAATTGCAAAGGAAAAGTTTTTAGCAACAAAATTATAAACGTATCGTGGGATCCGTAGAATAATTTGTCAATAATACTCATTTGTGTAGTAATGACACTGCTAGAGAAATGATATTGCCAAAGAAATTGGTCTTAATGATACTTGTTACATTTCAGTACTCAAGAGATACTAACTCAACTTCCAAGGTCTAAGTATAACACACTACTAGAGAAATGATAATGTATGAATCATCTTAAGTTATAACGCTTGATCTTCAAAACTATTAAGGAATGTATAATTGAAAACAGGATGTTTAATTTTTCTCTCTTTAACATTTTAGAGTTTTTTTTTTATGTTTTAACTATAATCCAATAAAAGAACACCACATTGATATAGAAATTTTATATTATTATTGGTGCAATTTTATAATTAAAAAATCTCATTAACCTTTTTTCTTAATTTACCAATATGAGTGTTAGTCACGTGTGATGTCATGTTGACTAAAATGTTATCTCCTCACATTAGGCTGAAAACCTTTTGAAAATCTTTATTTGCATTGTCTATGATCATCTTCCCATAAGCTAAAGTGTTTTCATACAAATGCACTTATGGTGTTATGTGTTTTTTGTGTTAAGATTCATATGTATACTTGTAAATTGGAACAATTTAAATTTGGTAAATAATTATACTTTTTAAAAATAACTAGTTAAAATAATTATTAATATATAAATCTTGATCAAATATTCATGTAATTTTTCTTTTTTATTAGCTTTTGAAAGTCACTCTAAACGTAGCAATTTAAAAATATCGTGGAATTAAAAGCATTTACCGACTAAAGTTTTTCCACCATTGTTTTTCAAGTCATAAAGTAACGGGCATACATGTTCCATTGACAAGAGATTCCACGTGTCTCAAATTTCTACATAGTTGATTTTAGTTGTAGATGAAATTCCATCATGGAGTCATAATTTATATTTAATGAGTCTCATAGAAAAAATAACTTGCATATTTATATGTTAAATATTTTGTAAGTATAAATTAAAAAAACATCTATTAAACATTGGCGGAGGATAGTGGAGGCCGGGGGGGCGCCCGCCCTACCTCTTTTTTTCGTCGATTGTGTTAAATTTTAGTCCGTTAGTGTAAATTTTTGGCCCGATAGTGTAAATTTTTATCTAAATATCGAGTTCGCCACCCTCCCCCCCAAAAAAAAATTTTTAATTTCGCCTCCGCCCCCTTAAGGGAATGTTCAAGCTCCGCCACTGCTATTAAATAACTAAGAATTCAAATATATGGTTTTAGGGTTAACTAAAACTTGAAAAAAAGTAAAGAACAATCGTGATATATGAAAAAAAAAAAGAAAAAGAAGTTAATATCGTTAAGTGAGTCATGTTATGTTAACCAGTTGAATCTGATATGAACTCAAACTTGCAAACTCGACATGAAATTCGATATGTAATCCAACACATATCATGTATGGATAATTAAATAAGTAAAACATCTTGATCAAAACAAATTGCGTTTAAAGAGAGGAAAATAAAGCACATGGTTTCACCCCATTGATGAAGGGGAAAACATGTGAATAGTGGCATCATCCATCCATGGTAGGGTCTAGATATAGCATATTGGTCATACATGGGACCCACAAATGGTGTTAGGACCCACCTGAACTAACCTCCTAGTTTGGAATTTTAAGTAGGGACTAGGGAGGTGATTAATTACCATTTTGTCAAATCAAGGTTCTCCATTTCATCAAGAATTTTCTATAAACAAATGGATTGTAATGGTTTCCATCCCATAGTTGAAAATAAATTAATCAAATACTATTAAACACTTTTAAAGGCCCTTAATCATGCTTACTTTGTGGATGTGATTGAAATTGATGCCTATATTATCACCTTAAGATTTCCTAAATCTCCATGTGCCCCCACCAAGTTGTGCTTTGTCAAGACAAATATTAACCAATCAAAATCATAAATGAACCTCATTAAACTTCAAATCAATGTTTTCGAAATCAAATCGATAACTTTCTCGATTCAGCGGTTTAACTAGTTCTTTTAATTAAAAAACCGCTCAGCCAAAAAAGTGAGAAGGTATGCATTAATTTTTTTCCAGATGTCTTATCTGGTTTTCTCAAAACCAACGAGTTCCTTTGTGTCATGTGTATTATCTTGGAATCAAACCATTAGTACGGTCCGATCTTATTTTAATAAATATGACCTGTTGGATTTGATATAATAATTAAAGCAGCACTTCAAATTATAGTTTTTGGGGTTCTAACTTTGTTTCCTGTAATTGATAAACTTATTTGATTATTTTTAGAAACTAAATATATTTAGAAAAAACAATCCAAGATTTCTATGAAATAAACGAGCAACAAGTGTCATTTAGTCAATAAATAATATAGAAAATTATAGAAAGATATTGTAACATTTATGGATGTAAATTAACTTAATAGAATTACTTTATGCTTGACTAAAAAATAAAATCAAAAACTTATTATGCATCATTACCTTGAGTGTAATATTATATTTATGAAATCAAAATGATATCCCACATCATGATACAACTCCATTAACTTTCTAACCAATCTTTTTGTTAACCAATTGCTTTGAAAGAGTCCAAAAAGATAAACCATCCAAATAGGTGACTTAGTTTTCAAGTTGTAATCTCCCTTTTTTGGATATGTCTAAAGCATATTTTCTTAAAGTATTCCAAACAATGTGGGTATGACTCAATAAGTCCTTACATGTATTCCAAGTGACACCACCTACTTCTTTCCTTTTTCTAAATTAATAAATAATATAGAAGATGGAGGAAGATGTGGAGTTAACTTTAAGTCATGTGAACTTTGAAAATTTGAGTCCTCCTCTCTTTGTCATTTTATGTATGTAAAAGAAAAAGAAAATACAAGAATCAACCCATATTATAAAAGTTAAGCGTGAGTTAGTCTATGACTATTATTTCAATCAAAGACAATCTTTATAAGTTTAATTATTTGTGTTTAGAGATATGGACAGAAATAAGCACAAAAGGATGTATATAAACGAATAGTTATTTATATAAAATATGAACAACTAGCTTAATAACCCGTGTATTACACGGGTTTAATACATAAAATATTAAATAAAATAAAATTTTGTTAATTATAAAATGATATTTTAAGACAAAATACGGTTGAAATTATGTTTAAGGACTATAGGTAACAAAATAATGATATCAAGTTTTTAAACTTTTTTTTGTTTAAAAAAACTAAATATTTTGTTTCAAAACAAAAAGTTTTATAAAATTTATTTATAATTATTTTTTATTTATAAAAATTTTACTTTTTAAAAATGTTGATTTTTAAAATATTTTATATTTTTAAAAAAGTTTGATGTTTTTGAAATAAAGATTATTTTATAAAAATTTGTTTCTTTATAAATAATATTGATTAAAAGATTCATTTCTAAATTTATTAAAAAATATTTTTAGTCTATAAATAAATTAAATAATATTATTAGTAAGTATAGTAACTATTAAATAGGAGAGAGAAGCGAAAAAATTATGTTGAGGATGAATGTGGTGCTGCCACGTGTCCCTATTAGTTACTCTTTTATTATAATATAAAGATATAAAGATGGTGATATAAATCATAATTATATGAATTCTAGCATTGTAGATTAGATTTAGACTTTATATAAAAACAATATGAGAATAGGGTTGGGATTTGGTAGACTTAGTCAAGCAAATAAGACACATTGAAAGTGGTTTTGGGTTGGGGTTTTTCTCATTAAAGTAAACATATAGACGGCTACTTAAACACCACATGACATGTAAACAACAAGCCATTACTTGTGTATACGTGGGGGACATCGCACATGATATTATTATATATACATTGGTCTTTGTGTAAAAGCTAAATAACAAAAACCTTAACGGTCTATGTTATATGATTGGCATCACAAAAAGTTTTATAAATTTTTGGAATTGGTTACAAAGAGATTTATTCTCCTATGTTAGATGCAAAAAAATCTTAATATATTGCTTGTATGTAATGGTATGAGAAATACATAGATACGTGTCTAACTGATGTTACTAGTGCGTATTTGATATTAAGATTCAATTAATCACATAAAATACTGGAGGGTTGAGATAGGGCTATTGTACGTGGTTGTATTAACAATTCAACTATCATAATATTTGACCATATTACCACGGGGTGATTTTTACACCATCTCTCTTAGCCATACATCATAAGTTAATTGCTTTTATGTTTTTTTTCTCTTTCTCTTTCTTTTATCATTTTGTGATTCGCAAAAGGTAATCACCTGAAGACAAAATAAATTAGTGATGTATGGCTAAAAGGTAAATTGTAGAAAATAACCTGTCATTACCAAATTTTGACTTCAGACTATAGCATTTTCTCTCTCGCAAACACTGCCCTTTTCTGTTGAACACACGTATCGATTTTGATTTTATGGGACCAATTAATTAAGTGTTAAAACATGTTTGATGAATTACATTAAATAGTGATTACATATTTACATGTGAACCAATGCTAGTGTTCTTTCACATGTATTTGATGCATTTAATCAAACACTTATGGTGTTACATAATTTAGATATTCGTCAAGTTTCTTCTACGACAAAATCAAACCTTATACAAACCTATGAGAAATATAAATGAATATTTTGGAACGGTTAATTATATTTAATTTCCAAAATGTTTGATTTCTCAAAGGTTTGTAAAAAGTTAGATCATATGACGTATACGAGAGTTGACATCAGAATAGAAGAAAAGAAAGAAGATGAGTTCTTCACAATGGAGGAGTAAAAGGGTTGGGTTTTTAATTGTTTTTAGGAAATTTTTTTATTTTAATACAAAGGGTTAAATAGTTTATTTTTTATTTGCTTCAACTAACAGATTTTACAACGGCTATCTGTTCTAAGGATCAAATGTGTAAAATGTGAGCAAACAGTTTGCATCATATGCGTAAATCTCTCAAATAAAAACGCAAAAGTGAAATTTCAACTAATCACATGGAATGTCCGTATAAATTTCAACTTACCACATGAACCATCAAATACGGTAAATTTCGACTTATCACGATTATATATATCATGGTCATTTTCCATGAAAATTTTCCGACACAACAAACTTTTTACCATGCTTCGGTAAAGCTCCATCTCACTTTTCTTAAGATGAACTTAAACACTTGGTTGACCTTTTCTTTCTACAGTTTAGATTTCATTCTTTTAATCTGAATGATTAGATTACCTAAAAGTTTAATGTTGAAATAAATGAAGTTTTGAAATGTGTTCACTATTATCAAATTAATGTTGAAATAAATAAGAAAACTAGAGAAAAGCAATGAAATTGATCATATAATGTATAAATTTTTTTATCGCTACCCTCTATATACATGTGTGAGTATATATAAATAGAGTTATGAATCAAATAAAATCGTAGCATGGTTTTACATATACGTCACACATAGATTACGTATACGTAACCATTTTTCATTCAACATAGTGTTACGTATACATAAGACTCTTCATTCTTGTATGTATGCTCAACATATATGTACCAAATACTTCAATAACATTTTAGCAATTGAAATAACAAAAAAATGATGAATTATGTTATTTGTTTTTGTGGTTTTCTTTGGTTTTCACATAACTATTAGTTTTCTCAGAAACCATCCCATATATATATATATATATATATATATATATATATATATATATATATATATATATATATATATATATATATATATATATATATTAACCATTTAGTTTAAGACTATCCCAACACAGAGATGCATCATTAGGGCACCCACAATTCGTGGGTTTCTCACGTAGTCAAGGGTGGCCAAGAAGGACTTCAGTTTTATTTTCTTTTTTCACTCACGGATCTAATAATTAAATATTATATATTGAGTTTATGCAGAAAGAAAGGGTTTAACATATTATAGGTAAATATTTTTATAAAAGAATAGTTAAAAAACTAATGTGACATACTGACTACATATTAACTAGGTCTTAACGTAAAAAGGATGATCGAATTGTAATATTACTTTTAACACTAAATTATGTCCTCATGATAATATTTTCAAACTCCAAAAGGGTACTCTGGAGTAGAGAATATATCATGTATGCCTCTAATTATCATTATACATTTGTTTAACCATACAAGACAGATGAGTTCCATCTTTCAAAAAAGAAAAAAAAGACTGCCACATGTTAACAAATAATACCATATTTTTAAGATACCAACAATGCCCATATAAAGACAAATCTAAACCATTACAAAGCATGCATGTTTATAATATAAGTGAACCTAATGCACATCTATTTAATATATACTTTTTTGGGAACTTAATTGGCCATGGTATATGAAATTCTTGCAAGTTCTTCATACATGCATGTTCTTGCATGATGTCTTGACCTAGTTTTCATTAAATATTTTTCTAAAAGGAGGGTTTGTAATAAAAGAATCCTACAAGTATGGCATGTGTCCCATAAAGAATCTAAGTAGATGTGGTCTATTAATTGTTTAAGGTATAAGATCCAAAGACTTTTCATTCATGTTCAACAATAGTCACGGTTGGTTCTTAGTTCTTACCCATAAAGAATCATAAACAGCTAGTTCACTGCCTTTGTGTGTAGACCCTAGGTCACCTTATGTACTTGTTTTAATTAAAAAAAATATTTTTGCCTAAATACTGGATCAAATTGTTTTATTTTATTTATATTTTATGCATATTTAACATCTAAGCTAAGGCGTGTACTAGTAACTAGATAACCTATCAAGACATATTTCCATTCTTTTTTTTTTTTTTTCTGAACGGCTGGCATATTTCTATTTGATTATGTTAGTTACAATAAAATGTATTTAGATTTAGATTAGGTGGTTATAATGCATTATTGTTTATACATATTATAATAAATTAGATTTAGTAAACCCGTATAATACACGGGTTGAATAAATAAAATATAAAAAATAAAAAAGTTTTATTTATAATAAAATTTTAAAATAAGATATTATCGAAAATTTCTTTGTTATAAATAGAATAAAAAATTTATTTCAAAATAAACATTTTTAAAAAATGTAATTTTTATAAATTTTCTTATTATAACTCTTAATTTTAATTGTTTTTTGTTTATAAAAATTACTTTATAAAAACACCATTTTTAAAATTTTTCGTATATTTAAAAAAGTTTGATGTTTTAGAAAAATCTCTTTTTTTATAAAAAATTATTTATTTAGAAATAACATTAATAAAAACTATTCCAAACTAAAAAATATTATATAATTTTATTAGTGATTAATAGGAGTATGAATGTGATGCCGTCACGTTTACCCATTAGTTACTCTTTTATTAAAGTAGAAAGATTTTGTGACCTTGTATTTAAGAAAGACGTGATACTTTTTGTAAGGAAAGAGATATTATGTGTATAGATATGTTTAGTAAGATAATTGTCACATATGATTATATGAAGTTATGAACTATATAAAATGACATAAACAAAGAAATAAAAACCAGATATGAGCATATGAAACACACATGATTGAAGAGTTTTTGGATAGTTTTATTTATCAAAAGCTAACTTCTTTTTGAAGTTGTTGTTTGGTTAAAGACTGGTTTCAAGGACTGACGGAGGTGGTTAGGCGGCAAAGGGTAAATGGTCGGCTGTGACGGATTTGGGTAGCGCACGGTGGTGATGGATGAACGTACATTGATCAGTTAGGTTGTGAATTGTGGTGGTGCATTTCTAGTTCCATTTGAAAGATATATAATACATCTAATAACAATATAAATAATATATTAAGTGAAGTTTAATCAAAAGGCAACAAGATATCGCATGATTATACACATGTTTAAAGTTAATTAAACCAAAGTTAGTTTGGTAGTTTGTTACATAAAATAGCAAAACTTTTATAATTTCATTCGCTTCGGTGTTGTTTGCTTTTTTTAAACTAGATTAGAAACTCATATAATACATAGGTGGAACAAATATAACATGTTATAATAAGTAGTTTTTGTAAAGATCTTTTATGTTAATTATCAATTAAATAAGAAATAGTTAAGAAATTATATATAAAACAAATTAATAAAAATTAAGAATTGTAAAAATACTTTTTAATATATGATATAATTGAAATCTAATGATTTAGTAAGTTTTAATAAATTACTAGAATAGAAGAGATATATGATATAATTGAAAT
Organism: Flaveria robusta; assembly: GCA_025506415.1. Taxonomy (NCBI): domain Eukaryota; kingdom Viridiplantae; phylum Streptophyta; class Magnoliopsida; order Asterales; family Asteraceae; genus Flaveria; species Flaveria robusta. The sequence continues at coordinate 19,317,818 of CM046468.1, forward strand.
CTAATGATTTAGTAAGTTTTAATAAATTACTAGAATAGAAGAGGTATGCGAGAAACAGAAATTTGGATTTAAAAAGAAAGTCATCACTTGTCCTCTAGTTGTTCATTTATTATAGAGTAAATTATTATTTTTTTTCATGTGATTTGTTCACTTACATATAGCTTGTTACAATTCCATTAATGTATCATTGCTACATTCACAACACCTAAATCAAATCTTTGATCAATAAATCCTTGAGCTTTTTATTATCTATTGAATCACTATCATCTGCAGAAGAGGTGGATAGAGCTGGTTTCTCCTGGTGTTCGGGAATCCATTGTGAAGAGGTTTATAATAAATACTATCACATCTACTCGTCTTCTCTCCTATATCGTGATACAACCTCACTCGAATTAAGCGTTTTTGTTTTGTATTTTAAAGAGTAATATTTTCAATTTATATGTTATAACATTTTAAACTAACGAAGTTAATGTTTTTAGATGGAAATTTCAACTTTTCAATTTAGGGAAACCAAAGACAAAAGAACATTTTTTAAATGAAAATAACAATTTGACCACATTAGGAGAAAAAAACAACAATTCACTCTTTATTATATTGTATAAATATAGATTACACTATCAGTTTAATAAAATTTTAATTAGTGCATTAGATGTGACCCAATTACTTATGTATAAAGATAACTTAATATATTAAATACTTCGGGCCATTAGATCTGTTTCTTTTAATCTAAGGTCGTTAATTATAATCAAAATCTTCAACCCATTTAACACACTCAGTCCGATTTTTTTATTTTATTTTATTTTTTTTGAAAAATCACTGCTAAATTGATTTAACTTGTTTAACCCGCTTTTATAGTTAATTTTTTATATTAAATTCATTGGAGCCCAGCCTATTTTCTTCTCAACTAGAATTTGAGGATTTAACTCATCACTAAAATTGTTCCTTTATGAAGTGACTATAGTTGAACTAAAGTAACTACGTCAGTAACTAAATTTACCCATTTTACAATAGAACAAGACAGTAACTACATTGAAAGATATCACAACTGTAATACATGGTCAACATTCAACAGTTATGTTTGTGACAATTTACTATAACACATTTTCAAACTCCGGTACCCCTCAAGATTTTTTATTGGCACCTTTTACCCCTGATGTTTTTGAAACTTTAGAATACGACACTTTAACCCCCCCCCCCCCCCCCAGGTTTCTAAAGTTTCGGGTTTACCCCGGTAAAATATAAATTCAAGTCCGTTTACGTTTGTACGTAATCAGAAATGAGTCGGGTTAAATAGAAAATGTTTGCGTGCTTAACTTTATATATTTTTTTAGAACTGTCTAAGCTTCGACAAACATCAACGTTTCGACGTAATTTTTGTTCTGATATTAGTTGAGTCAAATATAAACATTTCAACGTAAGTATTGTTTGAAAACGCATAGGATCAAATATAATACATTTCGTTTACTATACGATTCGACGTAAAATTAATTCAGACATAAATCAAATATAAGTGTTTCAACATATATTTTGTTTGAAAAAAATTGGATCAAATATAATACGTTTTCATTCATCAGTATAAATTCGAGTCACTTCACGTATTGACTTATATTTAATTCGAAAACGAGTCGGGTCGATTGTAATCTATACATCATCACGTAGGTGGGGTTTCTCACCGGACTTTCTTCCCCTCCTACTTTTGATCTTTACATTTTCAGCCCCCGGTACTTTTTAAAAACTTTGTAAAATATCAATTTTACCCCCTTAAGTTTTTAAAGCTTCGAGTTTACCCCTGTGCAATATAAATTCAAGTCCGTTTACGTTTAGACATAATTAGAAACGACTTGGGTCAAATATAAAATGTTCCCAGGCTTAACTCTATACACTTTAAGACCGCCTACATTTCGACATACATCTACTTTTTGATGTAAATTTTGTTCAGAAATAAGTTGGGTCAAATATAAAACGTTTTAATGCTTATTTTTATGTACGCTTTGAGTTGACCTACATTTCGACATTGGTCTGTTTGGAAACGCGTCAGGTCAATATAATATTTTTTCATTTACTATACATTTGGACGTAAATTTAGTTCGAAAAAGGTTGGACCGATTGTAAGTCTATGTTTCGACATTAATTTTGTTTGAAAACGAGTCAGGTCAAATATTAAACGTTTTTGTTCAACGGTATAAATTCTAGTTACTCTACGTATTGACGTAAATTTAGTTTGGAAATGAGTCGGGTCGGTTGTAGTATATACTTTATCACGTCACGTACAATGCCGCGGTAACGCGCGACGGGTAATAAACCTAGTATAACCCATTTACTTATTAATGGGTCAGCTAATAGTCCTACTAGGTTCGTTACAGGCAACATTATATCGTATGTACTGGACTGGGCTCAGTGTTTGAGCTTAGGCCTGGATAAAAAACAGCCCATTGGGCCTAATGCAGCCACTTGACCGTTAGACTGTTAGAGGATGGTGTAGCCGGTACATAATATTTTTGCATAAATTTATTATATATGATTAATGATAGATCATAATTTGGTTAAAATTAGAGAAACAACTTTATTATATTTAATGGTTCATCCCAATATATAATAATAGTAACGAAAATCATTCATCCTTCATTAATTAATCAAATTAATCAAACACATACAGTTTCTAAAAGATCCCAACAATCTTTTAAAACAATTTTAAACTTTGATTATTAACTAACCATTATGAACATGAACAACATACAACCCTATAAAAGCAGTAAGAACATACGAAATAATGTACTAATCAACAAAACACAACAAGATTGATATCGGATGAAACTGTTAGAAACCCATGAAGCATATGCGTCAACCGGTTTTTTTATCGCCTTTGAGGTTGAGATTGAACCATTTTTTCTTAGTTTTGGGATCAGAGGTTCCTTCTTCATTTTGACTGCTGCTGTTTTCACCATCACCACCAGAAATTTTGCTGTGAATTCCACCATTGTTATTATTGGCTTGAGTGTTGCTCCCACTGCCAACAATCACAGATCTGTTTACTGTAAATGATGATTGGATGCTTTCTCGTTCTTTTAGAAGCTCGTCCACCTGTAATATTATCACCATGAAAGAACACCATGAAAGAATATAAAAACTTATAGTATTAGATTCTGAAAGCTATGAAGTTTTGGATGTGTTTGTGTTGTTTAGAGCCGAGTGTTTGGCAAATTCTGATTATATGGAAACCAAAAGACGAAATGACCAAAAAGAATACTCTTATTAAGAAAATGAGAAACGTATCACGAAATGGAAGTGCAAGTGTCGCAATGTATGCTAAAAGAACGATAGATAAACAGGTTGAAATAAGTAATTTCAAAACTGCTTACTCAAAACAACATATTTCACTTTATATAATCAGATAAGCATTTCACATTAGCAAGATCCCATACAACCTTAAAATAGCTTATCAGCGTATTAAGATTACAATAAGCAGATAAGGAGTTTGAGAAATATATGTTTCACAAATGGGCTAAAGGAGAGTCATACCAAAATGCTTATAAGCTCTTATTTTCACAGTGTCAAATTTTGATCAAAAATTATTTATTGGAGATGAAAATAAGTATATTTTCATATTAGTTTTAAGATATATTATATTTATCTCTTTTTGGTAATTATGTGTGTTATAAACACAAACAAAAGTGCATACATTCTGTTTTTCCTGGCTGTATCTGTTGGTCACTTCTTGGAATCGGGCCAAAGCCTGCAAAATATCAAACAAGAAACACCTCAGGACATAATTATAACACTGTAAACGGGCCAGAGACTGTTAACCCATTTTTTCTTGGCCCGACCCATTCATAAGTAAATGTGTTGAAATTATGCCTGTCGGTATTCTGTCTCAAACTGGCGTAGCTCGGTTCTTTTTCTCAAAATCTGCTGCTCAATATCCTTTAGTTTTAGTGTTGAATCCTCATATGTATTTGCACAAATAGCTTCTATTGTATATGATGCTGTTTTAAAAAAATTGTCTCCTGTGTAAAAACAAAAAAATGTAATGTTCTGCATAAATTAAAATCCCAAGAAAGAAATAAAACAAACAGATAAATAGAGTTTCTAACCATAAACAGCAAATATATGGGTGCCTGATTTTAGTTCCGAGACCTCACACGGTTGAAGACCTTCCAACTTTTTAAAGAAAGCAGCTTCAGGGTCCTTAGCCATTGCTAACTGCACAATTAATTTTGTAATTTTAGTAACAAAACTAAAAAAATGATGTGTTTATTATAAAACGTATTAAAAAAATTGGTGATGCTTACCGAATTAACAACTGAATCCATTCTGTATACTTGAAAATGCAAGAAATACATCCCTGCTGATGTCACCTTGCCCACCTTCTCACAATCTTCCTGCACGAGATGATGTCATAAATGGTATTAATTTTGAAAAGAAACATGAAAACAGTTAAAGTTAATATTAATGAAATTACCTGCAATGCAAGACTATATCCCCCACCATAATCTTGCTCAAAATAAAGAAGCTGTGATGTTAAATTAACATAAAGATTAGTATTTTACTAAAGGAATATGAGAAAACAAATAACATGAAAAACATATTCTGAAAACTTGAAGTACCTTAAATTTGCTTTGTGCAGCTGATGTAACTCTAACAACAATTCCTGATTGAGCTTGTTCTTCGCTTATTGTAACACTGAAAAAATGTGCACATTGTTTCTCGACCTAGAATTTAATTCAATTAAGGTAACAAATTTGCTAAAAATATGATTTTGTAACACATAAAATACACACCTTTCCACTAACTGTTGTTCCTATAGGAAGGGGTCTGATAGTGACGGTTCCACTTAATGCTTCTTCAAGAACATTGGCTGAAATAGATGTCTTAATAGGAACTCCAAGCTTACTTAAAGATTACAAAACAGAAACAGCAAAAGAATGAATATTTGAGGAAAAGGGAATTAAAAATAATATGTTTTTACAAAACAATACCTGAATAATGCTGCAAACATTGTGTTAACTGTTCCAAGGTTTGATAAATCGATTTCCATATCCATGCCTTCAGCATCAATAGCCTATTCAGTTGATTTAATGTAATGAAATGAAATATAAATCATAGAAAAATATGTTTGTGTGTCTACTCATACATATATGTACGTATATATATACAGAAGATATATATTATTACAAAAGACTACCTCAAACCCTGAAATATCATATTGCCTTCTCTTTTCCGGATCAGATAAAATGCTGTAAGAATATGCAACCTCTTTGAATAGCTCAGAGGCTTCAGGATTACTAGCATTTTTGTCAGGGTGATACCTGTATTCGATCGATATTAGTAATATTTGTATGTGTAATCTAATGTCTGATTATAGTTTCTTTTTTGTGAAGGTGTGTCATTTTAGATATAAACACATGAATGATGCACCAGTTAACATTAAGAACTTTCCAAATTACGAATACTGAATCTATATTAACAATATTTACATATGTAATCTATCATCTGGTGCAAGTTGTGACATGCTAGATATAAACACTTAGAAAGTTATTATCTCTTTAAGAACAAGAATCATAATACTTTCAAACAGCTTATCTGCTTATTGTGATTCTTAACAAACTCATACGCAAACTACAACAACTCTTGATAAAATCAAATTACACCTAAAAACAGTTTAAGAACTTTGCAAATTTCGAACACGAAATCAATGGAATTGAGTAATAACTTAACAACAGGCAGAATTCATCAAATTGCAAAGTAACAACCCACCCACTACCAAATTCATTATCAAGATATGAATTCAAACACCAACTAAATTGAATTGTCCCCAAAATATTTCAAGAAATGCGAACAATAAATCAATGAATATGAGTAGTGACCTAAAAATTAGTAAAGGGAAACAAGAGAGCAAACTTGAGAGCAAGTTTTCTGTAAGCAGATTTAATCTCCTGATCAGAAGAATCTCTTGAAACACTCAAAACTTCATATGGGTCTCTTCGATTTGCAATTACAGGGGTTTTTGAAGAGGTTTCCCCTTCATTCTTCGAACCCCCCATCCCCTTTCTTCGTTGTTTATCTTCAAAATTCAATCAATCACTTCACCACAGATTGTAGAGTAAATTCTTCAGAAACCCTTGTTTATCTGCAAAGAGTATTGAAGATCGATTGCACAAGAAGTGTAGATCGATTGCAGTATCGATTTTTTTTTTTTTAGAAATGATGATAATCGAAGCTACTATGGTGAAATTTAACAGAAATGAAAGGGGAAAATGCCAAATTTGAAAGTAGATGAATTTTTGAAAATCCTAAAAGAATTTACTTGACAATCCTAAAAAAGTTTCTTTTTAATTAACTTTTTATATGGGTAAAAAAAATTTTGAAAAATAAGAAGATGTTATATAGTAATTTTTAAAAACAACTTTTAATCCTATTTTTTATTATACTCTTTTGTTATCTTCTATTAATTCCCCCTCATTTTTTAAAATATGTTGTTTTTTGTTATTTTACAACTTTTTAGTTTACAAGTTAATTCAAATATTTTTTTAGAAACTTGTTTTAAAAGTCATAAGTTCATATGTTTTTTTTTTCTCAAAAGTCATTTTCAACTTAAATAACCAATCACAAACATGACCTATGTACGAAAGAAAGCTGATTAGGGTAATTGTAAAATGAAATTTTTTCATTCATTTATTTTCATCTGTTTGTTTGCTTCAGTGAATAACGTAATCTAAGCTAAACAACAAGATGGGAAAGAAAATAAATGACACATAAGTTTGTCTTATTGCTCATGTAGGGTAAATTTATATAACTAGTTTTTTTACATGCCGCGCATTGCGCCAGATTTGTACACGACGTTATAAAATATAGACTAAAAATTGATCCAGCTTTTCTTCAGACTACATTAAGTCAAATTGTAAATTAACTCAAATTCATACTACTAATCAAAATCGTATTATACCTAATCCGCCTCTTTTACGAACAAAATTATATCGAAAGATAAACCAACTCAAAAACATACACAAAAAACATATAGATTGCAATTATCCCGGCCTTTTGTCAAAGTGACATTTTAAATTTTTTTTTTTAAAGTGTTCGGTGGAAAGGTGTTAAAATTAACCAGTTAAAAATAAACATTCAATAAACAAATATTATTATTATTTTATATCATTATTACTGTTCAACTCTATATGCTTTAATATATAAATAATAATAATAATAATATGGAATTAGTAATTGTCCAATAAATTAAAATTAACAGAAAAAGGCTTCAAGAGTAGGATGAGGTGATTAGCACGATACTGATATCAAAAATACTGAAAATAAAATTAAGTAAAACATATGTTGAATTTGGTATTAAAACTGTCACTTCAGTATAGGTAAGACATCGGTAACACTATAGGGATTTCGGTACTTTACCGCTTTTGTGTTTTTCTTGTCGAAAGGCATCATGGTTTGTATCTATTTATCGCTTAGTTTATTTCTATCTTTTCGATCACAAAAAAGTGTTTGTTTATGTAAAAGAAAGTATAAGCTTGTTAAGCAAACATTAATTAAGAAACTGAATGTGTATTAGGTTAATTTTGTTTAAAAAAAAAGCAAAAATAGTTTAATTAGTACGCATGTTAGGCAACATGTTACATACAGTTATTTTCCTCTAAACATTTTCACATAATTCTATTAAGGCATAAGTATCCTTTTTAATTTTTATATTTATTCAATTTATAATAAAGAGCAGCACTTTATGATGATCTAAATCAAATGGGAATGATTAAAAGAGTATATATGCATGTTAACAGTTAAAACAAGTATTGTTAAGACTTAAGAGATCTTTTAGTGAAAACCTAAGTTCTTTATAATATGTTCAATTAGTTTGATTATAACAGCGAAAATATTCCATTGGAATTTTTTAAAAATTAACTTTAAAAACATAAATGTAAAACGGGAAAACAATTAGTTGTTATCATTAACTCTAAACACTATTATTAAAAGAAAAATAAACTAATTACAAAGCATAAATATGGGCCGCTCGTACTTTCACTCGAATCACAATCACATCACATGATCCAGAATATACATTTTCTATTGGGCCTGATATCCAGGCTTAGCCAAAACTTGCCCACTTGCCCAACTCGTTAGTCGTTAGAGTTCATTAGTTATTTACTTCAATCAAAGCTTCTCTACAAATATATACATACGGTTGTACAAATAGTTCACGTATCGAATCTTGCTCGAAATGGCTCGATTGTAAACTAAGTCGAGCCGAGCTAGCTGGCTCGATATGAAAACAAGTTGAACTCGACTTAGTTCGTGACAAGCCGAACCGTTTCGATTTAACCTGTTTGTTAACTCGGTTTTGGTATGGTTTGGATTATTTTACTTGTAGTATATATTATTTTTTATGGATATAACATATATTATGACATTTGCTCATTTGTTAAGAATAAATATTTTTTTTAGCTATTTCTGATGTCAAAATATTAAATTATAATTTTTGTATGTAATCGTTTCATGTGTTTTTTTTTTATTTTTGTATATTAGAATGAACTATTTAACCATACTTTTATTTTTTTTACTCAAAAATAGACTACTGGATTTATATAGTTTACGGGTTTGGTTCGTTTGGGTTAGATGATGATAAAGTTATTTATATTTTGTTGAATCTGAACTTAATTTCTTTAAATTAATATATATTTTATTATAGTTGTTATAAACCGGTTATGAGTTATGTAATAGGTTGAATTTATTTTGCATTTGATTTTTATGATTGTATTAATAATTAAAACCTAGCCGAGCCGAGCCAACTCGGTTAAAAGCCAAACCGAGCTCTAGCTAAGATTTCCAGCTCGGTTTTACATCTAAATCGAGCCAAGCTGACTCGGTTTAAATTCGAGCCGAGTTCGAGCTTGCCCTAACTCAGCTCGGTTCGACTTGTGAACAACCCTTTATGTACCGGATCCAGTGACCCCAAATACTTTTTTATCTAGCATTCACTACTCGTAAATGACCAAGATTCATCACAAATGCAGTTATGTCATTCCTATAAAAATTTACGGATCTGTCACTAACAACATAAGCATTCATGTTATTCGTGAGTAAAATTTTGCCAGTCAATTTCAGCCTTTTGGGCAAGGCTCCTTAAAATTTTTTTGAGTAAATTATGTTTTTTACAATGTTTTCAAAACCGGATCGGACGTCGAACCGGATGCCTTATTGGTTTGGTGGTCGAACCGGTCGGACCGGATTTAATAACCGGATGACTTCATAATTATATATATAGTATATTATATATATAGTTATATATATAATTAAATATAAGTAATTTATATATGTATTTTATAGTTATATATAAAACTTAACTATATTTGTATATCCAACACACTAATTTATGGTTCAACACTTTGTTTTTACCCATTAAAATAAAAAAAAAAAAGTAAAATGTCATTTTCGTCCCCGACGTTTAGTTGAATTTGCCATTTCAATCCAAAAACTTTTTTTTTTGCCATTTCAGTCACTGTAGTTTACTAAATGTTGCCATTTTCATCCACTGCACTAACACCGTTAAAACTCTGTTAAAACTACGTTAAATGTGATGATATTTTAGTCTTTTTCAATAGCCTAATTATCCAATTAAAACAAATTAATCAATTAATATTCAATTAAAACTAAAAAACACATGAAGCGACTCGTGAGACCGGTCTCTTCGATTAATTCTAACACATGTTGTTCGATTAATGTCTTTTGTGAGATTTTAATTAATCTTCACGTTTTGTTTGAATATATATTGTTGTTCGATTGAGGTCTACTGTTGTCACGTTTTGTTCTATTGAGGTTTGAATTGTCACGTTCAAACACATCAATTAAATACCTCAATCAGATAAAGTATGTGAACAACAAACATCAATCCCACAACAGACCTCAATCAAATAACGGTACACGTTCGAGCAAAACATGAAGATTAATTGAAATCCCACGGCACTCTCAATCGAACAACATGGGTTAGAGTTAATTGAAATTTTAAATCAAATCGTCTGATCTCACTAGTCGTTTCATGTGTTTTTTTATTTTTAATTGAATATTAATTGATTAATTTGTTTTAACTGGATAATTAGGGTGTTGAAAAAGACTAAATACCCTCACATTTAACGGAGTTTTAACAGAGTTTTAACGGTGTTAGTGAAGTGGATGAAAATGACAACATTTAGTAAACTACAGTAACTGAAATGGCAAAAAAAAAGTTTTTGGATTGAAATGACAAATTCAACAAAACGTCAGGTACGAAAATAGCATTTTACTCTAAAAAAAAATATATCAAAATCCGGTTCGAACCGGTCCGGTTTCCCGGTCCGACCACCGGTTCGGGGACGAACCGGCCGGTTCGACCAGCTCAAAACGAATCATAGCGAACCGGACCGGCTAGGTGGCCGATCCCCAGAAGGACCGGTTGGACCGGCCGGTCCGATTCGGTCCTAATAACACTGGTTTTTTATTCTTTGAGTTTAACTTATATTTTATTTTTTATTATTAAACTAAAGGAATAACAAAGAAAAATGACAATAACGTTTGTATTTTGTCTCGGTTTAAGCTTTTTCATTTTGCGTCCTTACACTTTTCATCCTTTGTATTTACGTAGAATTTAAAAAAATCAATTAGTTTAATGAAAATGACTTTAACTGTGATAAAATACAAATATAAATAATGTTTTTTTTACTATTTTCTTAATTTTAAAACAAAAAATGAGATTAAAGATGAAAAATGAAAAATAGGATAAACTCAAAAGACGAAAAATTTAATCTACTCAAGTTTTATACATCTGCAAACTCACGAGTATGTTATATACGAAGAATTCCCTTCAAGTTTATGTTCTTAAAAGAATAATAATTTTTATTTTACTTGTAGATTTACAACCACTAAGAATGAAACATTTTATGACTTTGAATAAGTCCACCCAACTTTTAAATGCGATCTCATAATGAAATTATATTCCCCTTTAATCTTTTTTTTACCATGCCACTATAGCGCTAGCAATCATTTTTTTCCCACAATATGTTCAATTGGATTAGGTGCTTTAAAGGGAGGACCAATCATGATTGACACCTAGACGACTTCGAGCGAATGCACTACTCGAATCAAAGGCTCATGTCACTATCCGAATCATGTATTTTGCGACTATCCGAATCCACACTAACGTTGTAACTTATAAGATAGGGATGAAGGCTCTCAATGGTTTGAAGTTATTGTAGGAGTTGAAATAATCTATGATAAAGTGTATTATCTATCAAATAATCAAATCTCGTAACTATTGATCAAGTTAGATACGAATACAAATGTTTGTAAGATGGTCGTTATAGCTCAATTTATCCCCTATTGAAGATCGATTTAAGGTTATTTGTATTTATCCCATAGAGTTGTAGTTATTTGTTCATTACATGTTTGTTTAGTTGCAACAAGTGTGAATATTGTGACACCTTTTGTGGCATTAAAAGACATTGTTAGTAGGACTTGTATATATCTATAATGAAATTTACTATACCAAAATGGAAGAGTTTTTGCTTTATCTTGGGATATTTTAAAATATTAAATTTATTTAACTATCTTAGACAAATTATGAAAGATGGTGCATTATGGAGTGCCACTAAAGTACACACAAGAAGGATTGAATAAGTGGAAAAGGGGGTTGGATGGTATAAGTGGAGGAAATATAAAATGAGATTCAATGGAATCGTGAAATGGAGAATCAGAGGATGTGATGATTCTATGGGTATATGATTGAAGAAAATAACATTTATTGATCACATTTTTATTTAATTATTATATGACTTAGAGTTATTACATTGTATTTCAATCAAATTATGTATTATGAATAATGAATTTGAAATAAAATGTTGGAATCAAGTTTGCATCTTTAAATTCCTTAAAGATTATATGTATTACGTAAATTGTGTTTTACCTAATTCTATTGGTTAGAGATATGTTGGTAGCCTTGTTTAATTTTCTTAAAAAAAGGTACATATCATTATTGGATTTGCTGATAACTGTTTGTATATCCACTATTTGATTTCTATTAGAGCATTCATAGTAGGTTTATTATATTAATGTGAGTGTGTTTCTTATATTTTAAAAAATGGTTGTGAGTAGAGGAGAGAGAAAAGTTACTGTTCATTTTATATATTTGAGAAATCACTGTTCAACCCTTATAAATTTTTTAATATTTTTAAAAATGGTTGTGAGTAGAAGAGAGAGAAAATGTAATGATAAAAGTATAAAAAAATATTATTTAATTGAGAAGGAGAGAGAAATAGTAGTGTTTTTTAGTGTAATTATAAGGATAAGGATATGAAAACTGATGTGAATGCTCTTATATAGTTTTGTAAAGATTAAAAGAATATTGTACAATTAGCATTATCATAAGTGTATGTTATTAAAATACCATCTTTAAAATATAAAAGATAGCAAGTATTTTGACTTTTTCTAAAGAGCCAATGAACATGAACTTTATTGGAAGTCCACTTCCTTAATACTAAACATCCCCTAACAAAATTTATAAAGAAAAACTTTATATAAAGTTATAAACTTCTTTAAGAAACTCAAACTTGCTTATTTGCTGCAAACTAAAGTAAAATAGTAGTAGTTTATTAGCTTTGTATGATGTTGATACATTATTTGAAAAACAAAAAGAAAGAAAACATAGAAAGTTTTATTAAAGTAGGTAATGTTATCTTAAAACGAAGAAATCAAAATGAAAATATACATTATCTTAAGGATACGAGTGAGAAAACTCATAAAGCCTGAGTTTTTATTGTATTGATGTCTCTTTTCATTTCTTTCGAATTTATAACAAACCAAAGGAGTGGTCGATCGAGTTGAATAACCGGTTAAAATGCATAAGTTAGATGTTGGATCAGTAATGCATTTTTCAAAAATACAACACGGATAAGTTTTGGTATTTTAAATAATCCTCTACCTATTTAACACATATTATTTAATAAATAAACAAATATAAATCATCGTTAATATAAGTTAAAACACACTCATATTGTTTTATGAAATTATAACACTTTTTGCATGATCTTTAAAGGTCTGTTTGGTATAAGGTAATGGAATGAACAAAGAAATAAAATGGATGAGGGAATGGAATGGATGAGGGAATAAAATAAATCATTACATTCCATTGTTCTGTTTGGTTACCCTAATGAATGAATCATTACTTTGTGTTGTTTGTTAGATATAAGAAAACGAAGGAATGAAATATAAAAGTAATTATGGTGGTGATGGCAGGTGGTGGTTTCCAACGATGGTGGTGGCAGATGGTGGTTTCCGGCGGCGGTGGTGGTGGTTTCCGGCGTAGGTTGTGGCCGGCGATGGTGGTTTCAGGCGGCGGTGGTGGTAGGTGATGGTGGTGGCCGGTGGTGGTTTCCGGCGGTGGCGGTGGCCGGCCGATGGTGGTGGTTTCCGACAACGGTGTTGGCCGGCGATGGTGGTGGCCGGCAGTGGTTTCCGGCGGTGGTGGTGACGGGCGATGGTGGTGGCCAGCGGCGGTTAGTGGCGGTGGTGGCCGGCGGTTGGCGTTGGCGGCGGTGGTGGTCGATGGCGGTGGGTGAGTGGGTAGCGTTGGTGACTAATGATGAAAGAAGGGATGAAATGAAAAAAAAGAAGGGGCGATGGATGGAATGAATTTGAGGGAATGGAATCAACTATGTAATGATTCATTACATTACCTTTATTAACCAAACATGTCTTTATTCATTCATCATTAATGGTTTATTCCATTCTGTCCCTCATTCCTGCGTACCAAACGCCACCTACACAAGATAAGAACACAATCCCTTGTCCCTTGATGAATTTCTATCAAAGCTAAAGAATGATACATTATATATCCATGTTAAGCCAATTCAATGAGAAAAATGTCTCCGTGCAAAACGGGATATGGATATATGGATATGGTCACATGATCACCTAATTGGGTTAACATGGCTTGTTGTTTTCTTTTCTTTCATTGATTTAATTTGAACATTGTTATGGTTAATTAAAGGAATTGTTCATGTAGTATGTCTAGATTATTAATTAGATTTTATTTAAAAAATTATGGTTTGATCTCACTCGTTTGTCATTTTATAGTGGTTTGGTACTTAACACAGATGAACGTTGTCCTTTTGTGATTATAGAATGTGCAAGACTTGATGTGGGCAAAACATACTCACACTTGGGTAGGTCGTTGTAGGTAAGCCTGAACTACAAACAAATGAAACCCGTTTGATGTACTATGTATTGATGTTTTGTAACTTGAATATCATTTTTGTTGTGTCTACATGTATACACATGCATATGTACGTATGAGGTCAAAATTAAACAAAAGGAATCGTGGCATCTAAAATTTTCCAGCTCGAAATTTATAAAGTTAGAAAATTTGTGTCGTTCTTATTTTCTTACAATAGAATTCTCTTTGATCCTTATCAACCTAACATGTCATATGTACATATTCGCTTATTCATTTAAATAAATAATTATCAATGGCATGTAGCCTAATTACTCTATAATTACTCTACAATTAAAAAGGATGGGAAAGGAATAGTTAACCTTTAGGATGTTTTACATTTGCCATATAAGTTGTCAAATATTTAAATTAGTCACCCTATTTTTTTAATGCCATCCCTTTAGGCATTTTCCTCTCAATTCAAAATAATAAGTCATTTAAATCAATTAACATTTGTATGCAAAAAGCTTAATGATCCAACAAAATATGGAAAATTATTAGATAAACTTTAGTATATTTTATGCATCTCGGTATACATTCGAGTTTGTATACGTTTAGACGTAGATCTTATTAAAAAATTAGTAAGGTCAATTATAAAACGTATAAGTGCTTATTTTTATATATTATTTGAGATTGTCTATGTTACGACATTCGTCTATGTTTTGATTTAAATTTTGTTTAGAAATGAGTCGTTTAAATATAAACGTTTTGCGGGGCTTATTTTTATGTAAGATTTGAGTTGGTGTACGCTACGATGTAAGTTTTGGTTGGAAACGTATCGTGTCAGGATTAATAAGTTTTCGTTCGACGGTATAAATTCGAGTTACTCTATTTTTCGACATAAATTTAGTTCGAAAACGAGTCGGGGCGATTATAATTTACACTTTATCCTAACACATATGGCACCACTGCACGTGTTTAATATACGATTTGAGTTTATCTACGTTTTAATGAAAAAAAATATTTGGGAACGAGTCAAGTCAAATATTATACGTTTTAATTCAACGGTGTATATTCGAGTTACTCTACATTTCAATGTAAATTTAGTTTGAAAATGAGTCGGGTCGATTGTAGTCTATATTTTATCACACAATGTACGATTCTGTTGCAACGCGCGGCGAATAAAAACACTAGTTATATTAAAGTGCTGAAATGGTGCCATTTCCAATTGAGAAAATTCAAGTCACATTATAAGCGAATGATATAGTTTTAAAAGTAGGTTTTATTGGTGCATCTACGTTCAGAAAATTAAATTAATAGCTGAAATGACATATTCACACTCACTAAACATCATCTAAATATACATTAATGTTTATCATAAAACTAGAATTCTCAATCACTTAAAAGAAAAACATATTTACTACTTACAATGAGTCAATGATAGTACAAGATCACGCTGCCTAGATGTTCATTTTTGAATAAGCTAACAATTTAAGGTGCAAACAACCCGAATGACATTGTCTATTCTTACACACCTTATATATTATAAAATTAAATAGTATACATAAAATTTGTTGTTTTTATATAAAGGTGGCAATAAACAAAAATATATATACCTTTGCATCATTGTTTGTTGTGACTTCTACGGGCCTATATACCCATGATCTTCGAATAAAAGGTTTTGAATGCATCAATTATCAATATAAAAAAAGGTTTTGAATGCATCAATATAGGTTAAGAAAACTTTTTAAACTAATATGTGTGCATTCCCAATGAGCCCCAGATCAATTAGTTTTAGAAAAGGCATCTTATGACTTTCCAAAGTGGAGGTTATGGGTTCGAATCTCACTTGATGTAATATGTTTCAAATTAGCCAAGGGTTTTACCACTGTATGCCTTTGGGTGGTGGGTTTCCTTCGAAATGATGGACGAGCTGAATCACTAGCTCTGTCTGTAAACATGTGCATTAATTGTCACATCAGATCAAGTTCCAGAATCCGTCAAACCTATTGTCATCAAATCTAACCAATAAATTAAACACACAATTAATTAATTAATCTAAAGTTATTATCCCCATATTCTAGTGTTTGTTTTATGGTAAAAATCTCACATTCTTTAGTAATATGATAAAATTAATCTGACGTGGTCTTAATTGAGTCATGTTTCATCGTATATATCGGACCGGTGCATGTGTATATTATCGAACCTTCTTGGCCGGTTCTAGCTTATTCAGGACGGCGAACCACAACCACACAAACATTTCACATTGTCTTTTCTTGTTCACGTTCATGTACATCTTAATGTCAATTTGCCAACTGTCTGTAAATTTGTTTGTTAAAATAATATTATTTTGCTTATCGTATGTCACGCGGTAAGATATAAAAAATAAAGTCAGAAATGAGAGATACTCTTAGGTAAACGCTCTAACAACAAAACGGTGATGAACTCAAAAAGCGTATAAAATAGTTTGGGTTTTATGTCGGTTGTAAGAATGACTTGAATTAGTTATATTAAACGATGGATCAAGAAATAGATGATTAAGTTATGTTATATGATGACGAACATAAATGATTCTGACTAATTCACTATTTTATTGAAGTTTTTAATTATTTAGATTTGAATAATTAATTGCTTTTATTTTATATTACTTTACAGTAATAAATGACTCAAAAGACTACTTAGGGGTCCTACAAGAGACATACATATATAGTATCGTTAGGATTTGAAAATAGTTCTAGAAAAATAATTCTTTTAAAAGCACGGGCTTTTTATTTAAACATATACATATATTTTATTTCTTTTGAACTTTCCAATCGTAGTACTATTTATTTGTTTATTCTGGTATATTGATAATGTAATAACGTCCAAATAGACTATAACCTCAAAAATCAGACAACATATAAGATAAATTTGATGGGATATTACCTAAACATCTAGAAGTTACCAAACGCTTGAATCATTTTCAATTAGCCGATATTCCGGACCCTAAAAATGGACTAATTATGATATCAAAAATAACAAGACACATAAACTCCAATGCTTACAATCAAATAGTAGTATTATCTGTACGCAAAGATGAAAGATGAACACGTTATTAACATTTAACAAAATGCAAGATAAGTTGTAGCACTGTTAGTCTAGAGTATTCAACACTACGTGATGGTGCGGATGAAGACGCCTACAACGACACAATGTTTACGTGTCATACTTGGTACACTAACCTCACAAATAACATTTCTCGTTCGAAGGACATTTGAACAATAAACATCAATACCCAATAATGTCTACACACGTCTATATTTACCACATGTCAAGTTTAGATCACAAGAACCCCACTTTCTGTTTTTAATGTGTAACATATACAATGCTAGAAAACCAAAAGTAGTATTAAAAATTTAAACGTTAAAAACACAAATATAATTTTATTTTTGTATTAATCAAAATAAGCATTAATCAAAGCATGTATTTCACTTGATACACGTTAAATATATTTGTATTGAAAACACAAATATAATTATGTGAGGATCAAATTGATACACGTTAAATAATCTTGTAATGTAAACTAATACAAACGAGAATGACATGCATACATCGACGCGCAAAAGCTCTAAATTAAAAAAAATAATATGTTATTCAAAAATAAAAACATTTAAAGAAAACAATTAATATCATTTGACATATAATAATCTGTCAAAACCGGCTGCTAGTATGCCGAGTTAAAAGCTCTTAATATTATTTCAAATTCTCCCTTCGTAGAAAAGACGACGACGTTTCATTTGACCTCCGGTATTTGAACCATTCTCCCACCCCCCCTTCATAAACCCCCTAGCTTCTTCTCCATCCGCCATTGTCAACCCCATCAAGCTTCTGCAACTCCCATCACCACTCGATCAACAATGAAGAACAATCACAACCCTCAAACCCCACCAATGATCTCCCTCTTCAAGCTCTTCAACGCCCCATTACACCTCTCAAATCTCCTCTCTCTAACACTCTTCTTCCTCTTCGGCTTATGCTTCGGCATCATCCTCACATTCCACCTCAAAAACGTCTCATTCAACCTCCAATTCACCCAATTCTCCCACAACAACGCCACCCCCGCCGCCGCCGCCGTCGCCGCCATCTCCGATTTGGTAACCGTGACCCAAGTTCAATCAACTGCGCCGCCGCCGGCGAAAGTGGGGCTGAAGAGCTACCTTACGCCGCCGGAGCCGATGCACGATATGAATGATGAAGAGCTGATTTGGAGGGCTTCAATGGCGCCGAAAGTGAGGGATTATCCGTTTGATCGAAGGCCGAAGGTGGCGTTTATGTTTCTGACGAGGGGTCCGGTGGTGTTGTCGCCGTTGTGGGAGAAGTTTTTCAAAGGGAATGATGGGCTTTACACCATTTATGTTCATAGCTCCGATTCGTCGGCGAATGTGACGGTGCCGGAGGATTCTGTGTTTTATGGTCGTCGTATTCCTAGCAAGGTAAGTTATGTTACATGATTTTTATTTATTATTATTAGCGCGATCTGTGTTTCATACACCAGGTAACTTATATTACATAAGCGGGTGAATTGTCGTTTATGAATGCTTAAAACGACAGTTTACTACGATATGTAAATGGTGGTTTAGGATGTGTCGGAGGTGTATATGGTTTTATTAAACTTTTGGTTTGGTGTTGTGCTCTATGCATAAAAGTTTGTACAATTATAATTTAGAGATCTTGATTTGTGGTTGTAGCACGTGCATAAAAAGGCATACAATTGGAAACTTTTGAATATTTTTGGTAACGGGTACAAGTTAAGAATATTAATTAGGACACTAATTTCAGGTTAATTTTTTTCCTAAACTACAATAATAACATAATTTTATTATTTAACTAAAAGGAAATGGTTTGTATATAAAAGAATTAATTATGCATAATTGGCTTGTTTAAAATGCTTTTTACTGGTTCTATGTTTTGCAAGTGGCTAATTTTATTATGTACTAATTGATTTTCTTAAATAAATCAATAAATAAATATTACTGCATATTTTAAATTTTTGATAATTATGAGAACCTATTACTGTTTAGTGAACCTGCTAAACCAATGTGATTATGTAAAAACGCAGTTTACGTTATTGCCAATGTATTGATTACTAGGTAGATAAATCTAATAATTATTTCTTTGATTTTGTCCCAAGTCATGTTATGTTTTTTCTTAATTTTTAAGCAATGATTTTAATGTGTTTGGGATTATAGTCATTTACTATAAATGTCTTGAAATAATAATTATAACGGTATTCCCTAAGAGAAATCTTAAATCTGCATCAAGATCATGGCAACCTGTTAATAATTTGAATATCAGAATAATAAACAAATTAATAGTATTATAATTCTGAAATAAAGATCCAATTCTGAATAAAGTTTATAAAAAGAAAGAAAAAACAAAAGGTAAAACGTGTAGATAGAAAGCACAACCATAAACTTGTGTGATGAATCCAAGCTGGATGCGTTTTGTGCCACTGCTGGCCTTCTTTTCAAAAGCATGTTGGAATACTTTAAGTCACATTTAAGTATTTTTTATAGTATTAAAAACCATTTCAATATTGTAAAAAATTGGGAACCTTGATTCGTTCATAAGTTTCAATTTTAAATTATAATCACAATTATATCATTTTTTTATAAGAAAAAGAGTCAATAGTAAATGATATGCTGCATTTCTTTTGACTTTTGATGAATGAATTCTTTTTATTAATATACCATATGTATTGAATATGATTTGTAGGATGTTGAATGGGGAAAAGTGAACATGATTGAAGCAGAACGTCGATTACTAGCAAACGCGCTTCTGGATTTCTCAAACCAACGATTTGTCCTCCTCTCTGAAGCTTGCATTCCTCTGTTTAATTTCTCAACGGTTTACACTTATCTCATTAACTCAAAACATAACTTTGTGGAGTCTTATGATCTTGAGGGGCCCGTTGGCCGTGGTCGCTATAGCCCAAAAATGTCTCCTACTGTAGAAATTGAGGAATGGCGAAAAGGGTCTCAATGGTTTGAGATGGACCGTGACTTAGCCATTGAAGTGATATCTGACAAAATGTATTTCTCCGTCTTTCATGACTTTTGTGACGGTCAATGTTACGCGGATGAGCATTACATACCGACATTTGTTACCAAGATGTTTGGGGAAACGAATTCTAATAGAACTTTGACTTTTGTTGACTGGGCGAAAGGTGGCCCTCACCCAACTAGATACACGAGGAATGATGTGACGGAGGAGTTTCTTCATAAGTTAAGAAATGATAGGAGTTGCGAGTATAATGGTAAGAAAAACCAAATATGTCATTTGTTTGCGAGGAAGTTTACGTCTCATGCTTTGGATAGGTTGTTAAGAATTGCACCAAAGCTTATGCAATTCAACCTATAGCGGTTTGTGAAAACATTATTTTTTATTTCTTCCTTCAAATTATTTTATTCTTGTATACATATTGATATTGATTATAAATCGACTGCAAATGGGAAAGCTTTTTCCTTTTTTTTGGGAT
Organism: Flaveria robusta; assembly: GCA_025506415.1. Classification (NCBI taxonomy): domain Eukaryota; kingdom Viridiplantae; phylum Streptophyta; class Magnoliopsida; order Asterales; family Asteraceae; genus Flaveria; species Flaveria robusta. The sequence goes on from CM046468.1 coordinate 19,338,511, forward strand.
ATATTTTGATGTATTGATATTTTAATATCAATAGTTGATGAATTTGGAGTTGATGGTAAGAACTTACCTGTATGCAATATTGTGGCACCTAATGATAAACTTTAAGATGTGATATTTATATAACAATTAAACCTCGTAAGTTATGTTATAATATTGATTTTTTTTAGAATGTCAATAATTACATAGTGAACTTAATCTAATTATAACTTATGATAATTATAAATATAATTACACTAGATATATTCCACGTAATAAATAATAAGTGATATAATTTTATCTATTGTTAACTAACATTTTTTAACTAATACTCCTCTATAGTTGCAGGAGAAAATAAGACACTCAGACTAGAATGAAAAGAAAATATGTCATTGTTAAAATAAGAGATTACAAACTAAAAAAAACTATAAAAACACAAGCGTAAAAGATGTATACATCATCTAATATATCAGATCAATCGTGTAAAATTACAACGAGGTAATATTAGAAGATGCGAAAGTTTTACTTAAATGTTTATTATATCATAAGTTATTTTAATAAAAATATGATCAATATACAATAGTATTTGTAACTAATATTTAGAAATATTAGTTTTCTATACGATTACACGTTGATTAAATCTTTTTGAGGGGTCAACAACTCAACTTGCCGACGTAATTAGACTGCTCAAAAAGGGTTGACTTGTTACTTGTATATAGCTTAACCATCATATTCCTTCACAAATATTTCCCACTGTAAGTTGTGGGCCAAAATAAAACACCCAAAAGGCCCAAACAAGTGATTTTTAGGAGATTATGAAATAAAAAGGCCCATGTTTCCCTCTGTAAGTTTGGGCCAGAATCAAAACACTCAAAAGGCCCAAACAAGTGATCTTTTGAAAATTAAGAAACAAAAATGGGCCAGAATCAAAACACTCAAAAGGCCCAAACAAGTGATCTTTTGGAAATTAAGAAACAAAATGGCCCATGTAGTATCTATCAAAAAGATGTCACTACTCACTTCCTTCTACATAGAGGTGGGCAAATCGGGTCCGGCCCAATACCCGAAACCAGGTTGAAACCAGGTTGGGTCCAACCGGGTTTTTTCGTACCCGGGTTTTGGTGAAACCGGGTTCCAACCCGGGTCGGGTTCACCTAATGCAAAACCCTACCCGGCATACCCGGGTCGGGTCGGGTCCAAAACCGGGTTCAAATCGGGTTTAGTTTTTTTTTTTTTTTTCTTCTTCTTCTTCTTTTCTTTTCTTGTGTGTGTCCCCAATACCGGGTTGAAACCGGGTTCAACCGGGTACGGGTCGGGTTCACTAAAAAACTCAAAATCTAAAACCGGTTCCAACCCTACGGGTTTAAACGGGTCCAACCCAGGTACACCTCCCATCGGATACTACCCGTACCTAGGTCCGGGTCGGGTTCGGACCCGGTTTTTATGCCCATCTCTACTTCTACATCCTTTCTATTCATATGTTCTAGAGCTTAAATTTACAAGACACATGAATAGATGATCAATACGAGTAAATTAAAAGTTATTGTTACAAAATTCTTCCACGTGTTACAATTCGCAATCATGTTTTTCCGAAAGAAAAGAAGAGATATTGTAAATCATACATTTCGATCTACAAATTACAAACATCTATCCATAATTTTATAAAACAAAACCACACAATCCCTAAGAGAATAAATTAAAACGATAAATCATAAAAATCATTATCACACGATATTACACGTAAATTAAGATAATTTACGCATAATCTACAACGAGTCAACACGAACAAACATATAATCCAACTTTACATCATCTTAAAACAACAAATAAATAAAATTTTCATCAACTCATCACATCCTCACAACCTAAGCCGAGTCAGCAGCTGAGTCATTGACTCGGTGACACGTCATCGATCATTCTCACAACATTCTCCATGGTCGGGCGCTGATCAGGTGCACCTGCGGTACACGATAACGCAATGTTCAACAACGCCACCATTTCTTCTTCAATATCCCTATACCTCATGAGCTCTAAATCAAAGAGCTCCGCCGTCCACTCTTCTCGCACCACCGACCGGACCCACCGCGGTAGGTCCACACCGCCGCTGTTGTCCGCCGTGGACGGGCATTTGCCGGTGAGAATCTCCATCAGCAGGACGCCGAAGGAGTAGACGTCGGATTTCTGTGAGGGTTTGCGGGCAGCTGATGATGATAGTTCTGGTGCGCGGTAGGTGGAGGAGCGAGGGGTGGTGGTGGGCGGGGTGATGGCGGTGTGGCCGACGTCGGAGATGCGAGCGGTGTGGGAGGCGTCGAGGAGGACGTTGGTGGACTTGATGTTGCCGTGGGTGAGTTTTTGGGTGTGGATGAAGGCTAGGCCGCTAGCGGCTCCGGCCGCGATTTTTAGCCGGGTTGGCCAGTCTAATGGTGTTCTCCCTGGTCCTCTGTTGCCTGTGAAATAAGATGATGTTATATTGCTGTTGAAAGAAAGTGAAAACTAGTGTTTTGAAAACCAGACCGGACCAGAAACTGTTCGTGGTGTCGGTTTGATTACATTGGATGGATTAGTTGAACCGTCAATATAGTTGACGATTCAACTTTCATACATTAGCAAAAACTGAGAAATATTTCATTTTTCTTAAAGTTTACTCATTTTGACGTGAGTTTAATTTGTTTAGAATATGTTTTAACTTGAACCAGACTGATACTTTTTAATTTTTAAACGATCATTTCTAACCTAATTTGTTTAAAACCTGTTTTAACAAAAACAAAAACAAAAAAAAAAAAAAAAAAAAAAAAAAAAAAAAAAAAAACATACCTCATACCTTTTTAAAAGGATTTATTTTGACTCAAACTCGTTTTACTCGTAAATTGTTTTGAGTGGATTCTCAACCCGTCCAATTTACTAGGCTTACCCTCATATATTGTTATAGGTTTTCTTATGCTAGTGAATTTGATAGAATAAAGACATAAAACTAAATTAACAAATTAGATACGCTGAAAAGCTAGATGCATGAAAAGTGTACGTAAATGACTAACGGCGTCGTTAATAGAAAAGATTGAGGGTGGGGACACGTAAGGAAAAAAGAAAGATATGAGGGTTATATAAGTTACATAAAACAAAGAGTAAAACAAGTGAGTTTGCACCCTGGTCCTAGAAGATGACAAATATAAAATATGGACCTAAATTAAAATAAAAATAAAAAAAAAATAAATAAATAAAAAAAAAAATAGATTAGTGGTCTTGCATTGAATTTTAAAGGAATTAAAAATATGTTTTTGAGTTCACATATATTTATTTTCATTAACTTCACAACCTACTTTAGTCTACTACTTCTGACTTCTAGTAGTACTTTTACCCTTTTGAGTTTTGACCTCACATAGTTTTCTGCTTTGTTTGTCCTAAGCTTCATTTCAACCCAAAATTCTATACCATCTACGAATGCCATACAAATTGTTTAACAACAACAAAATAAAAATCACCATCATCAACAACTAAGTAACAAGGACAATAACCAATCACTATCACTTAAAAAGAACAAATTTCAATATTCTTTCTTTATATACAAATTGTGTGGCTTTAGAAATACACATTTTACCATCATTTGCTTTTATTGGATCGTATAATGATTGCGTTTAACCTAAAGAATGATAAGTTTAAAAACGTAAGAATAACATAAATTCAGAATTTATGTAATACATAAAAAGCAATCACAAGTCATGAAAATTAACTAATGAAAATAAACGGTTAAAAATATCTCATTCATCACATTCATAATGGCATGTATGTGTATAAGATCTTTAAAGTTTTCCATTTAAAATTAGTCATTTAATTAATATCCATCATTTTTTATATTAATCAAAGAAATGTATAACATCACTAGCAAATTCACATGCAACACATAAAAAAAAAAAAAAACAAAAAAGAAACTTAACAGAAATTAACGTACCGTGAAGAAGCCAAAACAAATTTCCGTTAATCATATACTCACACACAAGCAACTTCTCATCCTTAGCAAAATAATAACCCATCAAACTAACGACGTTAGGATGCCGTAACCTCCCTACAACCTCCATCACCTGTTCAAACTCCCTCTTACCACCACCACCCACCTCCTTCAGCCGCTTCACCGCCACCACACCACCGTCGTCCAGCACCGCCTTGTACGCCGTCCCCAGCCCCCCTTTCCCCAACATCTCCGCCGAAGCCCTCAACAACTCCTCAAGCTCAAACCTCTTCACACCCTCGAAAAACACCATTCGACCCTTGTCGAACGAACTCGCTGTCGAACTCGGGTACACTGATTTCACCGATTTCTCCGATTTCATCAACTCGCTCTTTCCGGTGAGTGATTCTCCGGCGAAATAGCAGTACAGAAGCACCGAAACGAGTGCTAATACCATCACATCTCCGATTATTATCGCCACTATTGCGAGTGTGCTGATCTTGTGGTTGTTCCCGCGTTTTTTCGTTGGAACCGCCGCTGTCGACGGGAGTGACGTCGGAGAAGATGACACCACTGAAGAGGGTTTCGATGGTATATCCGGTAAGGTACATTCCACCATTGGTAACCCACATAACACAGAGTTATTCAAGAATACAGATTGAGGGAATCTAGAGAGACTCGCCGGAATTTCGCCGGAGATATTGTTCATCGAGATGTTGAAATCCTGCAAATTTGGTAAATTGACAAAATCAATTGATCCCGTAAGCTGATTTTGTTCTATACGTAAGGTTAACAAATGGGTCAAACGGTTGATGGTCGCCGGGACTTCGCCGGAGATGTGGTTAAACGAGAGATCAAGGCGGAACAACGAGGGTAACTCCGGCGGAATCTCGCCGGAGAATTGGTTGTACGATAGAAACAGAAGTTTAAGCGATGTGAGATTTGATAAATTGGGGATGGGGCCAGAGAGGTTATTATGTTTCAACGATAGGAGACGGAGTTTAACGAGTCCGGTGAGTGAGTCGACTCGGCCGCGTAGGTTGAGTCCTTCGAGGACGAGTCCGGTGACTCGGTTGCGGAGGCAGGAGACGCCGTAGAAGGCGGAGGAACGGTGGCATGGGGTGGAGGCGTTGTGGGTCCAGGAGGAGAGTTCGCCGGAGGCGTCGGCGGATTGTTTGAAGGAGAGGAGTGGGGGGAGGTCGGGGTGGGTGGTGGGTGGTGGTGCGGCGCGGTGGAGAGGGTGGTGGAGGAGGAGGAGGAGGATGACGGTGAGGATGAAATGTAGCTGACGTGGCGGTGGCGATGATGGTGGTGATGGTGGGGGTGGTGGCATTGTGGTGGTGGAGTGGAGTGAAGGTGGATTTTACGGCGGCGGAAATTTGGTTGAATTAACGGTAGTGATGATGCATTGGTGTCATGGTTGTCACATTGGAGTGGTGTTGTTCCTTTTATTTGGTTCACGAATGTTTTCGATTGTATGTGAATATAAATATAAATGATTATTTGTAAGTATGAAGTCTATCCGGTTTGCTTTTTATATGGTGCATAATTTAATTGAGAAGAAAATAAAACAAAATCATCAATTCTTTAATCTTATTTTTTTTAAGTATGAAGCTGTTGGTAAAGTTATTGTTTTGTAATCTTAAAGTTATAGATTTTACCCGTGATAAATAGTTTTACTAACAAAAGTATAAATAAAATTGTGTACATCAAACCGTGAAAAAATTAAAGTTTTCACTGAACCACGTGTAAAATACGAGTGTCAAGCATCTTACTCTTTTTTTTATAACTGAATTTAATGAGTTAAAGTGGCTAAGAAAATACATTTGCTATGAATTCACGAGTAAAATAATGTATTTATACTTTATGGGACACACTTCTTAACTCTATATCTTAAGGTTATACTTCAAAAACATGCATTTTGCTTATATGCTTACACAAGTTATCTAAGGAGTTGCGGGTGATGGCACAACAAACCCTTATGCGATACACATTTATATAAGTATTTGACATTGGTTGTTCGCGTATTGGCGTGATAGGTAATCCAGGTGTTAAGATTTGTGTACGGCCTGAAGTAAAAACACTATAAGTCAAATTCTAATTTGTGGGATTTTATGTTTAAAAGAAACATGTAAAGTGTATAAAAATATAAGCTTTTAAAATAAATATTTTGATACTTAGAAGACTTATTTATCCTTAGATGACTTAGTAGATTGGTTGAGTGGTGGCTTCATGACATCCTCTTTTGGAGGTTATAAGTTCAAGCTCTACTAGCAGCAAAATGTTGTTGGTGCGTCGGGTTTACCACAGAGGGCATTCGGGTGGCAGATTTTTCCCCGGAATTTATGGTTAGTGGTCATAAGCTACCTATTGCTGTCTGTGCTCGTAAGAGTATGAGGTGTCTTTACGCCATTTAGGTACCCCAGGTAGCTGGGCTTTATTAGTTGGCTGTTATCACTACAAATTATATCAGAAACCATTTTTTATCTATTTAAATATAAGTTTTATTGAATCTTTGAACAATCTTTTTTCTTTCTTTACTTTATTCTTTTCCTTTCACTAAATGATATCTTGTCCCCGTATCCAAACGGCTTTCTTGAAATCAGCAAATTGTAAGTCGTTTTCCATCTATGAAGAATAACAAGCTTCTATGTGACTCTTCTTCATCACTAAGCTTTCACTTATATTTTGCTTTTGGCATATATTGGGTTTGTTGCATGTATTTGAAATTTTGAATTCATGGTTGAACCCAATGAAAAACTAAAGGTTTTGCAAGCTTTTGAGAGTTTTTGGAAAACCAATTCACAAGTTATCACGAATGAAAACATAATTAGTCAAAATCAGTAAAATTGTGGTGCATGCGTGAGGCTTGCCAAATGGGATTTTGAGTTTAAAGTCGTGAGCTATAACAATGGGTCGAGTATGAAATTTTGCATGGTGCAATAGACGATAGTTTATAAAGATGACAGTATGAACATGTTGGATAGTGAGTACAACATACTACAGTCAAGCGTTTGGTTGTCAATAAATTAAAGTAATATATAATTATGATTAAGTTAAACTAAGATCATGGATGAAAACGTATATTTTTATACTTGATGTATGTATAGAGTAAATTCATAAAATCACTAAACCAAATCACATAATTACCCATTAACAAATTAGAGAGTAACAATTAAGGTTATGATCGAAATTAAACATACTTTTGATGTTGTCAATATGCTCATCAAGAATTAATTAATTAACAAATGGAGATTAGCAATTAACATTAGATCACCAAATAAAAAAAATACTTTATTAAATTAATCATCAACTCATCAAAATTATATGAAAATACATAGGTGTATTCAAGCTTTAATAAGAAAAATCACTAAAACTAACCATGTAACTATAGCCTTTGCTACAAACATTTACATAATTAAACTTGAGCCTCTGCAATAGAGCAATGAAGGAGACTATTATATTTCGAAGCAGTCTAGGTCGAAGTGTTTTATCTTTCTTCATCCTTAATTGAGGTTGTACACATCAACATCTCGTTAGAAGGCCTCGATGCCTTAAGAATAAGTACGAATTTAAGTTTAACAGTCTTAATGGACCTGAGTCTATTGGCTCAGGTCATAAGAATCTGCTCTATTGAGCCTGATCCATATGAATCATATAGACTTATACGACTCATATAGATAACAGTGGGTTCAAAAATCCGGTGCTAGTGGATTAATAACGTTTCATATTGTTTGAAAATGGAGTGAGAGTGACATATCGAACCCACCATCCCTGCTGTCATCCTAAAACCAACAGGCACATGACTAGCAAAATTACGTAGCTGCCCAATTTATGGTGTTTGGTTTTTAATGATGGGCAGCTTTCTTGGGTGTCCGATGTGGGGTTACAATTGTCAATTGGAGTTAATATTATGTGTCTTGCCATGTGCTTTCGTAATGTGTGTACATCAATTAAAACATTTGTTACCTACTTTCTTTGGTTAGGCTATATACGCTCCGTCCTTTATTGTTTGTTATACTCTTGTATTAAAAGATAATTAAAAAATTTGTGATATTTTATCCCGGAAGAATATTTTAGTTTTAGAAAACAAGTTTTTCTTTTTTTTTAATAAGTTTTAAAAGCATTTTTTATATAACGATATAAAAACATATTTAAAAATAAAAAAAAATTATAAAAATTTAATATAACAGTTTTTGAAGTAAAATAAAACTTTTTAAATATCTTTTACAATTGAAAATAGACCTAAAAGAACCTAATTTGACCGATTAAACCATTTAAACCGATTTATTTGGTTCAGTTATCCAATTAAACCCGTTAAACCTTTATTATTCAGTTTATACGGATAACCGAACTGTTAAACAAGATTTTGTATAAACATTAACCGAAGTAAAAACGGAATTTATGATTTGCTTCGATTTTTACGGTTACGGATACAATTCGATTTTCGGTTATTTTCTGTTTTTGGTTTCATTTGAATACTTGTAACTACTACAAATAAAAATAATAAAAGACATAAAATATAAAGACTAAACGTAATAAAAAATAGATAAAACATAAAAAATTTAGTTTAACATATTAGGAGGTGATATTGTACCATAAAAAGAAATTAGAGCAAAAATAATTTAGAGGAGGTATAAATAGCATCACCCACTATTTTCTAGTGAATAAATAATTAAAATGACCACGCGTATTTATTTCTATACTTTTAACCCAAGAAGCAATTTCACATCTATACTTATACGTCTCTGAATAATAAGCAGCGTATATCCTCACGTGTCACAATTTTAATTTTTCAAAATTTGTTTTTACCGTTTGGTTTTATTTTGCCGTCAATTGTCACATTTCAGGGAATTACACTATAGCTTTAGGACCTAACCTATAATAGGTGGTGTAGATGTCTGACAATTTTAGCTTCGCATAGTTCTGTTTTTCTTTCTTTTTGATTTATTACTGACATAATATCTAAAATATCGTTTTACAATTTGTAAATCTACATCACTAACTATTTAAACTTTTTATTTAACATATACAACATACGAATTTCTAACCTTGTCATATAGTAAACGTAATGGTAATTTTCTTTGTAAATTATAACATTTGTGATTTCATTTCTCTTTTATCTCTTATTGTGTGTAGAAAGTGAAACAATATTCAATTTACCCCGTCAAAATAAGGGCAATATATCAAAAATAAAAATTGATATATTCTATAATATTATTAATATTAGAAAATATAAATTAATATAAAAAAATGTGTTAGAATGTTAACTAAAAGAATAAGTTGCTTCAATAGAATAAAATGATGTGGTATATGTGGTCTGAACCATGTTCACGAAATCACGAGCCACCCATTTGATCTCATCATTTTCTTCATATGGTCATATTGTACTCTCCACACACTCACATATCTCTTCACAATGTACTAGTTGTCTCATTTTGGTTGATAATAATAAAAAGAAACAATATTCCAAACTACCTTTTTACATAGTTTCTATCCCTTACAATCTAGCCACAAACTTTTAAAGCTTTATGTTATTGCCATAAACTTTCAATTTCTTATTTGACCATTATCTTTTAATTTTCTTTATCATATAAGCATAATAACTTTTAATTCTTTATAATGCAATATTTTTAATTTTTTTTTCTTATTATTTTATTCTATACTTAATTTACATGTATTTTGTTTTACCCTTGTAACTTTTAAATATTCTTCTATTTATTTTCAAAATATTATTGAGACGTGCTTTTTTTAATCAAAGTTTTGATGTCAATATTATTTAAAATCAAGTGGTACTACGTCTTGACATATCAATTATTAAGTAGAATGAATAGTGTAGTTTTAATTCCTTACAATTTAGCCACAAATAGTCAGATCTTTATGATTTGGTTATACACTTTCAATCCTTTTATAATTTTGCAACAAATTTTCAATTCCTTATAACTTGACCGTAAAATTTCAAATCTTTATCATTTTAGCACAAAACACTTTTAATTCTTACAGTCCAATTTTTTATTAATTTATTTTTATAGATAGTTTTACATATATTTTATTTTACTCATATAATATTATTTTATTAAATTCCAAAATATAATTGCAAGATGCTTATTTTTATATATGTTTCAATACAAATTTTATTCAAAATCAAGTAGGGTTAAGTTTTGACGTAAATTTTATTCAAAATCAAGTTAGATCAAATATGATATGTTTTTCCTTACGGTTTGTGTAAATTCATATTCGTGTTCTTTGACGCTAATTTTTAAGACATAACATTTGTGTGATTCTTGAATATACCTTCATGACATGTTTTTTATGTGTTTTCATATTTAAAATTAGAGTTCAGTAACCACAGACACATTTATTAATATGTTTAGACACATCAAAGTCACCGCTGTAACGTGCGGTTATGACTAGCTAGTTGGTAATACATATTGCAAACTATCTGTTAGTGTTATGCCCACCAAGGGTTTAATAGCAAGTTTGATCATGTACTTACGTTAGAAAGTCATATCGTTAGATGACATATGCTTAAAAAATAACATATTTATTCATGGTGTGATAACCGCCCGAGCTCCATATCTCCTTTTCGATCTCTCTAACCTTACACTCCCTCTTTTCTTCTGTACTTTTACGACGGTCTTTGACCTTATATTTAACAGAAAATCTAATATCTGTTAGTGTTAGTACTTAAACTTATAAAAAAATTAAAAATAAATACTCAAACCTGTTACTTTTTTTGTTTAATACCCAAACCTGTTATTTTAGATAAACCATAGGGACCATTTATGCAATTATCTCTAGTTTTTATGATTATTCAAGATAAAATTTGAAGTAACGGAATCCCCACACCTAAATTCTGACCGGCTAAGATCATAGAGAGGGACCTCCTATCCTTGAAAACCCATGAACTTTAATTAGTTAATTAATTCAAGTCATACGTGAAGATTGGGTTCAATGATAAAACTACTTGAAGTTAAAGTAATAAAGCTTTCATTAAAATCAAAGATATATTTGCTTAAGACGGATTGATGTAACTTAATTGTTATATAAAATCATAAAATGGTTTGATGAATATTTGAATTGTCATGGTTGGTACTTACGAATATGTAAAGGATATCCTCGTTCCGTCGTTCGTATTAGGTCTAGCCCAAAAAGTATAGACCCAAATTAGTCAGGCCTAGGTCCGACTATCCGAGGATATCAGATTTTCAGGTGTAACCCAACAAGTATAGACCCAAATTAGTCTGGCCCATCATAGTTTATCACAATCTTTTTTATAAGACAAAGGTGTTCATATCCACCAGAAAAGGAGTCTTTCTCCGGGCTCCCACTTCTTCTGTTTCTTTTTACCATAAACGAGTCAAGCCAACTCATGGTCGAAGGCGACCCATGGGACTGCATTACTGCAACCCATCATTTTTGGCAACACTAGAAGCCAGAAGGGAAATGAAATCAACCTAAACAGTATCATTTCTATGTTGACGCGAAAAATAAAACTTGAACATCAACCAAGAATGAATAATAATAATAACTATAATAAAAGATTGGCGAAATCATGGTTTAACTATTTAAGGTCAATAGTGGTTAAAATTGTTGGACATGAGCAATAAAACACACACACACACAAAAAAAAAAAAAAAAAAAACACACACACACACACCCACATAAGCAATAAAACATGCTAAGATCTAAAATGGCCTTTTCGGGTGCCTAAATCATGGTTTAACTATTTAAGGTGTATTATAGGTTTTCATCGTTTTCTCCTGCAACATGTTCCATTCACCATGGTGGACACAATGTACTACATCCATGCTGGACATGTGACACAAGTACAATATACCCCAATTTTATTTTATTTTATTTTTTACCATATACCACAATTATGTACGGAAAAAGAAACATGAGTCATGACACCAAATGACTGCAACCATCTATATTCAAAACTAACTTCTACCTTTCCAATTTCCATTGGTTTGGAAATAGAACTTTGAAGCTTCAACAACTGTAAATTATAGCATACACATATACTAGAATGAAAAAACAAACTCATGTTCTTATTTTCAATCACAAATACATACCACAAACCAATACCAATATAAAGATCAAATAATAATAATAACAGCAATAATAATGATATAATAATAATAATGATAATATAGAAAAAGACACACTTCACTGCAAAATTTTCAAATGGAACTCACCTGTCAAGGCTGTGATGTTCTCACCTGCTGTTTCATACTATTATCTGCCTGAAGATGGGACCCTGCTTGAGTTTCAGCAGGCAAAGATGAGGGAATGGTTTGATATTGAGCAGCAGATTGAGGTGGCAAAGGCTGAGCTGCATAGTATATATGTTGCCCTTGTTGCGTCGGATCGGTAAACTCATATACATAATTACCTCCACCACTGCTGCCACCAGAGGCAACGGGCTGCGAAGGTTGATGGATTTGAGAGTAGCCCACAAACTGAGGCTGCATCTGATGTTGGTTAGAAGGCACCTGCACCAGTTGAGGCGGCAGTGCACCAGAACTCGCGGTGGTTCTATACACGCCTGCTGGTGGTTCAGGTTTAGTGGCGGTTTGGACAGCCCGAGGTGCAGTGAACAAACCAGAAGGCGGGGGGACTTGATTACTAGGAGGTGCTGAAGCAGCAGGATCAGCCTGCAAGGGTAAGTTGTAAGCTTGTTGTGGTTGTCTAGCAGGCATATAATACACAATATTGTGTTGATCTAACGCTGGATGAGGAGCGCGATGCTGGGATTGGGACTGTGAGGGGTACATCTGGTAATAAGCCGCCATTGGAACCGCCCCTGATGGGTGGTGATGGAGGTATTGTGGCGGTGGAACAGCTGTATGAATAAACTGAGGTTGATGGAGAACTTGAGGATGCTGCGGATCAACTTGGGTAGTTGTAGTTGGAGTTGGGATCACATAACCAGAATCTTGAACTTGTGGTTGTTGAATCTGAACTCTAGTGTTTTGATCAAGGGTATTACTCGAATCACTAGTTCGAACGGTGCTATTAGTCGAAAATTGTGTTTGTGCAATTGGATCTTGATAAATCACAGGTTGTTTTTGTCTTGATAGGGGATTTGTCACACTACCATCACTGCAATTCATAACAATATAAATACATAACCTTTATCAACATCAAATCACAAAGATTTTTCACTCAGCCATTTCATCAAACACCTGGTATGCAATGAATACAAGTAAAAAGATAAGAACTTTATGTACCTCGAAGCCGAATCCGGTGAAGCCATATCAAACCCCATAGATAACTTTTGCTGGTGCTGTTGCTGTTGCTGTTGCTGCAGTTGTTGATTCGGAATCTCGGCGATCGGAACCTTCGAGACTATCGGAGCACCGGCGATGACCACCGGAGCATGTGCAGCGACAAAATTCACATCCTCAATTGCTCCTACAACCTTCTGTTGATCATCAACGTTAACTCTGATCGGCGGCAAGTTAACCAACGACGGCGAAGACGACGCTGACCCAAAAGACGACGACGTTTCAAGCATCGGAGAATCAGGCACCGACTGAACATCTGGCACCGACTGATTCCCCCTCAAATTTCTACCGATCACACCTTTATTACTCACCTCCTTCTTCTCCGGTACCAAAATGTCATCTTCAAGCCCTAATAAGCAATTCACCGACGACGTATCCGAAAACCCTGATGATGTTCCGTTAAGCGCGTTGAGGAACCAATCGTCCGATTTGGTGGTGCTTTCTAGCAACGATCCGATTGAAGAAACGGAAACGGATTCAGGCTTTGATGGAAACAAGAACAACCGGAGCCTCGATGATGAACTGATGTTCAGCCTCTCGTATTCGTCGATCATGTTCTCGAGGTCTTCATCGGTGGTGACGGAGATCAACGAATCAAGGTCTTCCGACGGTAATTGATACTTTAGGGTGAAAGATAACGATGTTGTCGTCGATGAAGAAGATGATCGGAGTAGGGTTTTGGCGAGGCGGTTAGTGAGGTCCGACAGAGTGGTGTGTCGATCGACGACAACGATTCGTGTGTCTCCGCCGACGTAACAGAGGGTTTTGTCGTGAGGGCGGGGGACTATGTGGCCGCCGTAACTGCACATCAGGCGGAGCTTGGTCAAACCACCGGTCGCCGGCGCCGCCGCCGCCGTGGAACTGGTGTTGTCGTCTCCCCATGAATCGGTGTTACGGTAACGGGGGGAGGAGTCGACGGAGTCAGGGTGGTGGGTGGCGGTGGCGGTGGCGACGGCGGTGGCGGCGGAGAGAGGCGGTGGTGGTGGTGGTGGAGCGGTGGTTTGCTCCATTGCTTTTTGCAAAATTTGGGGGAAGTGGGTCTAGTTGGAAGGTGGAGGGTCTTATAGTCCTCCAGCTGGATCCACCTTTGCTTTAACTTTATGCATAATTTGTGAATATATTAAGGAACTTGTTTTATGTTATGTTTTTAGATATTCAACACTTTTACAAACCTTTGTGAATACCGTTCAACTAGTTATATACATTGTTTTAAAAGTCGGATCGCACTGGCTGGTACAACCGGAAATCGTAAGGGAGTGAATCGAGCAACACTGATTCATTTTGTAATGATCAGACTGGTTGGTTCGGTAGTCGGACCGGGAACCGGGTCAGACCGTATTTTGAGTACTTTTTGCATTTTATTTTTTGGATTTAACGTGTATGTTGGATGATAAATTAAAGTGTTTGAAATAAAATTATTATGAAGTTATATACAACTATAAAATACTTATATTGAATTATATATATATAACTACATATATAATTATTATTTAATCTGGTTCTTAAATTCGATCCGACCGGTCCAACCGGTCGACCAATAAAACTGTAATCATCCACTAACTTTAAGAAAAATGGCATGTACGATAATAGGGATGGTGAGCAATGAGAGTTACAGAAAATAAGAAAGCGGCTAAAGACTAACCCGCATAAACATGCAAGATGTAAGATAAACTTATTTTTACAGGTGTAATAGTTCTTACTACTTCTATAAAAAAAAATCTTTTACTTAAAGAAACATAAAATGTATGACAACTGAGAAGACGAGGAATGAGAGTTACAAAAAAGAGGGAGTGGGTTAGAGGCTATAATCATTAAATATAAATGTCCGATAATAGTTTTTAAATTATATGAGTGGTCTAGATTAGAAATCGAGGTATTTCCTCACAGTCACACAAAAAACGGTAAAAACACACATTAGATAATAAGATTAAAATAAATCTATAACGGTTTATAATCAATTAAGATTAAAAAAATGAATGACGCTTAATCTCGTACTAATTAAACAATAACTTTTGGACCACTAATCAGTTATTATAATAAACAAAAAGTTTAAGCAAACTCAAAGATAACATGTTGCTTGTAATAGATAATTCATTTTCTTTTTATTGTATTAAAATCAAGTCAAGCATTATAAAATAACATATTCACTATTATTGTAATTGTAGGAAATCTTAAGATTATGTTTACCGGTGAAAACCACTAGAAAACATAATAAAAAAAGCATGATTCAAAGATAAAACTTTCATTAGAGAGGAATCACATGTTTATTATTACTAGATTTAGTAAATTCGTATATTACACGGGTTGAATAAATAAAATATTAAATATAATAAAAGTTTATCAAATACAAAAAGATATTTTATGATAAAATATAATTGAAATTACGTATAGTAAAAACAATATGTAATAAATAATTATATCAACTTTTTAAACTTTTGGTTTAAAACTTTTTTTTTAAGAAAAATAATAAATATTTTATTTCAAAACAAACCGCATTAAAAAAATATCATTTTTAAAAATTTTCTTATTATAAATTTCAATTTTAATTATTTTTTGTTTATAAAAATTTAACTTTTTAAAAACACTAATTTTAAAAAAATTTGATGTTTTGTAAAAACTTCTTATTTTATAAAAATTATTTTTTAAAATAACATTAATAAAAAGATCTTTTTTTAAATTTATTAAAAAAACTATTTTTGTTCTAAAAAAGTTAAATAGCATTATTGATAATTAAAATAATTATTTAATACGAGAGAGAAGCGGTGAAATTTTGGTGAGAGTGAATATGATGCAGCCACATGTCACCCCAAGATACTTTTTTATTAGAGTATAGCTTTAGTAAACCTATGTATTACACGGACTGATCAAATAAATTAATTTATAAAATAAATTTATTAATTATAAAACTATATTCTAATTAAAATATGGTTAAGGACTATAAGTAATAAAACGATTATACTAACTTTTTAAACTTTTATTTTTAAATTTTTATTTGTTTTTTCCCAAAAATAAATTAAACATTTTGTTTCAAAACAAACCGTTATAAAAAATATATATTTAAAAAAGTTTGATGTTTTTAAAAAGTTTCTTATTTTATAAAATTTATTTCCTTAGAAATAACACTAATAAAAATATATATTTCTTAATTTACTTATAAACTAATTTAGATCTAAAATAATTAAATAATATTATTAGTAATTAATATAAATATTTAATAGGAGAGAGAAGCGGAAAATTTTGATAAAAATAAATTTGATGATGCCAAGTGTCCCACATAGATAACTATTTATTGGAGTAAAAAGATAAAGATTAACTTGTCATTCAAATTCTTTGAAGATGCACTTGTGTTAAATATTGTGTTAAAGTGATTGATTTTGTTCAATTTGTATAACTATTTTCTTTCTAAATTATGTAACAAATAGCTTATTATAATATATCATATCATATTTTTAATTTATTATTAATATTGTATTCTTTTAACAGTATTAAAAAGTTTTGATAATTAAAATAACGTAAAATCCTAATTTTAGGTGCATTATATGAATTAATTGTGACTTCTGAATTGAAATTTTAGTTATTTACTATTCAGTTTAGATGATTTTGATTGGAGTATGTTGTTTACAGAAGATTGGGTTCAAATAAGACTTGTTATATATGTTAGGATTATTAGTGAGACTCTACGTACTTGAGGTGAAAAGCTACCTACAATTGTAAGATTCATATAGGACACATGATTTTCTAAAAGGATTTAATAGTTGAGTTGTTTAATCTAACAAAAAAATATAAAATATATTTCCTATAGGAGTTTTTGTGATAAACAACGTACTCTTCAATCACGAAGTTGTGGTATTTAATCTTGCAACATGCATGTTGTGATGATTTATCCTATTAAGGTACCGTTGTTAAAAAAATTTATGTCATAAGATATAAAAATCAAAAGTATCTTTGTTATAAGATTCAAAAAGGAAAAAACTATTAGTATAGTTTTAAAAAGGACATCCTTTAATTTTAAAGATTCCAAAGTACAATTTATGTAATGTACTTTTATTATAACAAACATGTATGAATTATTACTTTATCTTAAAACTCAACGGCATGAAAATATTTATTTCGCTATATCTTAAAATACGACAATTTGATCATTTATTTATTCAAGATTTTTTTTAATATCATCAAATAAGTAAAATGCAGCTTATGAAATAACATACAAGTGGTGAATTAAAACAAAAATATCGACATTATGCAAAATTGCTTGATTCGTACCTTGCACAAAGTCTTCAAATTGAAGATTCACTTGAATTGATTATCTCCTACATTTTAAACTCCATTAATAACATCAAAATTCACATACAAATTGTTACCAATTCTAGCCTTTATCATCAAGATTAACTCCTTTATTTTCTTCTTTAATCTTAATTTATAGCTTCTAGATTTTGATCCTGAGTGAGGTTCAAACTTCTTTGTGGTTTGACTTCTCCCATTAATCAACAACAATCCACTTAGATCAAGTCTGCTTGTTTCAACATGAAACCTGCTGTTGATTAAGTTGCTTCTTTGATTTTAATCGATTAAACCGTGATTGAATTTTTATCGCCTTCCATGAAATAAGCGAACATCCTTAGATGATTTTTATCACCTGCTTAGCTGGTTGCTTAACCCTAGAAACATTTCATTATTTCTTTTATACTTTTGTTTGACAATCCTTTAAAAAAAGTCATTCCCAGGTTATTGTGCACACAAACAAATCTTCTTACCTTTTTTTTTAACAGCCAAACTTTTATTAAAAGAAGTTAACAAGACATTAAAAACTCCAGTAAATACAGCAAAAAGCAACAAACATCAAAACAGAAAAAAGGAACAATGCTTGCCCAAACAAATCTTTTTACCTATGCGCAAGACGCCTATAAATTCACCACAATCCTAGGGTGTTTGCTGTAAAAAATAAGTCACCTAATTGCCCGCTTGGTTGCTTGCTTGCTCTCAATCGATAGCAGCCACAAGTAAGACAGGCGTTAGCTTGCATGCTTGCTTTACTTCCTTCAATAATAGCCTACTTGTTGATATTTGTTAAATATGGGAATAGCGATGAGGACGGGGAACGAGATGTGAATGCTCTAAACTGATCAAGTTGGTTCTTGATCAATTTGGTATCGGTTAGTGGAAATCTCAAACCCTTGGTTTGAGCACCAGCTCAAACTATTATTTTGACTCATTTAATAAATGAGTTCAAGCCAGCTCACGAGACTTAACGTGTGTTTTATTTATATAATTTTTATATTATACATTATCTATGACATAGTGGAGATGAACTCGAATCAATGTCCTCAACTTATTACTCAATAATAAGAAGAGAAATTCGATTTTGATATTATATATTTCCTATTTGAAATGTCAATTATAGTGAAACTATTCAACATATATTTAATGTGATTAAAGTATAAAAGGACTTGTAAAGATTAAAAATCAAATAAGAAATTATCAAAGAAATATATGCTCTTATAATATTGTAACATCATGGTCCCTTCCATTAAGACAATCTTAAAAATCAATGAAAGCACACAAACGCAATTGACAAAGAACAAAGAAAGAAAAAGGACACCAATCTGAAGATGGATAAAGAAGCTCACCCATCTAGGAGCATATAGGGGTTATTTATTGATAAAATCATATATATAACTTTTTTGAATCATAAGTTATATATTTTTTTAGTAGTTTTAAGATAAAACATACTTGTATAGATGACTCGTGTTTTCATTGAATCATTGTATTATGACTTCGGACCATCTTTCATGAATACTAACTTAAAGTGATGTGATATGTGATCATATTTTACGTATCAACTTTATATTCAATTGTTAGGGTGGTGGAAGCGGAGAAGGCGTGGAAGGGGAGGATTGACGTGGCTCTCAGTGCTGCTCAGAGAGAACCTCACCCTGTTGCGGTGCAAGCCAAACTAGATGATTTTGGGACTTGCCAACCAAACGGCACCCTCCGATGGCTATTTTATTGGTACTTTTTGTATTTATTAAAAAAATAGTTTACCTAAACTTATAATATAAATACCTCAACGTTCTAAACTATTTTTATAAAATTTTCCACCAAAGCTTCTTCGTATACTCTTAAACTATACTAACCATAATTCTTTCTCTAAAACTCTCTATTACCATCTACACTTACAAGTTTTTTTATTGTTACAAGTTAGAGGGGTTGGGTTAAAAATGACATGGTAGCATCAATCAAAGATAACTTAGAAATTTAAAAGGACTAGTCGTATCATTTTATTTTAAACATGTATCCTACATTTTAAATGCAACTCATTTCTTTTTTAACATTCTAAACTTTAAATTTACACCAACCAAAATGATACATTATATATATTTTTTGATACAACAGATAAAAATAAAAATAAAAAACATGATTCTAATAACTTGTAGGCCAGTCAACTCATCTATTAAATATATAGATATTGTGTGGCCAGATACTTTAAAATGGATAAAACCTTAGGAACACGATGGCCGATGGGAGTAGAAGGATGGCGGTTTTTCACAGGCTTAGGACCCGCAAGAAAACGTCAGTAAGGACCACAGTCGATCTCCAGCTTCTTGTCATTTCTATTAGGTGGTGTTTTATTCAATCTTGAATTGAATGATATCTTTTCAATAAATGCATAGTGATGGCTCATACTTGTCGTAAAGGAGTAAAGCACATACAAAGTAATTCAAGCTACCTTAAATAGCACCCTTGACGTTAGCAAAGTTTAAAGAGGGCTAGTGTTACATAAAAGTCATCCTTAAACTCTAATAGACGTGTCACGTTTAGTCCTTAAACAATACACTCATCAATTATGCTACAATATCATCATACATATGTACCATATTATTCCAATGACAATGAACTTAGACAAAAAATCTTTCTTGTGATTATAAAAGATGACAAAAGAGGTAAGCTTTTGAAATTGTAGAATTTGTTGCTACCTTTCTATTTACTAATCGTGAGTGGAAGACTTTTGATAATTAGATTGACGTGCATGTGTCAACTTTTAAGTATGAATAATATATTATTTTACTATTCTAATAGTTGGATGATAACATTTGAGTTGCCATCTAGCTTTATTAATAACATATAATAATCTTCTTGCATGTGATCTACAAAAGCAGCTTGTTATGATCACTCGTGTGATAAAATTTACTCTCTAATAACAATTTTTGGTTACTATAAGATGAAATCGTTTTTGTTGTGGTGGCAAGCAGCGTGAGTTGCAGCGAAGTCGCCCAAGATTGTATCCTCTTTGCGATCTAATTTTTTTCTCTTTTTTTTCTTTGGTTTTTATTTTTTGTAACCCTTTTTTCCTTTGATAAGCTTGTGCGAACGGTTGCGCGTGGGTGTCTTTTTGGGGTATTTTATATAAGATTATTGGATTTTAATAATCCCAACTTTTATTTATTGGTCGAGATTAATACACACTCGAGAAGAGAAATGTTTACAAATACTCTTAACTTTAAACTTATTTTCCTTCAATGATATCTTACTAACTGAGAGTTAACAACGTTAGTTTTTTTGATAACGTGGACTACTTATATGATTAAAATACTAAGCAAAAAGTTGATATCAACCATCAGATCCGTCAATCTAAAACTTACGCATCCTGAAACCCGTCAATTTTCACATCCTGGTTTAAACCACTTGATTCATTGGAGGTAGATTTCAGATGATGATGAAGGCTAGACACCGAAAAATGAACCTAATAGAAGTTGGGGCGGCGACGGAGTTGAATAATAGCTCAAAGTTTGTCACATTTCATAAAAAAAAAACTAACGTTGGTTAAATCTTAGTTAGTAAGGTATCGTTAGAAGAATATAAGTTTAAAGTTAGGAGTGTCTGTAAATATTTTTTGAGTTGGTATTAATCTTAGCTAATAAATAAAAATTGGTATTATTAAAATCCATTAACCATTTTATATATTATTTACCCACTTTATTTTTTTTAACTTTGTGTATATGCTTCCATTTATGTTTTTATTAATGTGTATCCCCCGAAGCGAATGAATTGCTTTGTTTTATTTTCACGTATACGCTTTTGTTTATGTTTTTTAAAGACGAGTACTCTCCCGACGCAAATGGCTCGCTACGCAAACTATTTTAACCAAAAATTTAATGTCAATATGCTAACTATTTTAAGTTAGAAGTATTTGGTCTTTTCACCACCACTTAACTAATAAATTTAACAAAAGTTAATGTTAAAAACCAATAATATAATTTATTAATAGTTGAGAATAATCTTGAAATATAATTTAACTCTTATATTTGAAACCGGCATATAAATCAAAACAAGGGCTAAAACTACATGTCATATAATACTTAAGGGGACTATTTATAAACACACTAAAAATCGTATATAATAAGTTCACTCGTTGTGCCCTCCCTCTCCGACCATTCGCCACCACCCCCACCGTCGTCTCCGGCGAACCCTCATATAAAGCTCAAATACGCCTATTCACCCACTATCATTCATTCGCCATTTCACCTTCAAGTGACACTGGGCCCCATCTGTTGTCTTTACCTTTTGCCGGATAATATCTTTCAAGGTACAACTGCCACAATTTCCTCCACTTTATCCCTTTGTGAATTATTAATATTATCCTTCCAGATTCATATGTCTAATCGTTGATTCTATTGCGAGTGATGTTAGGTTTACCTACTTAATTGAGCTATTGAACGTTATAGGGTTTTTGAATTCGAAAATTAGGTTGCATGTTTGGCTTAATTTGTTCTTCTTTTTTTAATTTCATTTTGTTTTTTTGATTGCGCAGTGGAAGAATGAGTTCTCAGATCCAGCGGAATATGCTACAGGTGAGTAATGAGTTCTAATCATCTTTTTTGTTCATTATGCAATGCCCTAAAATTGTTACAAAAGACATCAGCTGTGTTAATGAAATCCAATTGTATAGATGGGAGAATTGGTGATTCTATCTTCTGGCAACAACCTTTTTGATTTATGAACATATGAAAAAATTGATATTAAATTAGGGAAGATGATGAAGCACTAATTGTATGGGGACATGAAAGTTGATTAATCTTGCAAGAACACTTTTTTTCAGTTTGGTATTATAAACTACTTAACAACTAAATGTATTCGGTAAAATCCCACGCATAGCAGAGTTATTGGTGAGTAGGCTGTAGGGGAGGGTGCAAACATCAAACCTTTCATCTATTCCAGTTTGCTATTATGATTGTTTATGAAACATGAGTTTGCTTTTAGATTCTTCAAATCGGATTAAATTGGCATTAGTTTGATTTGATGTGAAGAAAGAGGGATGCAGACTTAAAAGCAAGTACCAACTTCCCAGAGACTCAACCATCGTATTTAGTTTTCCTACATGTTGAAGTGAAATATACTTCAATACCCAGTAATATCTTGCTCATAAAGTATGGTATGGGGATGGTGAGATGAGGGCAAACCCTACCTTTGTCTTGAGAGATAGAGTGGCTGCTCCCTAGAGAGACCCTAGGCTCAGAAAGATGCATTTTTAATATAACATGAAAGCATATAATCTTTTTGTGTGTTTTGTATTATATTGGACATAATCCAATTAGCAAGAATTGCTCTTATGAGCTGGAAAAGAATTTCTTTTTACTCTTTCCGTTTGACAAATAATATACAAGTAGTTGAGCATGAGAGCATCTGCGTAGGTTGTTGTTAATTTGGTTCATTGGGAAACATGTCAAAATCCACAAATGATCAATAAATATGCAACTACTCAACCCAGGAAGATGCAAAGATCTTGATTTGTGGGTCGTGATGAATATATGATCTTATTTTAGTTAGTATCACTTTTACGAAGTCAAATCAACCAGACAACTTTTGTTTTTGGCTGGAAAATGGGACTTGTATACCATTAATAACTTGGTTTCTATACATGCTTGAATCTTTATCTAAGCAGGGCCAGCAGGGCAGAGCTGGGGAAGTTGAGCTGGAAGTATTTTACATGAGATCTCATGGAAGAAAAGTGGCTAGAGTTCACATGCATGATTGGCTTATATTGATGCTACTTGTCTTCATTGAAATTGGATTAAATATCATACACCCGTTCTACCGCTTTGTTGGTAAAGATATGATGACTGATCTTAAATATCCAATGAAGGACAACACCGTTCCCTTGTGGGCTGTACCAGTGAGTTTTCTTTCTTTTTTTTTTTTCCCTTTTCATTCCATACTACAAAAGAGTGAGATTTGCTATTGCTAAAGAGATCTACAATATTATTTTGCTTTACAGGTGTATGCAGTGTTGTTGCCCATTTTAATTTTTCTTTTCATCTATTTCAAAAGGAGAGACATATATGACCTGCATCATGCAATTTTAGGTTACAATATCATGACTTATGAATTTACTATTAGATTTGACTTAAATACATACATGCTTTATCTGAGTTCATTGATTTGTATTTTTTTTCAATGTTTTTGCAGGTCTCTTATTTTCGGTACTTATAACTGGTGTTCTAACAGATGCTATAAAAGATGCCACTGGACGACCTAGACCTGATTTCTTTTGGCGTTGCTTTCCTGATGGAATTGATGTACTTCCAATCGTCCATTTCATTTTTCTAGTGAAAGATGATAGTTAACAATTACTATACAACATTTAGCATCATGCACCCAACTTTCATGTGTAAAAGCATATTTTTCCAATGATACAACTATTTCATACTAGCTGAAGTGAGTTGTAATATTTGATTTTGTAAATATTCTAAGGTTACCTGATTGTGTATCTACACAGTATGAGGAATTTGATTATATTAAATGATTCTTCTACACAGTATGAGGAATTTGATTATATTAAATGATTCTACAAGTGAAAGATATCAAGTTTTCAAGCTTAACTAAATTCTCTATGGGCTTGGGGGGTCGAGTTGGGTTGGATTGACCTTCTAGCATTTTTTGTCTTTTTCATAGAATTTTCATTTATTATTAAAGTATTACGCATGATTACAAGTACTATATATTAGAATAGTTACATAATCCTTTTGGAGAATAACAGAAATAGGAGATGTTGTAAGCATTTAACACTTTTCGGTGTTCACCCATTAGATCACTCTTGCACATAGATTATTACATATGATGCTCCAAATTACCAGCCACTTATTTTGCGCCTAATTTTAATTCTCAGTATTTGTTTTAATTTATCAACAAGTCTTTAGCGGATTCCTGGTATTAAGGTCTATGGTTTTCTTTTGATATGATGCTGCAGAATTATGATCGGTGGGGAAACGTTGTTTGTCATGGTAAAGAAAGTGATATAAGAGAAGGTCATAAAAGCTTCCCAAGTGGCCATTCGTCATGTAAGATCTATCATCTTTAACAATATAGTTTTCTACTCTCGGTGTAAAAGAAATATGTATACTTTGACGAATTGTATTAGTTAATTGTATTGAAAGTTTAGAATATTTTGCAGGGTCATTTGCAGGCCTAGGGTTTTTGGCACTGTACTTAGCTGGAAAAATCAAAGCATTTGACCGCCGTGGCCATGTGGCAAAACTATGCATTGTTTTCCTTCCACTTTTAATGGCATCTCTTGTAGCTGTTTCTCGAGTAGATGACTATTGGCATCATTGGCAAGATGTATTTGCTGGTGGTCTTTTAGGTTAGTTTTCTAGCCATTTACTTATGTATAGATCAATTCATCTTATATCTTATCTCGAATGGGCCAAGTAAAAGTTATTAGCTAAAGAAGAAACGGTTCAGATGGGTTGAGATTCTTCCAAGGTGTTTTTTTAAAGCATAAAACCACCTAAAAGTTTCAGCCCGGCCCGTTAATTTACCACCACTAGAGTTGCTTGTATGATTACAAGTGTTCTTTTACAGGTCTCACTGTTGCCACATTTTGCTATCTACAGTTTTTTCCAGCCCCGTATCACACTGAAGGTAGTTTGTTGTATATTTGTATACATGTTGGACTGACCCGTGTGTACATTTTAGTAACATTACTTGTTGGCTTTAGGGTGGGGTCCATATGCCTATTTCCGGGCCCTTGAAGAGGCACGTTCTAACAGAAGGGTAAATCATCCCGACCCTGTACACGAAGTCGGTGTGGGAATTCCAGATTCAAACTACCAAACCAGGCAGGAAAGGCATGGGATCGGGCTTGATTCTTCTCCAGATTACCACTCTTATTCTCTGGAAAGTGATGTAGAATCGGGAAAAATGTGATCTTTGCCTGAAAATGTGAAAGCTCTTAGGTTATGTTAGTTTCCTCGCTCGAGCTTTGATATCGTTTGACTGTCGTAGAGTAAAAGCCGAAGGAGTGGTAAATATTGTTGATCCTGGATGTGTGCTTATTCTCTCTCTCTCTTTTTTTTTTTTTTTTTTTTTTTTTTTTTTTTAAGTTTTCATGAATCTGCTGGTCATTCCAAAAGGTAGTCACATTACACTAATGACTTTTAACCACCTTATGAACCGTAGAGATGTATGTTAAAATACAATTAATCCTTGGGTTAGAAGTTGAGTGCAAGCTTGCTAGAATTATATACTACCAAGTCTAACAATATCAGAGAACATATACTTGCAGAATGAGATTTATGGTAACGAATTAGATAGGGTTGAAAGTAACATTGGTAACTTGTTTGTGAAAGAGACCACCGAAATTGCCACTAAAAAATCTAAGGTAGACGTCATAATCATGACAATGCATATGATGTTGATTATTTTGGGATGTTATGCAACTAGTTGTATACAAAACAATTGCATACATTATTATTTTACTACTTAAAAAGAAAGGTCGGTGGGGTTTCCCACCGGCCTTTCATCCTTTCTTACTTTCGAACTTTACACTTTCATCCCTTAATACTATATAAAAACTTAAAAATATTACTTGATCCCCTTAAGTTTTTAAAATTTTATGTTTACCTTCGTACAAAAATTTTGGTTAGAGAAAATCAGGTTAAATATAATATGTTTTTATTCAATGATATAAATGCGAGTTACTCTTCATTTTACGTAATTTTAGTTCGGAAACGAGTCGGGTCGACCGAAATTCATATTTTATCACGCAGCGTACGATATCTCAATAGCTCGTGAGTCGCACAACGGGTAAAGAAACTAGCATATAACTAAAAAGCTAAGGACCACTAGGGTTGGTGACTTAGTGGCAGAGGCTTTGCCTCTCGGTGTACTACTATGGGAAGGTTTCAGATTTAATCTTGTTTAGATAAAAACTAAAAAGCTAGGGGGGGTTTTTGACACGTGTACTTCATTATTAAATAAATATAGTTTTCAATTTACAAGACAAAATTGTTGTCATCCGGTGGTTAACCCTTAATATTTTAAGCATATGTGTTCGATCGTTTGCATGCCTTCCTTTTTCGTTTTTTTGTTGTTTTTTGTTTTTCTTTTTAACAATTTGTTTTTCTTATTTTTTATTCATTTTGAAGTTTGGGTTTCATCCATTTTATTTGTTCCTTTTATTTGTTTTTATTTTTTATTTATAAGCATAATTTACTTTTATTCATAATATTAATTTTGCAAGTGAAATGAATAGTGAGTTTGTTGTGGTTTTATTTTGGCCACAAAACTTTTGTATTTTTTATTTTTTCCCTTGCTCAAGTTTATAAAGAATGAGTCTCGGAAGAGACGGGGTTTGTGAGGGTTCCGCTCGGTGTAGTCGGTCGCCGCTTGATTATGCAAGTTATGTTAGTAGTAACAGTTAGCATCAACGATTGACATGAAATGATGATGAATAAAGATGTCATGTTTAAAGGGGTGACAAGTGACCGTCTGCAGCCACTAATAGTTGTTTTGACGGGGTATATATGCAAGTGTTCGCAGCCACGACGACTCTTTGTTTCAGAGCCCTCTAACATAGAAATATATCGTTACGAAACCCCGCCGCGAAGCGCGGGTAGAAACTACCTAGTTTTATTTAATTTACAACCTTTTATTACTAACATACACGTATAATGTGGTTGATTTATATATGTTTGGATATAAAATTTATTCAGTTGAGCCAAATTACACTTCTAGACATTTTTGTGTTGTTTCTAGTATTTCGTATCAGTCAATGTATTTTCATTTTATGTACTAAAAGGTCACAAAATTGTTTTCGGTAGCCTGAGTGAAAATTTTCCACAAGATCATCCACCATGTATTGCTATCATCCAAGTGTGTTTAACTATGAAGTATTTTCCTTATTTATGAACATTACTGGTGATATTTGATTGAAACATTTCTTATAGCCAATATCACTTAGGTGAAGATAACAAAATGATATGTAATTTGCTTAAGATGTCACAATTAACAACTCTAACGTGTAATACATAGTTTATCTTTAAAACTCGCATCATGATAGAATCTTAGCATTGTCTAGTGGTAATTCAAGATTTTGTATCACATCATGTGCAACTTTGTCATGTAATGTCCATTGCTAGTCATACTTACATACATACTAACAATCATAATCAGAATAGCTAAAACTAGTCTTTTGACGATATGTATATACCTTTTATACCGTAAAATGATAACTTTAATGATTTGTGCTAAAATGTTACACAAATTCCTTTCCTGGGGATATATTTTAAAATTTTAGCTTAAATTTGCAAAATTAATAACGTCAGGTAACAATCATACGTACGTCACGTGACAATTCAATAATCGTATAAGATTACAAGCATAAACAGCGTTTTCATATTACATCATATTCGAATCCGCTACCTACATATCCCGACCCTTTACGCATCAAATCAAGCTCGGATTCTATCAAAACGGTTCGGGTCAAAACATATTATATAATTTGCTCACCACCAAGCCCTAAAAAGTTACACCAAAATTCCCGATTTCCAAACCTATATTAACCTTCAAATAATCAACCATGGTCTTCGAGTGGGGAAGTACTTCATTACCCCCAACGTATTTTGCCCCTGCAAACGCCACCTCCGGCGACGGTAACGTCGCCGGAGCTACGCCGGAGAACGACAGCGATCGTCTCGTGTTGGTAGCTAATCAAAACCACATGGCTGACAACTATGATGATCTTGCTACGGAGTTTTCTCCTCTGTTTTTCAGCTCTCTGGAGCGATATTTGCCGCGAAATCTCGTTGATGCTCCTCGGGAGATAAAGCATGACTACATGCTGGAGATTCTGCATTGTTTTTCGGATGAAGAAGAGCTTCATCGAGTGAGAATTTTCATTCTGCTATCAGTTCTTACAAATCATACGCATTAGTTTATGAATCGTTTGTTCATGCATTGATTTGCGTAATTTGATCATTGATTTTGATCGGACGGTGAGAAATTTAGGGGAACGAGCTTCGAATTGTGAAAACTCTGAATAGTTTTGAGATTCGTTCGCGTATATGTACCAATGTACCATATCGGTAGCGTATCACACACGTATTCTGTTAACTGTAAATTGTTTATGGTTTTTGACGTTGTTTGATTATGCTGATGCTTGATTCATGTAAGTTATGTGAATTTTAGATGAATCTAGTTTATGTTGATCTTAGATTCATGAGGTAACGGTGGATTCATGAAGAAACTGACGATGATTAGATTATGGAAGTGATATTAATCATTTAATCCATTCTAAAATTGTAAAACGCATCTAGATTGATAATTATAGTTACTTTCTACTTCTGAAGTGAACAGCAAATTAGCATAACATGACTTCTGATCAATTATAATCTGAATCTGGCCTTTCTATGGTAAATTAATAACAATCACTAGTTGCTAATTCTTAATATCATTAATGTTTTTAGTCAAAAATGTTATCATAGTTGTTAATCTTTTCTTCGCAATTTCAACAGGTGGTGAAGCACAATGAATACCGGCAAATGATTTTATCTAATTATCAGGTAACTTTTTAACAGTGTACATAAGTATCTAGTTTGTGTAATCAACCACTTATTTCATTAGGGTTCTTTCTAATATGCATGTGTGATTATATAAAATAAAATTATATATTTTACTTTCAGCCTCAGTGCAAAGAACTATATGCATGGAATCCTTCAATGTTTTTTGTGGAATCATTTTTAGAGGTCTGCAATCCCGATGAAACGATCGATTATGAACGAATTAGAAGGATAATATCTGAACCTGCACCGGGCATCTATGCATTTGATATGCTGAGTCCATACTTCTGTAATATGCTACTAAGTGAGGTTATTAACTACCTCTAACATTCTCATCTTTTCATTGGGTACTTTAGTTTTCTTGTTTTTTAATCAAATTGTGGTTGCTTAGGTAGCACATTTTGAAAAGTGGGTCCATGAAAGAAGATTCGGTATCATGCGACCGACTACAACGCATGACTTTGGTATTGTTCTTGATGACATCGGCATGAAAGGCACACTTGATAAGTTGATGGAAAATTTCATATGCCATGTTTCAAAAAGTAATGTTTAACAAAATTTAGCATTAATTAGAAAAACTTACACGACTACATGCTTTATTACATCTTGTTGTGCTTTCAATACATGTGCAGAGTGTTTCCCTGATGTTGGAGGAAGTTCTCTCGATTCCCATCATGGATTTGTGATCGAGTATGGAATGGGTAAAGATGTTAAACTGGGTATGTGATAAATTTAAATTTTATTTAATATAGCGTTAGCTTGTTATTGTTTCATTTATCAAAATTCTTGACGCCCGTTTTATTTGCCTTCGAACACTTATTTATCTCAATTTTAGGTGTCCATGTGGATGACTCGGAAGTAACCTTGAATGTATGCTTAAGCTTAAGCAAGCAGTTTAAGGGTGGGGAGTTGTTTTTTGAAGGTGTGAGGTGTGAGAAACATTTGAATAGTGAAACACATCCTAAGGTACACACACACCCACCGACACACACAGAGATTTATGAATATTTTCTAATTGTTTCTACTTGTTGAATAAATCTTTTAATTGACCTACATAAACAACTAACAGGAAAAGTTTGAGTACTCTAATGTCCCTGGACGTGCAATCATTTATCGTGGTTGTCATCGACATGGTGCCAAAGCCACCACATCTGGACATGGAGTTAACTTACTGATGTGGTGCAGAAGGTATGCAAATATTCACTTTTACAACTGTTTAATTGTGATACTGCCTAAACCTTAGAGGGGGCAATTTCAACCCAATTATTCGGGCCTGTTTTTTATTTTTAATGGGTGAGATGTGTAATAAAGTAGAAGTGGAAACAGTTAAAATATCTGACCGTTGAAATTATGCATTCAAGCTCTTAAATCATTTTAATAAAAGATAAATTTTTACTGAAATTATTTAACTTTTGCTATAAGATTTACTATGATATTATTAGACACCAACTGGCAAGAAACTAGCCAGCCACAGGGACAACATTACAACGCCATTATAGGGCTTTGTAAGCACCGGACCCAAGAGATACTAACTTACAATTCTATGAATGAACCACAAATAGGAAAAACTAACAACGGAATCATAGACAGTGTCCTATTAACCTGACCCGTGTCAACATGTACTAAAAGAATACCCGTTTGACCCGAATCCCTATTTTTGTCCGTTTCCAAACCGCTCGCCCCTTCCTATTACTACCTCTAATCTCTACATGTTTTTGTTTAGTTCTTTATTTAGAGAGCTGAAAAAACATAAAAAAGGGTTTCAAGACTATTGTGGGGAATGCAAAAGGGAGAGGGCAGCAAGGATTCATCAAGCGGTAGCTGCAAGGAAAAGGGTATTTAACTCGTGTCTCACATTCGCGTGTCGCCTTCTAGAAGTTTCTAGAAACTAATTGTTTCTGTTTGATGTTATCAGGTGTTGCTTCCAAATGAAGGAAATGCTGTTTCTTGAATCTTGGTTAAAAGATTATGAATCTTGTGTGTTTTCACCATGTTGCGGTGAACCATGAGTTTGCCCTACAGACTTTTGTTGCTTTTAAGGTTTTAAAATTGGCCTTATGATGGAATGTTGTTTGTTGGCACTCAAAATGCATAGTTTTGTGCTTTTTTTTAATGTTGTTTGTTACAGGGTAAAACATGTTTTTTGGTGATCTTTATATTGTTTCCTAGACAAGTTTCATAAGTTACAAGTTATTATCATTGTTACTTGTTTATAAAAATATTTATTCGTAAAGTTTTAAAGGGTTTTTTTTTTTTTTTTTTTTTTTTTTTTTTTTTTTTAATTCATATATATATATATATATATATATATATTCTAAAGCTTATTTAAATTTATTAAATAAGTACTATATTAAGTTCTAATTCAAGTATTCAAGTAACTTTTGTTAATGTCTCTGGGAAACAAGAAATTGCTGACTCCCAGACGAAAACTTTTAAATATACTTTCACGCCTATCTCCCATATAAACCAATTTGAAATGGTTACCATCAATGAAACCACTATTGGACCTTCGAATGGGCATGGCGGAGCTTATGGTGGGCCCGGGGGGGCTTAACTTCGTTTTTCGCTCAGAAGTGAAAATTTATGCGTATTTAATCCGAAAATTTTATAAGTATTAAGTCTGGTCCCCTTGATATTGCGATATGAAAAATATTATGAGTCCCTTGACTTTCGGCCCCTTTTATATATTTGTTCAAACTCCACCACTAATTATAGGATGAAACACACAAGTTAATTTAATGGTTTTTATTTATATAATTGTTTATTAGTAAAGTGATTATTTGACATTAATTTAATAGAATTTCTAATATCAGTTCTTGATAAGGACCAAATGTATTGCAACTCGGGAAACAGCGACTTCAAATCCATGGTTTATATATGATTGAACGCAAGTTGGTCTTGGTTGATTATGGATTTAAAAACAAACCTACAAGGCGCATTTCAACTTTTAGACTTTCATAACCTTCGAGGCTCATAGTTTGACTAGTTCGGTTTAGCCATCAGTTAACAACTGACTTCATACATCAATAGATATTAGTAACTTCAATTAATAAATCCGATTATTTACTTGGTCAAATATACATTAGGAATCTTTTAGTCTAAAAAAAAAATAAATGAAAACTAATATATTATTTATAAAAAAAATATAACAAGATTTTTTTGGATATATATAATATATTATTTAGAAAAAAATATAGACATTTGCATGATAAGAGTTCAAGTCAATTAATTCAGTTACTTATACATATATAACCATATTCGAAACACATAAAATAAGGTTATTAGCAAAATTATAACTAAACGTTAGCTTCTAAACTTGTTTTGTTTTCTCATCTGTTATAATTAGATCACACAGAATGCCAACCGGATGAGAGAGGAGGGAAATTTCTGGAGTGGGTGGAAACATCCCCTGCTGTCCCCTCCTCCCGGGATCCAGACTTTAGTTTTAGGGTCTCGATTGGTGAATATCACTGGGTTTCACCGAGTGATTTTGTTATGAATGCAAATTGTATTTTACCACACAATATACATAAGGAAATGTGGAAAAAAAAAACTAGGACAACATCTCATAAAACATGAAAAAGTAAATTAGTAAAAAAAATCTAATGCGACATTAACTTGACAACCCGAATAACAAGGGACAACTCGCACCTCTTATGATTTAATTTTTCTATATCTCTTTCTATTCCTAGGATAAGACATATGATTTGATTTTTCTACATTTCCTTTCCAGAGATAAAGATGTATGGACTTGGGAGATAATGGAATCAATGGAGTTTACGGTTAATCATGCAAGAAAGGTTATCGAAAAAAGTTGTTGTCATTCCCTTCAAGTTTCCTATGGCTAAAGTGGTTATCTCTAAAAGTGAACGCCTTTACTTGGAAATCCGTCATGAATAGGATCCCCATGAAGGTCACCATCCTTTCTCAAGGGATTAATCTGAAGGCGGAATGTGATGTCTGTGATCAAGGGCGGAGCTTCATTAGGGCCGCTCTTACTTTTTTTTTCGTCAGTAGTGTTAAATTTAGGTTTTGTAGTGTTAATTTTTAGCCCGATAGCTTAAGTTCTCTATAAACTAGTTTAAGCTCCGCCACTATCTGTGATGCAATCGAAGAAGCCGATCACCTTCTTATTCACTGCCAAGTATCAGATAAAGTTTCGGAGATGGTGTTCCAGTGGTGTAAAGCACCAAAGGATTTATTCTTCTCGATGAAGAAAGCCTTAAACATTCACAACTCGTGGTCATTTTCCAACGCTCAAAGAAACGTATTTCATGCTTTCTTTATGACTACTTTATGAGGTCTATGGAAGTCCAGAAATACAAGATCATTCAACAATCACCCATCGAAGCTAAAAACTATTTTGTACGAGATCAAGTGACTTTCTTACTTGCTAATTACATCTATATTAATTGATTTGTTATTGAACAGTAATAATATTAATTAAATAATAATAATAATTGTTTATTAATAATATTTATATAATCATAATAGTTGTTTAATATTAATTGATCTGTTATTGAACAGTAATAATATTAATTAAATAATAATAATAATTGTTTATTAATAATATTTATATAATCATAATAGTTGTTTAATAATAGTAATTGTTTATTAAATTATATTTATTATTGATTGTTTATTAAATTAAATTATAACTGGTCAACTTTGACAAGTCATATTGACCCTTTAAGTTTTTAAAATTTCGTGTTTACCTTTGTATAATTTTTGCTTCAAAATATTAATTTCTTATGTTGGTATTTTTATGTACTGTCGATTCGAGTTGGATCTAATATAAAACGTTTCCGTGCATTTCATTTGACGGTATAAATCCGAGTTACTCTACGTTTCAATGTAAATTTAGTTTGAAAACGAATAGGGGCAATTATAATCCATGTGCTTTTTATGTACGTTTTGAGTTGGTATACGTTTTGACATAATTTTGTTTAGAAAAGAAACATGTCATGTATAATATATTTTTGTTTAGCGGTATAAATTCGAGTTATTTTACCATTTGACATAAATTTAGTCCAGAGATAAGTCAGGCTGATTGTTAGTCTATAATTTATTATGCAGTATACAGCGTCGCCGCAACGCGCGACGGGTAAAATACTAGTTATTCTTTAATACAATGAAACCTGTTAAAAAAAATATTTTATAAAACAAACCCTCTGAAAACCCTAGCTTCAAATAACACTTTCGAAACCCTCACTCATATTTTCCCCTCAGCTCCGGCCACCCACCGTCCACCGATCTCCTCCGTCATCCATCGTCCACCGATAATCAATAACCTCTTCTCCGGCGTCACAATTATTAATCTCCACCCCTTTCTTCTACCACCTGCCCTCAATCATTCATCAGCTTTCATAAGGTATTCCTTTTTTTCACCTTAACGTGTTCATACTTGTACAATATTAACATTGACATAATTTGCTTAAAAAAGTGTGGTTATTTACGATAACTGCAAACCCTAATTGTCTTAATTTTAACTTTCAATTAAAATATGTAACTTAATTGATTAGATTATCGTTTGTTTCATTGGTGTTGTCTGATTTACAGCATTGAACAATGGGGATGAAGCTATTTGGGGACGACGGTGGCTCTGAAGCTGGAGATATATCCAAAATCGAAATTAACAAAGAGTTTGCGCGTCGATTTGAGCATAACAAAAAGCGTGAAGATTTGCAGCGGTTTGAGGAACTCAAGAAGAAAGGTGTGATTGATGACAGTGAAGAAGAAGATGAGTCATCTGATGATGATGAGGATGTTGTCAATTATTCAACTAAGCAGGATTTGAAGTTCTTCGATGCGTTGATTAAGGTTAGGAATAAAGATCCTTCACTTAAGAATAATGATGCTAAGTTATTTGAATCGGATGATGAAGAAGATGATGAGAATGAAGGTGGGGATGATGGAAAAGAAAAGAAAAAGAAAAAGAAAAATAAACCATTGTTTTTGAAGGATGTAAACGCGAAACATTTGATTGGAAACGGGCCTGAGTTTGATGATGAAGATGAGGAACAGGACAATGGGATTAAGAAAAAGAGTTATTTTGAAGAACAGGAAGAGATGAGGAAGGAGTTCTTAGATGCGGTTGCTAATGAAAATGGTGATGATGGAGAGCTTTTGAAGGTTAAAGATGATGACAATGGTGATGAAGATGAAGATGAAGATGTTCGCGAGTATGAAAAGAAGTTGGATGAATATTTTAAGGAAGATGATAAGTTGGATGAGAATGAGAAGTTTTTGAAGGATTATTTTAGGAAAAAGTTGTGGTTAGATAAAGGCGATGGCAACAGTAAAGGATCGTATGGTGATGAGATAGATGTTTCAGAGGATGAGGAAGAGTTAGAGAAGCAAGAAGATTATGAAAGAGGGTTTAATTTTAGGTATGAAGAGAATGCAGGGGATCGCGTAATGGGACATTCAAGAAAAGTTGAGGGTTCGGTGAGGAAGAAGGAAAGCGCTAGAAAAGTACAGAGAGAGCATAAAAAAGAGAGAAAGGCACAAGCAGAGTTCGAGAGGATCGAAGAGTTGAAGTATTTGAAAAACTTGAAAAAGAAAGAAATTAACGAGAAACTTAGAAAGATTAGAGAAACAGCAGGAATTGGTGAAGACAGTGGTTTTTTGTTAGAGGAACATGATCTTGAGAAGGAGTTTGATCCTGAGGAATATGATAGAAAAATGAAAAAAGCTTTTGATGATAAGTTTTATGAAGCAGATGACGTTGACCCTAATTTTGGTAGCGATGAAGACGATGGTGAGTTAAAAAAACCTAATTTTGATGAAGAAGATGATTTACTTGGGCTTCCAAAAGGGTGGGAAGATGGATACGGGTCGGGTGATGGGTTTTTGGCTACTAGAGAAAAAACCTTGAAAAAAAAGGTCAAGGTTAACAATGAAAGAGATGAAGAACAATTACAAGATGAAGAAGAAAAAAAAAGAATATCCAAGTTGGAGAAGGAATTAATCAAGAATGAGTTAGAAGAGTATTATAAATTGGAATGTGAGGATACAATTGGAGATTTGAGGACGCGGTTTAGATACAAACCTGTTAATCAAAATACTTATGGATTAAAAGCAAAGGAGATTCTTCTAGTGGATGACAAGGAGTTAAATCAGATAGTTCCTTTGAAGAAACTGGCTACTTATAGGGAAGATGAGTTTATTGTTCCCCGTCATAAGATAAAAGAACACAAGCAGAGGATTAAATCTCTTCTTCGAGGCGAGTCCTCTGATGGTCTGACCAATGGCAGCAAGACATCCAAGCATGATGTTGGTCGAGCTGAAACCGAAAAGTCAAAACCAGATGCAGAAAGTGAAGATCAGAAAGAATTATCTAGGAAGCAACGAAGAAAGATGCGATTAAATGAATTGAAGATATCTACTAAGAGGCGTATGGCGTATGAAGGGAGTACAACTAAAACCAATAAAAAGAGGAAACATAAATCTAAAGATGCAGTATAAAAGGTACTCTATAAATCATCACCTATTTACTGTAATCTTTTGTCACAAACTATTAACTGTTCTTTATCACTAGCATGAACCTGACTATACTATCATACAAAGCTCAGGTTATCAACTTGTAATTTTTGTAAAGATGATTAAATTGCGTGTATTACTTTTAGTTTAGGGTGTAAATAAGCTTGAGCTTGAGCTGTAAAGCTCGATCTCAGCTCGAGAGTAATTTTCAAGCTTAAGCATCGTTTGGCGTGAGTTTTTTTTGTTAATTATTTGATTATTCTAGTTATATACATATATATATTTCTATATATATTTATGACTATAATCTTTTGTATTTCACAATATATATCATTTAATTATTTTTTTCATAATTATATGTAATAATTTTTTTTAATTATTTATTTCTTGTAACTATATAATAATAATAGTCTCACCGGTCTAGTTAACCTTGTTATAGATCTCAGGCTTGAGCTTGCTTAGCGTCAATCTAGGTTTGAGCTTGTAAAGTTCACCTTTGTTTGATATTTTAGTGAGCCAATCTCGAGTGTGTGGCTCAACTCGTTTACTCCCTATATACCATGATCCTTTGGAGATATGATAACTTTTATGCCAAAAGGCTGTTGTGGTTTTGTATTTATTTTGTTGCTTTTGTGTGATTCTACAGCTTCGAGATTTGTTCGAGCAGGAAAGATGCATTTTTCACAGACTTCCACCCAAGGACATGCTTCTTCTTTAACCAAATCCAACTGATTTGGTATCATTTTTGGGATAGTTTCGTTCTAGAGGGAGTTTCTTTATTTCTTGTCTTCTTATACTTTGTAACTTTAAATCAGTTATGAGTTGTGTTGAACTATTCATGGAATGGATGGTTTTATAAAGACTTAATGACAAATTTGTGTTTTCATTCTGGTTTTTGAGTTCAGATTTGATCTGTTTTTCATCATGTAAGCCATGTAACACGTCTGGCCTTTGTCACTATAAGCATATTTGTTAGCTTAAGTGGTGTTCCGTTCAATGCCAATACCACCATCGTAACCCTTGCTCACCAGAACGCACCATACATCCACTCCTACCCGCCTTCAACGACACACCAACAGCCTTTTCGTTTTCAAGCAATCTAACTGCTCTTGTCTCCAGCCCCTTTGGGTCAGCGGTGCCACAGACAGTGGATGAGAACATGCTTATAGCCATAGCTTGGGTTTTCGGCGTGTGATAATGGTAATGCTTCCAACCAAACATGTGTGAGATATTCAGGCAAATAATGTCTGTAAGCATGAACAATCATTCATTCGTTTTGCCACCAAGAATCTTTCTTTCAGTAGCTTATTTCAGAAATCTTAATAGGGTTTACACCACTGACTTCTCCAATCAACCACCATTGGTATTTGATTACACAAACATCAACGAGAGCTTCAATGAGAGTCTTCTAACGACACCCAAGCTAATAAGTCTCAAGAAAATCAAGTTTAATTCAACGATAACTAAGTTCTATAAATGGTTCGAGATATTCTATCACATTTTCTTATATTTTATATCTGAAATTAAATTGAATTGATTAACATTGTCATAAATACATTAAGGCAATCAAGTCGAGCTGAGCTGATTCAGGTAGTCGTGTTCTGAATTCGTGGTTAAACTTAGATGAGGATGCTACTAATGTGTTATTAACATAAACCAGCTTCAGTAAACTTATGTATTAAACGTGTTGAATAAAATATATACTATATTACATAAAATTTATTAATTATAAAACGATAATTAAAGATATGATATAATTGAAATCTTTCTTATTATAAATAAAAAAACAAAACTTTTAATGAAATGTCAGTTTTAAAAAACTTTTTATTATAATTTTCAAATTTAATTATCTTTTGTTTATAAAAATTTTACTTTTTAAAAGCATCAATTTTAAAATATTTTATATATTTATAAAAGTTTGTTATTTAAAAAATTTTTCTTATTTTATACAAACATTGTTTTTTTAGAAGTAACTAATAAAATTAAATAAAAATTAAATGTGATTATCTGATAGGATAGAGAAGAGAAAAAAATTGATGACAAAAAATACAGTATTACCAGGTGTTCTTTTTAATTATCTTTCTAATTACCAATGATCCTTAGCCCGACTGGTTAAGATAAGATACTCATGACATGTAAATAAGGGGAGGTCATGGGTTCAAGTCTCACTATGAGCAAAATGATTAGAGTTGAGACAGTGGTTTTCTTAACAATGGGTTTCCTCCTGAGGGGATCGGGGGTGCGATCCTGACTGGAAAACAGATAGGTGGACCCAACTAAAATAACATTTATCCTCCGAAGCAGAGCCGTATATTTGGCGTTAAAAAAAAAATTTATCTTCCTAATTGGCCCTAATATCGAAAAGGTTAAGATCGTCCTTTCAAGACGACACCTACTCCGTTTGGTAGTTCCGCACACTCCCTTCGTCTTATTATATAGTTATACCCCCCTACGTTGCCTGCGGACACTCCCATAAAACAACTCCCCTTTAATACTCTCGATCTTCACACACAGATCCTACCAACTCCCAATGGCTTCTGCATCTTTCGTTAAGCTAAACTCCTCATCTTCATCATTCATCGGTCAACCATCCTTCAACCGCCGCCCGGATTCTTCCCTCCTCTCACCGCCCGCTCGTGTCTCCGTCATCCGTGCCGGATCTTACTCCGAAGAGCTTGTTAAAACCGCTGTGAGTTTCCCTTTTCATTTGATTGTGAATTGTAATCGTTTTTGTGTTTTGGAGTTTTGGAAAGTTGATTTGAATATTTGATTATGTGTTGTGTGTGGAGGATCTGATTGATTGAAGGGATTATGGATTTGTGTGTTTGTTGGTGTTAGGTGGTAGGTGAACTTAGGGTTTAGTTTAATTGCGATTGGATTTGATTATTGGTAGGCTGAGTGGTCATGTACTCATGTGACTTTTTTGCATCATTAGCTAGCCAGTGGA
Source organism: Flaveria robusta (assembly GCA_025506415.1). Taxonomy (NCBI): domain Eukaryota; kingdom Viridiplantae; phylum Streptophyta; class Magnoliopsida; order Asterales; family Asteraceae; genus Flaveria; species Flaveria robusta. The sequence goes on from CM046468.1 coordinate 19,377,988, forward strand.
CAATATATTTATGTTTGAACATGATCTTGTCTTACTTTATTTGTTTAATGAGTTGCTTCTTTGTTTTATATATTTTAGTTAAGAATTTATATTTTTTTATGATCATTTGAATTTTGAAGTGAAGTATGCATCATTTAGAAGGATTATACCCCCTGGGGACTAATTTTAGAGCCTCTTCTGTGAACTCTAGACGTTTCAAGTGGTGTATGTATCAGTGTATCGCCTGTGTTTTGGTTTCAATCTTCTGGGCATTTGTTCAACTTTATTTTTGGAAGATGATACCTTTTTATAATGCTTGAAGTGTAAACCAGTATGGTGGTTTATGATCTTGGCTACACAACGCTTCATTTTGTTGTTTGCAGCTTAAACTTGAGGTACCAAAGGGTATGTGGCCTAGGGGTACCAAGGCGTGTAGGATAGGTGACCCTCTCTAAGTGATTGAGGGTTCAAGTCTCATGGTGGACAAAGGTGTACATTAAGGAGTCGGATTAGAGGGTGTGTGAGTTAGATGTTCTAAAAAAGTAGATAGTTGGTATGTTGCCTATAAACATGAAGTGTGTGGCGAACAGTTTTGGACGGTGATGTATTTACGATGTCATTATGATAAACCTTTGTTTGTTATCTGCTTATCATTGAAGCTTGATGAGCGTTATTAGCTTGTTTTTCAGTTTTGTAATTTTCCATATAGCACCTTTCTTGGAGTTTTTTCCTGAGTCCTGCCAGATATATCAACTTCAGGATGAGGTCTTAACATGAAAGATCTCTTGTTTAGATTATCTAATTTATATACCATCAAGTCTTTTTTCCTAGAAAAAGACGATAAATGTCAAAATGGGAGCTTGACATATTTAGTGCAATATCCTGGATAACTCTTGATTTGTGAGCAATTTCATTTGATCCTTGGTAAATTACTAAATGTTCTTTACTTTTTGTATTAGAAAACAATTGCATCACCTGGTCGTGGTATCCTTGCGATTGATGAATCAAATGCAACTTGTGGAAAGAGATTAGCATCTATCGGATTAGACAACACTGAAGCCAACAGACAAGCTTACAGGCAACTTCTGTTAACCACACCTGGCTTAGGTCAATACATCTCTGGTTCCATCTTATTTGAGGAAACCCTATTTCAGTCAACCACAGATGGAAAGAAGATGGTTGACTGCTTGCGTGAACAGAACATTGTTCCCGGAATTAAAGTTGATAAGGTAGGGTCCATAATTCAAGATTCTCAAAAACAGTTCTTTAACCCTTGGTAGCTTTATCTTACACGTTTAGTTATGTTCCACAGGGTTTGGTTCCCTTACCAGGCTCCAACAATGAATCTTGGTGCCAAGGGTTAGATGGGCTGGCTTCTAGATCAGCTGAGTATTACAATCAAGGAGCTCGTTTTGCTAAGTGGTGAGATATATATATATTATAATCAATGTGTAAAATAATATATACATGACATAGTATTGATAATTAATTATCATCTTATGTTCTTTTCTAGGAGAACTGTTGTCAGCATTCCATGCGGTCCTTCTGCTTTGGCTGTTAAAGAAGCTGCTTGGGGACTTGCACGTTATGCTGCTATTTCTCAGGTTTGCAATCTATTTAGGAGACTTTTTAAATTTTGCTATATTGCGATATGTAGTTCACTATACTTGTGAGTTGTGATCACCTTGTGTAGGACAACGGGTTGGTGCCAATAGTGGAGCCCGAGATCCTCCTTGATGGGGATCACTCAATTGATACGACACTTGAAGTAGCTGAAAGAGTTTGGGCTGAGGTTTTCTATTACTTAGCAGAAAACAATGTTATGTTTGAAGGAATTTTGCTTAAGCCCAGTATGGTTACACCCGGGGCAGACCACAAGGAAAAGGCTGATCCTGAAACCATAGCCAAATATACACTCACCATGCTCAAGAGGAGGGTCCCACCTGCTGTTCCAGGAATCATGGTAAGTATTTCTAAACAGTAACCACCATAAGTGGTAATTTTGACCCATTTACTTGAGAACTATGAAATATGTCAAATGGGTTTAACTTGCCCTATTTAAAGATTAAGATTTAGATTAATATTGTCATCGTATTTAAAAAAAATAGTTTTTCCTCATTTTCTGTAACATACTTTCAGATTTCACAAATGTATGTAACCTGTAGGAAGTAAAATGATGACACTTCACACTGCCATGTCATCAAAACATATCGAAGATTTTTACATACAATAGTTAATAACAACGATAAGAGTAAGTTACATGTTCAATTAACCCTTTAAGTTCAGTATATTAATTTCTAAGTGAAAAAATTTTGGTTATGTAGTTTTTGTCAGGAGGACAATCTGAAATGGAAGCTAAACTAAACCTACATGCAATGAACCAAAGTCCAAACCCATGGCACGTATCGTTCTCATACGCACGTGCACTTCAAAACTCTGTGCTCAAGGCATGGCAAGGACGACCCGAGAACGTAGAAGCAGCCCAGAAAGCGCTTTTGACCCGTGCAAAAGCAAACTCACTGGCCCAGCTTGGAAAGTACTCCGCTGAAGGTGAAAGTGAGGATGCTAAGAAAGGAATGTTTGTCAAGGGCTACACCTACTAAATCAGTTGGTTCAGTTTTTGCAGTTATGAAAGAAACTCACTTTGTGTAGTCCCTTATATCTGTTTTGATGTCTGCTTGTAATTTTTGATTTGGTTGAATAATGTGGCTGTGAAGATGATGAGAATACTAAGAACTGACCCCTGAATATGTGGGGTACCAAGTTATTGATGCAAATTGGTTTATCTATATAGATTAGCTGTTGTCCTTCTTGTATTGTATTATTTTTATAATACTGATGAGTTTTTACTTTTTAAAAACTTATGAAACATTTATTGTAAAGGTGATTTAATACATCTTAAGGAGCAAAGTGTTCAAGGTTGGGGTCCCGTTCAGGAAGATGTTTCATGTGTGAGTTTCTGATCACACGTTCTTATCTTTTGGGATGTCTAAGGTTTAAGTTGTAGCACGTGTCATGAGTGTATGCTTATTTTGATGCTATACCGGTTGGGAGTTAGGGTCACTTGTGATGGGTCTAAACTCTAAGGGGGTGTTTGGTTGGAAGGAATGGAATGGAATGGAATTGAGAAACTAGTATAATTTTCAAATAAAATTGTGTTTGAGTGAGCAATTAAAAGTAAACCCAAGGGAATATTTCACCTCAAATTCTTTTGGTTGTGGGATTTCAAAATCCTTCCACCTAGAGAGGGAATTTGAAATCCCACAACCAAGGGAATTTGAGGTGAAACATTCCCTTGGGTTTTACATTTCATTACCCACTTAAACATAATTTTGCTTGAAAATTATACTAGTTTCTCAATTCCATTCCATTCCTTCCAACCAAACGCCCCCTAACACTTGATGAAACTAGTAAATCTTGATCCTACGTTTGTGTCATATAAGCATTAAGTTTACGCGTATTACTTTTACAGTCTTGCTAATTTTCTGTTTGTTTTTTTTTCTCAGCTATATGAATGCAATACAAAAGTTAAAAAAAAAAAAAAAAAAAAAAGATAATAAGAAACTTAGCAAACAATGTCTTGGATCCAACACAAAATGTGTCAATGTAGCTGCAAACAATTATATACATAGAGATTACAACATCATAAGCATGCCTTTTTTAAATTCTAACTTAGACTTCAAATTGCCATCAAAGTGGAGCAAAATAGGGAGTAACAAAAAAACATCAATGGAGACGGGAAAAAAACATCAATGGAGACGAATGCCCATAAATAGAGACCGGGAAGAGGGGGGGGGGGGGGAGCATGGTTGGTGTCCGAGAAAAATGAAGGAATCCGTCAATGTAAACACCATCAATAGCAACACAAAGGAGAGAGAAGACAACCGTGAACCACTCAAATTGAAAAAGTTAACAAAATTATGAAGGCTGGGTCTAATAGTAAAGTTATTTGTAATTAAGTGGAGAAACTTCCCTTAATGTTAGGGGTTTAAGCCCTGTTTATGACAAATTATATAAATTAACCGTTATATAAAATTAGTAGTAAGTTTTATAAATATGAAAAATAATACACGGTTAAAAACGACTTTGTATCATTCCCCTTTAGGTAATTTTAAAACCACCCAAATTGCCGTTAAAAAAGTAATTTTCAAACCACCGAAATGGCTTTAAATTAACCGATTTAACTACTTCTAGCTAATATAAGCCACAGTGCATTATTAGATACTCCTATCCTTTTTAATTGAAAAAAAAAACTAGCGCGTATTTTTCGTTTCTACGCATTCCCACCTCACATTCTCAACATTTCTTCAAACAACTCACCGGAAACTAAACACAAAAATCATAAAAAAATGGCACCTGAAACCACCAAGCAATCAGTATTCCCAACGGACAACGAAGAAGTGAAGAGCATCTTCAACCGTTTCGACACCAACGGCGACGGTAGAATCTCCGAAGACGAGCTAATCGGCATCCTCAAATCCCTCGGATCCGACACCTCTCCCGACGACGTAAAGCGCACAATGGCCGAAATCGACGCCGATTCCGACGGCTTCATCAGCCTCCAGGAGTTCACCGGATTCTGCAAAGGAATCGCCGGAGACTCTGAAGCCGACGGAATCAACGACCTCAAACAAGCCTTCAAGTTATACGATCTGAACAACAATGGCGTCATCTCCGCCAATGAGTTGCAGCAGATTTTGAGTCGGTTGGGGGAGACTTACACCGTTGAAAACTGTGCCAATATGATTAAGTCGGTGGATTCCGATGGTGATGGATTTGTGAATTTTGAAGAGTTTAGGAAGATGATGTCCAAGAGTTCAGGTGATGGTGCACCGTAAGGATTACAGGTGCGTTTACAGGGAATCTCTGCTCTCAGTTATCTAGCTTTCACAAATTTTTGTGTAAAACACTTGTTATTTTATGCTTTTTGATTTCACAGGCAATTTTTTTATTGGATTAAGTATATGGATTGTATATAGGTAATAGGTTACCGGAATAAAATAATATAATGCATATCTAACGTTATATACGCGAAAATTATTCATGAAACATAATGTATTCTACAACTTTGTGCATTTATGTATGTAATATTGGTAGTTTAATTTAGTGGTGTGTCTTATAATAAAAAAAAATTAAAAGTTTAAATTTTATAAGATGTAGGTTGTGTGGGTGGTTCTTAACCGAATTAAACAACATATTACCGTTTAAACAACATGGAATGAAAAAGATTCATGATCCACTTAAACAACCTATATGCACAAAAGGGATCTAGTTTCCTAATGACAAACATGCAAATGAAAGATGTGAAACAATTTAATCGTTTCTAATAACGAATTAAACGCGAGCTCACATTAACCTCTCGAACGAGGATTCGTCCTCAAATAACCTCTCCCTCACCTTTGCCGCCTACATAAAGGTCACAGATATTAGAGAACACAACCTGTATATAACTCGTGTGGTTTCTCAAGTTAAAAGACATTATAAGGTAATGAAATATGTTGAAGGTGGAAGTGTGGAACATACCTGTTTATCGTAATTTGTGCAAATCGCTACAACACCGAGAAGGGTGAGTTGTATAAAAGCACCCAGGACTATCCCGATCCATAGGCCCACTCCGCGTAGCGAGGTGCAAAACCCCAAAATAGCAGCCACAGGGATCCCAGCAAGATAGAAAGCTGCAAGATTAATGTATGCCCCTAGATGTTGCCACCCGACGCCTCTCGCAACACCTGTTTGATCATATAAGCAACAAACTGTCATATTCTGAAATAAAATTATTTAAACATGAAACACCTTAAACAGGTTGAAATTTATCAAGTGTATTTTTATAATCAACATACTAATAACTTATATAACAGCTTATGAAAAATAAAAAAGAACTGTTCCGGGTCAACTTGACTGGTAAGTTATATAACCTGCAAAGGTTCCTTGTAGACCATCCATCATAATGTTTAGACAAAGAAGAGGTGTCATCTTTGTGACATAATCAATAACTTCCTTCTCGTTCGTGAAAATGTATCCGAAAACATGTCGGCTAACGAACACACTTGTGCTAACAATACTTGTCTCGACAACGGCAAGAAGAAGGACAACATAGACAGCCACACGAGCACCTTGTGAGTTTCCAGCTCCGAGTTCATTCGAGACTCTAGTGCTGGAAAAGCAAAGCCAGTGCTACCACAACCATATTAGTCGAGAATGACTCATTTACTTACGAATTAGTCGATTCAGGTCATATGAAAAATAACTATAAAAATGAGTCAAAATTCGTCTAAATGTGTTGTTAATGCAATTTTTTTATAATCATTCCCTTACCTCTTTACCTTTTTTTTACTTCTATTCTTTTGTGAAAAAAGTGTTTAGATCAACCAATTTAATCTAACCTCCTCTGGCACCAATAAAACAAGTTATGTATTGTATAATGGCCAATACTCATTTTTTTTATGTGTATACCTGTGACACTGCTCCTTTCCAACCAATTCACCGAACAAGAGCGAGATGAGTTGAAAAAAAATCATAGGTCCGTCACTGCCTCTTTCTAACTATGATAAAAAAGAAGCATGAGAGTTTACAAACCTGATGCCAGCTCCAAAACCGTATGGTATGGCATAGAGTGTAGCAATAGTGTTGAGACTGTATCAAAGATGCACAAGAAATTAATATCACAACTTTTTTGGCATACAAGATACAAAGCTGGTTTTATCATCATAAACACATGTCTATTTGTAGTCCTAGTTCACGAGTAGTAATTTGTTGATCAATGAAAAAGGGTGTAATGAAAGTGTTACGTACCATACAGAAATTACTGAAGTTTCAAGCTCTGGATTCGGTAGAAGACCGGACAACAAAATTAAAAACTCAAACGACCACCACTCAAGACTGCAAGTCATGTTTAGAATACATTAACAAATGTAACAGATAAAACACTAGTAAAATCATGTGAAATATTTGCATATTAGACTTCACATTTTGCCTTTGTCCTTACAACTGCCTCGTCATCCATTTTAGTTTTGTAACTCTAAGGGAAAACTGTAATGACACATGCATTGCTAGTGTTTGTTCTTATAACTGAAGGAAATTTTAAAAACTAACATGGCATAACGTGACAGTTATAAGAATAAAGCTAAGTGAATGAGAGCGTCGATGGTTCGAGAGAGAGCATTAATTTACCAGATCATGACAGCCGATGGGATAGCATAGCTAAAGAACTGTTTCATCCCATGCAACACCTCAACCGATATAGTAGCACAAGTTTTCTCACACGAAGAAGAATATTTCATGTAAAAGAATAGAAAAATAACATTTAGCCACATTGTAACATCTATGGATATAGCTCCTCCAATGCTCTTTAACCCAGTTTTGTATACAAGAACCCAACAAAGAGGAATGTGCAAGCATAAAGAAACAGTTGAGCTGATGAGCATAGCCAATAGCATGCTTTGCATTTGGAAATATCTAACAAGTGGTTGGAGAGTTGCATAAGCAAAAAGTGCAGGAATCAGCCATGTTATGAATTTTCCAGCTTCATGCGAAATCGAAGGACTTTGACCCATAAAAACGAGTATGTATTCCATATATTTCCATAAGACGGATAGCGGAATGCAGACTAATAAAAGAGAGAAAATGGCAGTGTAAGTTTGAGTTCCAAATTTCTTGTATTGTTGAGCTCCATAAGCCTGTCCACATAATGTTTCCAGTGCACTTGCCATCCCCAACTGTAGATTCAAATTGTTCGAAATCCAAATGAATAATGCTCCATCTATCAAATTAATTAACAATTTTCGGAAAAATATGCATTTGTTGGTTGTTTTGTTTGAATCTAATTAATATTTTTTTAGAGTAAACAATGTATATGTTATGATACTGATACAGAGTAAAAAAAAGCTTTAAAGATCATAACTTTCAAACCTCCAGAAGTTAGGGCTTTAAATTTGACCATCATGGTTTTTTCTAGATTGTTTGGTTTTGTATATTTTCTTTTAATTTACAAAGTAAATCTAGGGGTGTAAAAAAGTCTAGCCACGTTTGAGCTAGTTTGAGCTTTAGTCGAGTTCGTTTAACTATATATAATAATGGTGGATATTCATGATTGGCCAAGTAAATCGGTCTTACCTCTATCGTAGATGTAGAAATCGACGGCGCAGATTCCAAATGCTACTGTTCCTTTCATTCATTTTTAAACATATAGGATAATTACATTGTTTTATATTTATGCTTATTTATATTTACGAGTCTGGTCAAAACTTGGTGTACAAAGCTTGGGCTTAAACTCGACATTGTTTAAGCTTGCTTCTATTTAAACTCCTTTTACACCCCTAGGTTAAAAATGTGATATCACCATGTTTTATTCACCTTGTTATCTTAGGCAAATAATATTATGTCATCTAATGTCTATTTTGAATATAAACACCTAAATATCTAACCTAATAATCCTTTACATGTAGTGTCACATGTCATTACCACGAGCCATCTAATCTTAGTTTTCCCGCCCAAACTATTTATTCCATTTTAAAAATTCAAATAACTAATTCTCAATTTTTTCTTTTTTTCTCTCTATATTATAAATCCATATCTTTTTTTAATCATTAACTTCTTAAAAAACATTTTTTTCATTAAATAAAAACTAAATATTTTGATTAAACATATACTTTTTTTAAAATAAAAAATGTCTAAAACTATATATTTTTTCTAAAACAGTAAAATCTTTTTAAATTATAAAATATTTTAAAATCAATTTTTTTAAGAAATAAAAGTTTTACATAAAAATATTTTTTACAAAACAAGCTCATAGTTTTTAAAAAGTGAGATATTGATAAAAAAAAAGAATTTTTTTTAAGTAATAATTTTTTAAAACGAAAGTTTTAATAATATTAAAAGTGTTTTATCAGCTAATCAAAGTATTTTTATATTTAACATTTTACAGTTCCTAACTTTTAATTAAGAATAATTTAATATTTTTTTATTTAAACCATGTAATACACGATGTTATAACCTAGTTTTGAATATAAACACCTAAATAAGAGTCTTCTTTAGTAATGTATCATCAAAATTTAGTGTTATTCTGTTTTGCATCAGAATTCAGAAACAGGCAAGAAAGCAATTAGTTTCAGTATGCCACGTTATGAACTCTTTTACTATTGCTATACATATCAATCCAAAATGCTAGAGACTAGGCTGCGGGCCCCACAATTATTAAACTTTTACACCTGTCTGAGTGACATTCTGATGGTCTCTGATCAAATATTTATAGGTTCAAATCCTATAGACTAAATATGTGATTATTTTAGATTTAGAGTAGGTATAGAATAAATTATTTCTTTCCCGTCAAAAAAGAACAAAAAATAGAGAAACAACATATGATACTGAACTTCACGACTTGAATTATATTATGGACTTATTAGAACTATTATTGAACTATTTCTGTTAATCAATAAGTTCATGGCCCAATTCTACCAGTTTTAATGAAGACGCGCGCCAAACAAATCCGAACCGTTCAGATCTCAAACAAGCCAACTTGCTTCGATTTGAATTTTTTTCATACTTTTCAGTGTTTGTTAACACCCCTTATTATTGCTAGTATGAATGAGATAATATAATTACGGTTTTAATCTTCAGTTCAAATTAGCAACACCGATAGACTTTGTTGCATAATTTGTTCTAATTCTAAACACAATCATCAATTTCCCCTAAATGTTCATCTTCACCAATTCTTAAGTCAAAAATATGAACTATCGTTCACATCAAAATCAAATCACAACACATGTGGCTATGTTTGGTATTGTTTATTTTGATTGAAAAATACTTTTGATAAAAATTACTTATTAACTTATGATCTTTCAAAAATAGTTTTTAAAAAAAATATTTTGATTAGCTTATAAACTAAAATGTTATAAAATGATAAAGAAAGACATGCTTTTAAAAACGATAGGAGTTAATAGGAGATAGTAAAAAAGTATAATAGACAATTGGATCAAAAGGAGTTTTCAAAAGTCAATAAGTAACACTCTCTTTACTTTTCAAATCTTCTTTTTACTCTATATGAAAAATCAGTTTGAAAATTACTTTTGGGTTTGACAAACACTTTTTTTTGACTTATTAATTTCTCAGTAGTCAAAAGTTGAGAGAAAATAAGCAATCCCAAACATACACACATTGATGAACAATCATTGAATCACATACCACAAGCTCTACAATTAGCATGTTAAAACCTGAGATCATTCAATTCTCAAATTCATCATCATCAAACATACAAGTAAGACAGATTGAGAGCGAGAACTTATCATCAATTTCCCCTAAATGTGTATCTTCACCAATTATCAAGTTGAAAAAAGTGAACTATCATTCACATCAAAATCAAATCGTAACAAATCCATGAACAATCACAAACCACAAGCTCCACAATTAGCACGTTAGAACATAGAACCTCAGATCATTCAATTTTCGAATTCATCATCATCATCAAACATGTGTATGTGAGAGAAATTGAGATCTAGAACTTACGAGTAAGCTGAAACCAGTGACGTTAGAAATGGAGATCGCAATAGCGGTGCTCGAAAGAGCAAGTTCGCCGATGTGACCGACCATCATGACGGAGATAACCTGCAACAAAAACTGCGATAGAGTCACCGCCACCATTGGCGCTGCTATCTGCCCGAATTTCTTCGCCTCTTCTACAAACACACTCCATGTGATCAATCTATTATTATTATTATTGTTGTTGTTGTTGCGATTACTGTCTCTTCGTTCTGATGATAATAATACTTCTTCCATTGGCTCTATTGCCACCGCGCTAGTCACACGCGCCGCCGTACCACCGCCGGAGTTACTGACCGGAGTTTTTCTCTGGTGTGGCGTTTGTCAGATAGTGTTGTGGAGTTTTTGCATTGTCAAGCGATTGAAAAATTATTATGGTCTACAATAACTTTAATAAAAAATAAGGTACGTTCTATCGGCTTTTCAAAATGCAAATTATTTTAAATTATTATCCGTTATTTAGTTGTTATCAAAGACAACCTCAGCAAAATAATCATAAAATATATAAATCTTACTTTGATTTCGTTTATAATACTAAGTTACTAACTATGAATGAATTTTGAAAAAATACACGTAAATAAAGTCACGTATGAATTTATGATCATTATGCTACTGGAAAAGTATTGATAACCAAAATGAAAATTAAGTTTATTTTATATGTCAAATTATTAATATAATTATGAGCCAATATAATATGATTATCATAAACCTATTTTTCAAAAGCAAGATATAATCATTAAAGATATATTATTATTATTACTATACTTAAATCTTTAAATTTTAAAAAATGGAAATATTAAAAATTATATATTTTAGATAATAACTAAAAAACTAAATATTAAAAATTCAAACTATTATGTTTGACTGGTGCTAATTTATATTAATAATTCTAAGGAGAACTTAACTTTGCTCACGATAATGATTATAATTAAAATCGAAAAACTTACAATGTGAAAATTAAGTGAAAATCGAAATAAATCTATCCACTAGAATGTTCTGTACTTCTCAAGTAAAAGTATGATTAGTGAAAGTGTCGGTATGAATTGTTATTTGCTAATTAATCATAGTTTGAATTATTAAAATTCAATTTGTATTTATAAACTTTAATTACTTTAGTTTTTGTCTTTGAAATTATGATCTTAGTTTGATTAATGATCCTCACTAATAAGGTTATATTGCTACTTGTATAAAATATAAAAATTACATAATTTGTATTTACTAGAAGAAGAATAAAAATATTGAATTGAAATTGTTTAGAATGCATCCGTTGTGAATGTTACGTTTATCCACTATATAACATGTCAATTTGCAACTTCAATAAGATAACACATCATGTATATTTATTGATGATGCGCTGTGTTGGTTTGTCAACTCGTATCGATAAGTCGAAATCCTATTAATTGTACCACATTTTATGTTCAACTTTGTCGCGGTTGTTATAGTCCTACGTACATAAATCACACTTATTTATAAGCATATGATCACAATTTGAATCGATCATGGAAGATCTTGTCTCTTATTAAAAGTTGATCCGCCTTCATGATTAGCTTGTACACCACATAAAGGCCTAAACCCTGAAGTATGACATCAAATTGATCGAATCTGCCTTATTTACATGATTTCACGTTCTTGATCTAAATTCTTCATTTAAAAGTTACAGAAACAACAAATAAAGCTAAAATTCATATTAAAAGAGAGTAAGATGAATTCGTAAACAATAACACATGAAAAAATATATATTTGAACATAATATCGTTAAACCTTCACTTAAGTTACAGAAAATTGATCTGTTAGACAATATTAAAACATCTAACACCCTAAGAAACAAGATTAACCTTGGTCATCATCTACATATCAATGTAAGAAGAAAATTCAAATTATAGGAAAGTGAAAAGGATGTAATATCAATGCAATAATTGAAATTATACAATTACATACACATAAAAATAAGAGACAAGTTATGAAAGATGATATGTTGATGTGCCGGTACATAAATCAAGTCAAATCAAATGAAATGCCGAGGTTTAATATTTGGTCCTAATATTAATATATCTCACTTATAAATCGACAACCTTCTATAAGTTTTGTATGACATCATACGTATCGTATAGAGTTGAAGCAATTAAAAATGAGAAAAATTAAGGGGTGGTTATCAGAGGGTTATATGCTCTCTACAACCCTATATGTCTCATATAGTCATATACGACCCTCTATACGACACATAGATGACTATACGACACATATAACAAATTTTGACTTTTAGTACGAGTAAAAATTCAGATGGCTATCAGAGGGGTTACACGTCTCATATAGAGCTATACGACACCGCTATATGAACCATATAGAAATCTGGGATGCTGATTTACAATATTGAGGTGTCTTAATATCCACACCCTTAATATTATATAAAAAAATATTGAGATGAGCATTCATATCAAATTTCTCATCCCCAATTTTATAATTATACTAAAAGTTATTATTTTTTCCCCTATTCAATTAGATAATGTTTTTTATACTTTTGTCGTTGCATTTTCTATTCCCTAACCAATTTAAAAAAATATATTAAAAAATTTATAAGACCGAAAAATGTCACCCCAAATATAAAAAAATAACAATAATATTTTCTCTCCTCCACTCAAAACCATTCCAAATAATATAAAAAATACACTCATAAAAATAAAAAATATAGAAAACCTAATGCTATGTAGTAAACACCAAGGTGGAAAGCTCTCAAAGCATGTGTAATGTATGATTTTTTAAAATATCTGTGAAATAACTTCTAAATAAAAAAAAGGACAATCATAATCCTCAATCGCAAGATTCAGAAACATGGATCATCACATAACTGTTTCTGGTTTAACATATGTAAGAATCATTGAAAGTGAAACACAAGACGTGCCACATGATAGGGACGAGCAAAGTTACCCATAACCGACTGAAGACCAAATTGTCTCCATAACTCGAAGAATCAAACCGAATTGCAAAAATGTGGTTATTCAGCTTGTTTCCTAAACGTCCGAATTGCTTATTTTGTTATTCAGCTTGGTTATTAGTTCTACAAATCTTGCTTATTCAATTACACATTTCTAGCTTGGATTGGTTTGAATTTCTGCTAAAAATTTTCAAAACAAAATAAACAAAACCAAATAAACCAATATTCAACCAATGAACACCCAACCATAAGATTGATGCTTAAACTTGTGATGGTTTAATAACCCAACCATAAACCTCATGGAATCACTTGAAGGGTCAATAGAGCAAGAAAATAATGTATTGAATGATATAGTAGTAACTATTACAAAAAGCTAAGACTGGATCACTCAAAAAAATCTCAAGGCAGAACCTAGAAGTTAAGAAAATGAAGCAGAGCAAAAACTTAAAATAAGTACCACAGAATTTTAAAAGCAAGATTTTTTAAAACATATAACGTCATATTTTTTTGAAATAAAAACAAACTAACGAAATCGGAGAACAAAAAATAATCATTCTTTCATGACACACATAATTAAAAGAGAAAAAATCATCCAGGAAATAGCCTCACTTCAATGGGATAAACCTGGAGGAGTGGGTGGCACCAATACCAGGTCTACCGTGCTTGACGGGCTTGTATGAAATTGAGAATTCAGCAAGGTAGTGACCAATCATCTCTGGCTTGATTTCAATCTGGTTGAAAGTCTTGCCATTGTAGACGCCCACGACACTACCGATCATTTCTGGGACAATGATCATGTTCCTCAAGTGAGTCTTCACAAGCTCAGGCTTCTCACCAGGTGGTGCCTCGCGTTTCTGTCAAAATAACATTCATATTTCAGCACTTAGAAGTCACCAAAACAAATGTTTGCAACCACTTTAAAAAATAATCATCTGTTTATGCTGAATGTTAAGCTTATATTCAATCAAGAAAAATAGAATGTTAGTAAGGTGTTTGAATTGAACATAAGAAAACAAAATTGATAAACAATTCGAAAACTGCATATTGAATGCAAAGTTTCTTATAAGTACTAGGGAGAAGCATATCAATAACCTATAGTCCATACTACTACTTTGGTTGGCCATATAAAAAGATTTTAGGCACCACTCATCAATTCAGAGAATAATAAGCAGAAATTAACCAATTTTTGAAGTTGAATTTGAGGATTTGCCACTGAAAAGACTTTTCTGTAATAATTAGATGAAAAACCAATAAAGATCCTACTACTGCTTTGGTAGCCCAAATGACAATAGTTTAGACACCACTCATCAACTTGGTTTAATACTGCACACATCAAAAGCACATAATGCGGTAATGAAATAGCATCTCTGCAGTTGATGTGATAAGATATTATAAAGCGCCTAATGCGCTCCCATGTGCGGCGTGTGATACAACCCACCATGCAGTTGATCAGGATTTGAACAAAATACTGAAATAGACCATCAATTCCAATGTTTCTAAGTTTTTCAAATCTATTTGACAAATCAATTATCAATTGAGTGATGGTTTCAAGCATTTTAACAAATTAGATCATATATGAACTGAGATAATGAAAATGTGTATATTTTAGTTTTTAAAAATAAATATTAAAGTGCTATCTATATCTTAAAGTGAAGTACTATTTTTTTTAATATCAAACGCTAATAGATGCACTTGTAAAAACCAAGCTAATCAATTCAGATGATATTAAGCAGAAATTAACCAGTTTCGAACATGAGATTGCTAATGATCTATAACAATTAAAATCAAAGAAAATAATAGCAACATGTTTCACGTAATTCTATACAAATTGAGAATAATAACTTCAGGCAATAAAGTAAAGGAAACATACAGCTTTACGCAGCTTCTTAATCAAAGCCATGGGTTTCCTCTTCAATCCTCTCTGAAACCTACCAAAATTGATACAAAAAAGCAAAATCAACCGAATTTAAACCAAATTTGTAAAACAACACATCATACCTTCTGCGAGCACGAGCAGTGAAGAGCTTCACAAGCTCATCAGTAGACATATCAAGCAGAGCATCCAAATCAACTCCTCTGAAGGAGAACTTCTTGAACGTTCTCTTCTTCGGTGCTCCGGCTGTGGCTACATCAACCTCAACTTCCGCCTGCAACAGCAGATCATCAGATTGAAATCAGAAATCGATCAGATAACGAAAATTAGATCAATGATTACCATTGTCGATCTGATCTTCTAGAAACGAAACTGCTGATCTCTCGTTACGGAGGCAACGGCGTCTAGGGTTCCGACGATGGTGAGTAGAGTAGAGACTCGAGAGTAAAGATCTCCTTCGTATATACAGACTTAGGGTTTGGGCCCGATTTTCGTTTTCTATTGTTGGGGCCTGTA
The DNA here is from genome assembly GCA_025506415.1 of Flaveria robusta. Lineage (NCBI taxonomy): Eukaryota > Viridiplantae > Streptophyta > Magnoliopsida > Asterales > Asteraceae > Flaveria > Flaveria robusta. The sequence goes on from CM046468.1 coordinate 19,393,821, forward strand.
AATATGATTTTTGGGCTACGGTTTTCAAAATCATGTATTAGTATTTAGTAGAGCCCAGAGGTGAATAAACCGGGATTAGAATCCAAACCATCAACAAATTCTAACCGAGATGGTCCGGGTTGGGTCCAAACCGGTTCATATTATGTAATTTATAAATAACATGATGGATCAATAGTGGGTTGAACCGGGTCGGGTTTGGGTCAAGTCAGATCGTGGAGAACCTGGGTTGAAAGTTGAAACGGTATGGTGAACAGATAAGGAAACCAAGTTTAGAACTGCTAGGTTATACCAGGTCGGAATCGGGTTGGGGGCACCGATTGAACCTGAGTCGGTGATGAACCTGGTCTCGTTGTGCTTCTCTAGTAGAGTCTGCACACTCAAGCGGTACAACCCGAACACTGAATTGTAACCGAGTCTGGTATACTACAAATCAGTTTGGAACCAATAGAAACCTTAGGTTAGGGATGCTTTATAATTCTCTCAATCGAAACTAGTTTATCCCAAACTAAAAAGGTCTAAAACTACTCAAACTGATTAAAAACAACTTGGTTTCAACCCGAATCAGTTTGAAAATCAACCCGTTTTTTTGACTTTTCGTAGACTAAACCGAATTGGTTTACAACTACAATGGGTTTCTTAGAAAAACGGTTTGTGCACATCTATGTATTAGTCTTGTGGTAAATACTTCTATTTTTTTTAACAAATGTTCTATTCATTATGGTCTAAATTATCAATTTAGAAATTGTATAAGACAACATAAACCTAGCTAGACAAAATCAAACAACAGAAAATGCTAACTTTTAGAAAATACAATCGACTCCCACCTAAGATATTTATATTTTAATTACGAGATATATGGAAAAAAAATTTCTCATTTAAAATGTGCTAAATTTATCACATATTCTTGGTAAATTTGCACCTAACGATATCATCAAATTAGTAACCGCTTCGGTTTGCTCTGCTAGTGAATAAAGTATCACAACGTCACATTCCTTTGTGGTTATGTTTTCAACTTTTTATAATGTTTGTTACAATTTTTAAGTATTATCAAGAAAATATTTGTTTTATTATTAACTATGTTTTTTTAAACTGTGTTTTATTTTTAATAAAATCTAAAAACTCAAAACAAATATGAAAGCATGTTAGTTTTAAAAAATAAAATAAAAAACATAAGTATAAGGAGTTGCTTGAAGAGAAAAATAGAAAATAAATAATAAAAAGTTGAATACAAACAAAATTTATAAAGTAATATGATGTGTTTATTTGAAAAAAAACACAAGCCAGAATAAAGTCAATTATGATAAGACGATGAAAAAACTAGTTTGATAAATTTTATTAAAAAACCGTAGTAGTTAGATAAATAACTTTTTCAATCATATCAACACAACTGAAAACTTCATTCCTATGTCAGGATACACCAGTCTCTCTGGCTTGCAACAAAACATTTAGTTTTGACAACTGGTCTATTAACGCATGGGTTCGATAAGATGTGAGTCGTGGCATCTTGTATTAGATGAGTCCAAAATAAGAAGCTAAGAAAAATACAAAGAGAAGTTATTTGTTTCTAAGTCGGGGCATTTTAAATTTGTTTGGACGCCCATGAAGAAAAAGATGTGTGTACAAAAAAATTCACATGCATACAGTTGTATGAAAATAATTGGAAACACAATAACCAATTACTACTTTTCCATATAATATATATACTATACTAGGTTAGTACCTCGTGTATTATACGGGTTATATATATAAATTATTAAATAATTAGTAAAAAAAATTTATGAATTATAAAACTATGCTTAAAAATAAAATATGATTATAATTACTTATAAATAGCTACTTTAAGTAAATAAACAATAATATATTTTTCTTAAACTTTTGTTTTATAAAAAATTTATGGTTTGTAAATATTTTGTTTTAAGTAAAATGTTTTTTTTAAAAGTTCGTTGCTTTTTTTGTTTTTAAAAAATGTGTTTTTAATTTAAAATAAATAGATTTTTGATTATTAAAATTATACGTTTTTTAATTTGAAAATGGTATGAGTAATATTATTAGTATTCAATATTAGTTTTAATAATAGAGAGAAATGAGAAAGTTAGTATGTTTAGGCTTACGATTGCGTCACGTATTTATCTTATTTTTTTTTTCTTATTATAGATAGATTGATAAACAAACAAACAGATAGATATATAGATAGACTAGAAACCCATTTATTAAACGGATTATAATTAGTAATAAACACAAAGATTTACACTACAATATTTTAATATAAGATATGAATATTATATACATAATAGTTTAAGAAAATAAAACAATTATATTATTTTTTAAACTCTCTTATCTAAATAGTTTCATTTTTAAACATTCGTATTAAGATTCTTTTATAAAAGAATTTATTTTTATAAAAATTTTGTTTATTAAAAACTCTGGTTTGTAATTATTCTGGTTGTTTTAATAAGATTGTTTTTAGAAAAGTTCACATTTTTTATATTTTTTATAAAAAGAACGGATTTAAAATATTTTGTTTCAAAAAGTTTTAGTGTTTTTAAAAATTTCATATTATATAAAATTTTTTTTTATTATTAGTTCTATTTTAAATTTAAAAAAATGTGATTTTTTATTTTCTAAATAAAATTTAACTTTAAAAAGATACATTGATTATAAAAAATTTAAATGAGAGAGAGAAATATTGCAATTAATAAAATTGATCTTTAATAAGAGAGAAAAATTAGTTTTAATATTTAAATTACTATAATACCTTTTTGAAGGGAAAAATGAGTTGATAATGTTTAGAAGAATGACAAGTGACAAAAAGATGGGTTAAGAGAATGATATGTGATTTTAAAAAAATTGATTTATTAGAATCTATAGATTAATTTTATATGAATTAGTATTAGTTAATAAGTTATATTCAAAATTGATGGATGGAGTTAGATAATGGGTCCCTTATCATCAGGACCTAGGTCGGGATGATCTGAAATATAGTCAATTATTTTATAAACTTACATTAAAAATAATATGTTAAATATTATATAATATTTTTAACTCTTGCATATGTTTCAAAAAGCTTTTAATCTGCCATTTCTTTATTACATTATTTACAGCTAGATGTTTCATTTATTTTACTAATTATAACAACAAAGTATATTGTAATAAATAACTTTAGTAAATCCGTATATTACACGGGTTGAATAAATAAACTATAAAATATAATAAAAACTTATTAATTATAAATAATATATGATTAAAATTACGTATGAGTAAGTATTGTAAGTAATAAAACAATGATATCATGTTTTAATTTCTTTTGTATTTTCCAAAAAATAAATTAAATATTTTGTTTTAAAACAAATTTTTTTTAAAAATATCATTTTTAAAAATTTTCTTACTATTACTCCTAATTTTAATTATCTTTTGTTTATAAAAATTTTACTTAAAAACAATTTTAAAGTATTTTGTATCTTAAAAATGTTTGATGTGTTAGAAAAAAAATTCTAAATTTATTTCTTTTGAAATAACATTAGTAAAAGATATGCTTTTTAATTTATTAAAAAACTATTTTTAATCCAAAAAAATTAAATAATACTATTCGTAATTAATATAATTATTTAATAGAAGAGAGAAACAAAAAATTTTGATAAAAATGAATACGATGGTGTCATGTATCACCGTTAGTTACAATTTTATTAGAGCAGAGAGATGCTATGATTGCATATCCAAGTTAAAATTACCTTAATTAGACTCCCTAGTTTAACAGCTCTAACTAAAATAAAAAGCTCTAACTAAAATAAAAATAAATCATTGTGAAAATCACGTGCTAGTATGAAACTAATCTTTTGTGTTCACTTGTAACTTATTTTTATAGACTTGGTTGAAATGTTATTTTTAGGCAAGGTTTTAACTCTATGTGCTTTAGCCTTTTCTGGCTTTCTTCTGTTTTGGCCTTTATGTGCTTAACAGCGAGCTTAAAGGTTCTCGTGAACTATTTAGACATACACCTCCATCCACAATTAGATCTCTACTTCTTTTTAAAGCAAGATAAGCAATTCTAGCTAAACTACTAGTTGATGTAACACTACCTAATCAACGTTCAGCTAGGGAACATAATAGCAACAATGATTGAATCACTTATGAAATTTAATGTCAACTAGTATCCGTCGAGATATGATTAAATTAAACTCATTGATGTGGCATGCAAATTGTAATCGAATCACATTCCTTCGTATGCTGTTAACAAACTTTTGCATTAAGACAACTTTATTAAAGGCTGATGAAGTTTCATACATGTTAGGATAAATCTTTTAGCAATCCAAACATGGTCTTCATGTTGATAGTATTGTGGAGCACTCTTTGCAACGAGAGTCGAATTATTCAATGAGCATGTGTATCCGGTAACTGTCAATTTGCATCTAACATATTCATGTTCTTGTCCTGTTAAATGTTCATGCAACATCTTTTCAAATAAGTAACATCTACTTACATTGTTCTGGACACAAAATTATGCAATAAGGCTTATCAGTTTTGATATTACCTTCTTCTGTTATGATAATTAGTTAAAACTAAGTTGTCTCTCTGATACTAATTGTTGGGAGAGGAGTTTTATACTTTTATATCATGATAGTACTAAATTGATGTTCTTTCGTAGCTATTAAACTTCAAACTTCAAAATTCGACAATGACTCGATTTGATGGTTTATTAGATCCGATTTGAGTAAAATATACATATGAACAAATAATCATATGAACAAAGGGTATTTTAGTAATTAAACACCAATACAAACACTCAAACATAACTACTTAAACCACTCTCCTCCATCAACACTTCAAACACAAACTTTCAAATCAAACAATAAAACAACATGAAACTCCAAATTCCCACCACCACCACCACCTTCTTCTTCTTCTTCTTTAACTTCTTCTTCATCACCATCTCCACCACCGCACCACCACCAACCACCACCACCGGCGGCCCTCTCCCACCACCATCAAACGACACCAGTTTCATCCGTACAAGCTGCAGCACCACCCTATACCCCCACCTATGCTTCACCTCCCTCTCCGGCTACTCCTCCGCCGTCCAACAAGACCCCGCCCGCCTCGCCTGCGTCGCCATCGGGGTCACTTTATCCAAAGCCATCACCACAGCCAAATTCATCAGCAACATCTCCCGCCACACCGACTACTACGGCGGCAGCCCGAGGGCGGCTGCCGCCGTGCATGACTGCCTGTCCGTGATCGGAGACGCCGTGGACAACCTCCGCGGGTCGCTCCGGCAGATGAGGCGCCTCAACGGCTCCGGCGAGGGGCTCCGGTTCCAGCTTAGCAATGTGCAGACGTGGATGAGTGCGGCGTTGACCGATGAGGAGACTTGTACGGACGGGTTTGACGATGTGCCGGACGGCGGAGTGAAGGCGGAGGTGGGTCGCCGGACGGTGAAGGTGAAGGAGATGACGAGTAATGCGTTGGCGTTAGTTAACGGTTTTGTTAATACTATACAAGTTCCATGAGTGTTGATCACTAACGGTTGCCGTTAATTAAAGGTTAACCGTTAATTACTTAATTATGATACTTGTGAAAGTGTGAAAGATGGTGTAATTAAGTTTAAGTAATGAATAGAGTTCGACATTTTGTTTATGGTTTTAGTGACTCGGTGGAAATTTTGATACAATTTGTTACATTTTAATAAAGATTAAGATGTTATATATGTACACATATATATTATACAGTTAGGTTTTTATAACTGTTTCGTTATATTGTTAACTGTCATCGAGTTGTTATAATGCTGACGTGGAAAATAGTAAGAGGAGTATCTAAAGGTTATGACTATGAAATTCGTTCTTGCAAATGCTTAAAGTTAAAAGTGATGAACTGTTGTTATTGACCATCTAACATATAACCGACTAATATCTTTGAATCAATTGGTGATGTTTATAGTTATCAAAAACAAGTTACTATTAATACTGACAATACCTTTTGTTATGCATCTTATACGTTAGAAGTTGTCTTGACGACGAAAGCCAGGACCCTATGTTCTCGTGTCAACGGTTAGCCCATTAAATTTTAAGGTAATAAAAATCAAGGAATGCTAAATGAGTTACATCGATCATGTTTAGTAACATGAAACTTCTAGAACACTAGTCTTTTATCTAAAGGTATGTATTTATGTTATCTTTTGACCTTGCTAGTCTTTTAATTCGTTAGGCTTTTTTTAGTTTTTTTACTTTTATCTTTTGCTTTACTGAGGCATTTGTCTCGCCAATTTATGAGGGGTCAATTTCAATTGCTATCTTTTGACCTTTCGAATGACATGAATGATGGTAAATGTTTTAAAGGGCTTGTAACATTTACTATTCATTTTTTTTTCAAAAATCTACAAGACTAGTACGTACGCATCAACTCGAGATTGCGTTATAAGGCTTGTTATATTATGAAATTATTTCGATCTCGCTTACCTTAAGTCGAGCTTAAACATCGTCAAACTTGAGCATTCTTGTTTACAACCTAATTAGCCGATATCATTTATATAAAAGTTAAAGGTCTTCAATCCCTATAATGGATAACTGTTTGTCTCTTAAAGTGTTATCATACTTATTATTCATTATTTGTTCTCAAAAGCAAATCCTTTGAATAAGCTACATGGTATCTAATCTAATGATAGCAATTGAGCTTAAAACTTTAATTTCTTTATTCTTTTTTATTTTTAACTAAGAGTTGTTTTTTGCTTAACTCACTATCAATAAAGATATCAAATGACTTTCTTTTATGACTCTTTACCATAAGAATGCATTTTCTTAAATCAGATTTATTTTAAGTTATTTGGTCTTCTCATTTGATCCGCTCTAGATAATATATAACTATAATCAGGTCAGTGATAAAGTAATGAACAGAAATTGATAATATATAACTATAATCAGTTCAGTTATAAAGTAATGAACAGAAATTGATACCTCTAATAGATATGCATATTTATAGACACAACAACGTTGGATAATTTTTCGGCTTTACTTTTGATTTACCTAGTTTTTTCAACTAGATGATGTTTGACGTTCTTTTTGTTTAAATATCAAAGACATATTTTGATTTTAGTTTATAGTTTGGCCTATCATGTTAATTAGATTTATAATATTTGAAAGAATCTTTATTGATGTCTATCTCGAATTATAAGAAATTATAAAAATGTGTTCTTGGAAGTTTGGTTGTAGGGTGTTGTAGGCCACTTAGAACCATATATTTGTTCACGAGTCCTTAAATCGTGTACCTAACAAGAAAAACTATTCATGAAAATATGTAATATTATATTACTTGGTTTAAAAAAGTTGAGGATATAATTAGGGTTAAAGTAAAAAAGGATGTTTTATTTAAAAAGTATAAAAAGAATTATGAACTTGATACGTGTCTATCTATTGTTATAAAGAAAAAGACATTTTGGTTATTGTGTTAAATATGTCAGCTTATTGTGTCTTATACATTAATTGTGTCAATATCAGTTCATTATGTCATATATTTTTATAATTTGTTATATGTATTTATCATTGTGTTTTACGTTTTAGATCATTTTTGTGTTATTTTTGTCATTGTTTTGTATTAAAATATAAACTTGTTATTTATTTATGTTTTACAATTAGAAGTACACAAAGATATATTTTCACCAATGTATTTTCTAAAACTCATATTGTTAAATATAACATAATAATTTATTTTTGTTATTATTTTTAATAGATTATATAAACTTGTTATTTATCATTATGTTTTGCAATTAGAGATACACAATAATATTATTCCATCATTCTATTATTTTAAATTTCATCATTTAAAAAAAACACAATAGTATTCTGAAAAGCACAGTAACCAACCAAAAAAATAACGAACTGCACTAAAAACACAATAACAAAATATGAGCTTAATAACATAAAAATTTGTTTTATATTTTTATATAACAATATTGCACTCATTTTAAAGATAAAAAATACTCATTTTTATGATTTAAATCTTTATTTCGTTTAAATCATTATTTAGATCCATGTCCCATATAATTTAAGCTCGTGATAGTTACTTATAACTCTAAATAATGATTTAAAGAAAACATTCCTTTTATCCGATGAGAACTCAATTCATACGGAGAAAATGCTAACAATGACTATTCAATTATTTAATTTTACAGCTAATCAAATACACTCTTATTTTACACATACTCTACTCTTAAAATTATCACACATGAGATTTGAACATACAATCTTTAGTTAATGAGTATACCGCTTCACCACCAATCTTGAGAACTTCTTACCTAATACTACTATTTCATTAAATATTTATCATTATTTTACATTTAATTTGATAAACTAGTAATGTTGGACGCCAATACACCCTTCAATTCTCCATTGGTGATAATTCATTAATATAGAAACAAAATGGCGTTAAGTTGTCTTGTGAATGAAAGTGACAGGAGTAAAATATAGGAGCACAAAAAAGCTTTTAGGGGGAAGGTTTTTGGGGATTGAGATGAAGACAAGCAAAACTTTGGAGGGTAGTGTGTTGTTGTAGTCAAATGATTGGAGGGCTTACAATGGACAACTTATCTCTTATATGAAGGGTTGTTTCTCTTCACGGGTTGGCATCTTGTATCGGGCCAGGGCGAAACCAGAGGGTCAAGACGGGTTGGCATCTTGTGTCAACGCCACGGGTGGAACTGATGGGTCAATTGGGACCGTTGACACCCCCTGCTCTACCATCACTAGAATTCGTTTTTGATACATTAGTAGTTTTTTTCTAATGAAAACATAAACTAGAGCTTCTAGCGATATAGAATATGTTTTTATAGTAACCTAACCAAAAAGTCCTGGTTTTGACATATTGACATTATGTTCGTGTTCGTTCGGTTCATTTACATGCCTATTGACATTAGTTTGCGATTGAGTAGCAGAAACTGATCTCTCTCATTCATATTGTATTACTGAACTCAGTGATTTCACTTTCTTTAAGAATAAATATGTACACTAATGAGAATCTTTATTTTGAGAAAATAACAAATTTGGTCACAATTTTAATTGTTGTGGAATTATTGAATTAACAAAGGGGTTAACAAATCAGCATCATTGCAAGCATGTAGGATAGTATTCTTTTTGTTTATGATATTCGAGTGGCTTTGGCGTCATGTGATTATAGAATGTTGGAGTGATTATTGTTCTTTGAATTGGACCCAAGTGAAATGTTGTCTTGTGTCATGCCTCTTGGTAGGTTCTAGCGTGACTTAGTGTACAAGTTACCCTATCATAGAGGTGAAAGGACTGGTTTGTGAACCAAGCCGTTTTAACCCCAACCAAAACCAATTTGAAAACTGCTTTGGACCTGAACTGTAAGCTTGAAGTCGGGTTATAAACCCTTCTGTTGAAACTAGTTTAGCAACGGTCAACTTAACCAAACAGAAATATACACGGTTTTTAACTAAACCGGCCATTTTCCCCTTAAAACCAATTTAACCGAAAACATTGTTACACTATCTTCAACCCAACCCAAACCGGTTGGGACCAAAAGACGATTTGTGCACCTCTACCCTGTCACAGGCGAGTCCAGTGTCAACCCACACCAGACCACTTGGGTTCTGGCATTGTCTTCTATATAGACCACACCAAAGCATTTAGGTGTCGTTCGTTTTTTCAAAGGTAAAATGTTTGTAGTCTGCGGACCATATTTGCAGTCTACGGACAATATATTCAGACATCTGTAAAAGAAAAGGTGGACCAAACATATTTAGTCTGCAAGAAGAAGATTGTTTGGTTTTTAACTTTTTCAAACTGTTACCTGATGGGGTGTGATGCTGTGGTGAGGTTAGAGTTCGCGAGATGGGCCGGCGAGCGGAGGTGGGCTGCGCGAGGTTAGGGTTCACGACTGGAGGTGGCCGAGGAGTGGAGGTGACCGGCGGTGTAGGCGGCGGCGACGTGTTGCAGCGACGCCGAGTGTAGGTGACTGGCGAGTGGAGGTGGCCTACGAGTTGAGATGGGGGACAAGTGGAGGTGGTGGACGAGTGGAGGTGGGGGATGGAAGGCGGCTGGTGAGGGTGAGGGTGAGAAGAGGTTTGAGAAGATCTCTAAAGTTATATATTTTTATATTTGCACCAAGAAGACCATGCGCAAACGTTTTTTTAATGAAACGTATTCGGAAAAAACAGTCTGCAAATAGTAACGTACGCCCGCGCTCTGCGCTGCGTAGACAGAAGAACCTGCGCAGACTTTTTTTAAAAAAACAAACACCATCTTAGGGTCTCCTCCTTCCCTTCTAATAACTACCATAATCTCTTACTATACATCTTATATATGTAATATGATGAATTTTGATGCTCTTTGTACAAGTGACTGAATTTACGATCAGTGGTTTGCAGGGCTCCTTCCCTGCAGACCTTCTATCCAATATCTTGTGTTTCCAGCCTCTACTCCTACTCCTGAAGAACTGAAGACGAAGAATAACACTACACCGCCACTGACACCGGCACGACTCCTAACTAGAAGTGTCCTCGCTGCTGGTTAAGTCCCAATGCTAGATCCTTGGGTTTTTAGCAACACATAGTCAGAAGTCCAGTTGCATGAATCTTATGATATTAAATATAGCCGCAATTTCAGGATATTGTTGGTAAATGCTCTCAAGATACAACTGAATTATTAACGACAATAAAAACTTTGTAAACCATCAAACATTCAACAAACAAGACGATGCTTTTGAAACTAACAAACAAGCCCAGATTGCAGACAGCCAGCAGTTGAGTATATTTATTTATGTAATCACGGTAGGGGCGGAACGACCTGTGAATTCTTGCATCTTTGACAACTTTAGTGCAACCTCCACCTGTGTTAGGACCAAACATATGACCAAAAGTAAGTTTACAACACAAAACATACCGTGTTGGTCAAACCTAGGTCAATAGAGACGTATGTGATGATTATAATCGGACCCACGATTACAATTTCGTTTTTTTAGAAGTTGAAAAATAAAACGTTAGAATGTGATGATTTACCAGAGGAGCAAGTGCTTCTTGAGAATCTCTTCCAATTTTTGTTGCATCTTTTTCATATTGTTCAATGTAAAGACGAATAGTGGCACCTTCTGATCCGGTCCCTGATAAACGGAAAACCTACAACACAAATTACACATACTCAAAAGACGTGCAAACGTCCTACTTACCACCTTTTAATTTTTAATTTTTTTTAACTTTATTTACCAAAAGTTCATATAAAAACAATAATAATAAACTAACCAGACGTGACCCATCTTCGAATAAATAACGGATTCCCTGATTCTTAGAGACTGAACCATCAACGGGATCTTTGTATTCGAACTCGTCAGCGCTTGCAACATTTGCCACATCAGATCGTGTTTCCTTTATGATTCTGCATTAATATATAGCACAAGATAAATGGTTTACAATTTATCAAAATAAAACATAAAAATGTAACAAAAGAAATTAAATCTACTAGACGAAATCACAAAAATTACTTGTTAACATCACTTATAGAAGATTGCAACTTGACCAAGTGAGCCATTAGTTCTTTTGCAGCACCTGCATCAACATTCTTGAGAAAAACAAAAGCATTCTCATCAATATGAAAGTCGATTATATTTCCAGCTGCTCTTATGAGGCTTTATGTTTCTATTTTTTATAAAATCAGAAATTAAATTATTAAAAAAGACCTCATAATCATAGCGAGTATAATAGTGGCGTCCGAAGGTAGCCCAGTGCAGTGTCACAATGTCTTCGACAGTCACAAGTTTCCCACCATTGAGGTTGTCCTTGTTCTTATGAGCAAGAATGGATAACCAAGCCAAGACAGCCCAGATTCCATCCTTCTCACGGATATGGTCCGATCCTATTAAAAAAAAAGAAATGCATATATTTTTTTCTTTTTTCTTTTTTCTTTTGTCTTTTGGTTGGCAGCCCAAAATTGAACAGAAAAAGAAATATTTTACCAGTTCCAAAACTTTCTTCACCACAAACTGAACATAATCCAGCATCCATCAAGTTACCAAAAAATTTCCAGCCGGTCGGTACCTAAGGAAAATAAAAAGTGAGTGACGTTTTGCTTTCTATTTCGATGTTTGTTGCTTGTTTGCCTTCTATATTGATGAGAAAAAACAGTCTTATAATTTATGGAGTTTCATGTGAGTGACGTTCTGCTTCAAAAAATGATCTAAGCCTGTAATTATAAATCTGTAACAAAATTGTATGTGCGGAAGTACCTCAAAAAACTTTAAGTTCAAACTCTTGGCTACAACATCAAGAGCAGCAGATGTTGGCATGCTCCTACAGGGAGAGAAATTACAGTAACAAATCAAAATATGTTTCATTGGACTCAGATATAAACAACTAACCAATTGCATAATGATCTGACAATATCAGAGGAAGCAAGTTGGGTCGATCAGATGGATTAAGTAACAGGTCAATACGACCATACGAGTTCAGGATGATACAGGCAAGGCAGAGTTGTGTTGACCCACACACTACTTTGGCAATTTCTTTATATTATATGAATAACTTAATATGTTAATTACAATTACAAATAACAAAGCTTTTGCATCAATAATCTTAATCTTCAAATGATTAAACAAAGGTCATCCGCACTAAGACCAGACTTTGGGAAACTTTGACTCGTTCAACCCATTCCACTCATTTGACTCCTTACACTTCAAGCTAAACTTTTTTATTTGACCTGTTTGAGATAAAAGCACAACCTAAATCGACCCACTAAAGAGTAAATGAGTCAAAATTGCGACCTAGATGATACTTTTAGAAGGGTAGTCTAAGAAAAGAAACAGAAGCACACAGCGATTTAAAGAACTAAGCAAGTTTATATGTGATAAAAAGTAACCTGGCAACACCCTTTAACCCAGTTGAAAAGTAGGGTATAGATTGGACTGCATTGGCGGCAATGATAGCAACAGAATCTGATGGTGTAACGAAAAACCTGAAACCATAAAGATATATATTTACCTATCAGGGCACTTCCATAAGGTAATTATAGTTATTCACATCCAAGTTAAACGAGATTTTACCTTTTACCAAGGATCATGTTCCTATCAGCATCACCATCGGCAGCAGCACCAAATTCTGGTGGGTTACTATCAGGGTTTTTACCCAATCCCATTCTTGCTACCAACTCTTTTGCATATGTAAGGTTGGGATCTGGATGTCCGCCGCCAAAGTCTTCCTGCTTGCATCATAAAAGTTCACTAGGATACAAATATAGACAGGATTTTCTCATGCCAGGTAGTGGCTAATAGCAAAGATTAGAGGTGACAAGATGCAGGTTGACCGGGTGGGGTAACAGTTCAAATTTCAAAATGCGTTCAGGTCGAATTAGATCATTTTGAGTATGGATCAGTTGGATTGGTCAGCAAGCACCTTAATCTGATACTAACACTAATAATTATTAATCTATGCATTAAAAGGAATATTTTTACAATAACAATCTAAATCTTTACATAAACGCCATTTAGGAGGTTGTAAGCACTAGAAACAGCCTGTGCGACTTTCAACCAATTCCCTTATTTGACTAGTTTGAGATGAAACAACACCCAAAACAACCCTTTCATAAGTGAACAGGTCAACTTAATCACCTTTAACAAAAATCAAAGAACTAGTGAGATGGATTAGATGAGCAGAAATAACCTTGGGAACACAGTTCAATAATGAGCTCTCTTTTGCACCAAGCTCTTCGACAAATATACGTTTAGCATAAGCTCCAGCAACTCCATGAAGAGCATCATAACTATTACATCAATTAGTCAAAGGAATCACTTGTAGCACAAAAAAGATGGAAGGGAATACGCTGCAAGTGGGAGAGATAGTACACACCAAAAACTAAATTGCGGAGATGTAATTAGCTTTTTGATGGACTGGAAATCAAAGATTGATCTGGAAAGAATTCACTAAACCATTAGTGGAATGCAACATTGATGTCTAACTTATTTCTTTTTATGAAAGCAAACATACTTCATCAATTTCACATAATCACTTGATGAGTCAAAAACATCAACGTCAAATTGACCATCAGGACCTGAAAAGCTTGAAATCCCAATTGCTGAGATATCCACCTGCATACATATTTCAAGTATGTGATCAGAATGACGCGTGTATAATATCACTTTTTTTATAAGCTTTACTATAGCTTGAGGATTCAGCATTACATCAGGAAGGCCTTCTGCAATAAAATACTCCTTTATTGTTTTAGTGTTCTCATAGATTTTATCAGTAATTCCTTCAGGTGCTGGCCCACCATTTTCCATATTGTATTTAATTCCAAAATCCTGAAAGAATGAGCACGAGAAAGTATAAGTTTCATCACTTTATCATGTTTAGAGCTTTGTTGTTCTTAAGAAGTTACAACATACCTCATTGGGACCACCAGGGTTGTGACTAGCTGTCAAAATAAATGCCCCATTTGCTTTGGAACCCTAGAATATTACAAAAATAAAATATGGTTAAGCTAATCTTCATTACTAATGACAAGAAGGTTATAACAGATAAACTTACATCTGCACCAACTCGTTCACGTACAACTGCTGATACAGCAGGTGTGGATAGAAGTCCATTTTGACCAACCCAAACACGTCTTACACCATTTGCAGCTGCCATTTTGATTATAATCTGCAGTAATTTTTGAAAAAAACCATTGTTATAGCTAAATCATTATTAATTCTTGTCACTTGCAACAAAAATCCATTTAGTTGTTCTCACTTGCTAAAAAAAATAAAACGCATTTCCATGTTATTTGAAGAGATGATTTCAAGAAGTAATTCTTGGCATAAAATATTAATTAAGTTGATCAGAAAGGTTAACATAAGCACCTGGATTGCATCCTTTGAATAGTAACGTCCATCACCCGAAACAACAAGTGTAGAACCTTTAACTTTCTCAGCAGAGAGGGCATTAAATGTTGATTGAACAAAGTTATGCAAGTAATGAGGTTGAGTGAATACTTTAACCTGAAAATTTTAAGGTCAAAACAAGTCAGTTTGCATGCTTTCTAACCATCATATGTCAAGTGATGAGTCTTCTATGTAGTTCTTTTATTTTCCAACTTCTCAATACACAAAAAGAAACTACAAACATATATAATATCTAAGTTACAGAAAGGATCCCTCTGCTAGCCATTATATAACTTGGGATTATATTCTAAACTAATAAACTTTAAATAAAAGTAAAACCTAAAAGAAGTTCTGCCATTTCCCGCATGTTAAACCTTGACCACTTTAAAGGATGAAGGATCAGATAGAGTGAAAGGTTTCTAAGGTAAATTAATCATTTCTGTCTAACAACAACCATTTTCATTTGGAAAAATCGTTAGCTATAGAAATGACAGCTTCATTGAGAGACTAGATTCGAGTTTTCAAATAGTCTTTCACTCTGACATCACTTGAAATCTTGAATAGGAATTTGAAATGTACATGTAAAAACAGGTTTCTCATAGTAAATCTAGCTCCTTCTATGCTGACTACTGAAGTATACCAGTATACCACTTATAGCCTTGACCCTCAATGACCCATGTTCATTTATGCTCTTAGAATTAGAAGAAATTACATTACATATCCAGCATGTGATGATCAAAGTCAGCGTTGTAGTTTGAAATTTTCAATCATAGCATTTTCTAAGTTCAAATTTGAATAATCTACTTTTACTTCTTTTGCTCATCACTCATCACTGTGCTATTTTATAGCTCAATTTACTTACTAATTCTGCTGTAATACTTAACTAGCCATGACCAAAACAAATTGGACTCCTTTCTTGGAAGGAAATTAATCTGAACCTTCCAGTCCAATAAAACCGCCATCTTCACATCCAGTATACAGTAGCATTTGAACCAATGTGATACAAACGCACCAATTAGATCATTTCAATTGTAAATCAAACCAATTTTCCCCTAATTTGAATCCAAAACACAGCATCATCACGTAAGACGTGCAACAGATCCGAGCACAATAACCGACACGAACACAGATCGATCACACACCACAACAAAAACACACTATTCCAACCAACATAAGCACAATAACACTCCGATCTCACTCTAAACAACAAAACAAGCATCAACCGCTTAAAACATATTACAAATCAAACACGAGTAATAGCTACAATAAACATGCAACAGATCTAATCAAATCGAAATCTAATCGTTTGAAAACCGAAGTAAGGGGAATCGAACCTTCTTCCTGAGTCCAGAAGTCCCAGGCTTCTGGCCTTCAATCGGCGAAGATTCGACTCGAATAACCTTGAAAGTCGCCATTAGTTAAGCTTTCTTCCTGTAATGTCAAATTGTCAATGAATCAACAATCGATCGAACAACATATACAGTAGATGAGAGAGAGAGAGAGAGAGAGAGAGAGATGCTTACAGAGAGATTAAGGTTGGCGAGTGATGAGAGAAAGTGAGTGAGTGATTGTTGATTGTTATCGAGAGAGATCGAGTGAGATATACGGAAAGACGTGGCGGTGGATATTCTGTTATTCGGAACCGCAATAATAATATTACGCATACGCACACGTATAAAGAGAGCGAGCGCTTCAGACGGTGATCTGTGACTAGACCACATCGGTGACACCGGTTTCGACTATTGCCCCCACGCTCATTGAACGTGAGTTCAGATCGTTACAAGTATAGGTTGGTAAGATAGTCGAGAGAAATATTATTCGTTCAAATAAAAGAAACTCAACCTCATACTTATTGGATATTGATTACTCGTTATTTATTGGTATCAGATATATTTGTTACAAGTTGATTAAATTGAAAATGAAGCTAAACCAGACAACTAGTAAACCAAAACCAAGAATCAAAACTTGGTTAGATATTTCGGTTAGTGTTGAATTGCAGCCTACTTGCTTCGAGGACGGGATGTGATTTATTCGAACGACAAAAGAAAAGAATCAAGTCATAGAGGCGATTAATTATAAAACTTGGTGGGTAATTTAGAAAGTAAATAATGAAGCTTATCTTTTATTCAAACAATATGCAACGGCATCTTATATTTGAGTTAGTTGTTCACTTCTCTCACCTTTATATTACTAGTAGCGTGCCCGCGCGATGCGGCGGGTGCGACACTTTTAATTGCGACTCTCATGCCCCGTACACAACGTATGCGAAAAATATTCTTAGATAACAATATATATTAGTTATGAAGTAGGTAAATAAAACGATAATGAATTAACGTAACAAACGAATTAGAAAATTCAAGTCTTGAATAATAAAAGCTGCAAACGTAGATTCATAAACGTGTAGATAGTTGCATGATTAGAGAAATTCAATCATATGCCTCACAGAGCTTGATGATCTCATCGATATTGTTAGCCCACCATTCGTCGTCCATAGGGGACACATGAATATCTTGTACTTCATCGTGTTTGTCTGCCACATCTTTGGTTGGACAAATATCTTCTGTCTTTTCCATTTTGATCGGCACCTCAGTGGTTGCAGCAGCTTTAGTCACTTATTTTATATATAATTAATGTAGAATAAGAGAAAAAATTGTTAATATAAAGAAAAGTCCCGATTTAAAATTGCACTCATCTGTAATATAGTATCACTTAATATCAAAAAGTAAAAGTCTTTTAAACTATACAGTTTAAAAATTACTCCTATTTGTTTTATATGTTGTTACTATGTATGAGTAAGATATTAAAAAAAAAAAAACTTGTGTATTATTGTATTAAATAATAAGACCTGTAAATTTAAGAAATTTACCTATACTCACATATCAAAAACCATATTATATAGATGAAAAAATGTTTTACTTACACAACATGAGATATGCTTGTAAAACAAACTACAACTTTTATTATACTAATTAAAACATGCATAAAACTAAGAAACAATATAAAAGTATTCTGATTTAAACATAAATCTAAACAACATGAGGTTTATTTCGCTTCTGCACTGTCACACGAGGAAATTTAATTCTTATTTCTGGATTCTTGGCTGAACAGTCAGTGTCTTCTAGTTCATTTTCTTTGTCAATGTTAACCGGACCATCTAACTCAATGACCTCACTCCATTTCCGTTCATCAAGCCTCTTGATTCTCTTTTTTTTGTTTTCAAATATCTTAGCCTGGGCTTCAAACGTGCGATCCTTAAAAAAAGTTAGTATACAGCTAATCAAAAACAAATTTAATAGTATAAATACTACCTCCTCACTAAATTTACGTTGAGGATCAGATTTGTAGGGACTAAACATAGCACCACAACAAATAATCTCAACACTATTATCAAGATCAAGATCAACCTGTATAAAAATATATGAGAGTGCATAATACAGTTAATTTACAACTTGAATCTAAACATAAACAAAGAAACCATTTACCTTTTTAGGATTATGTTTCTTCAAATCGCCATCAAGTTCTGCAATATTCTACACTTTATGTTCATCCACATCCTGATTTATTAAAACAATAATAGTTTAATATATAATAAGATCAAATTAGTACAAAATAATGATATCTATAAAGTTCAATTTAGCTCTAAACCAACCTTGTTATGAGAAACAACCTGCACGCAAGAAAATATACAATTAAAATATTTATTAAAACATATTCTTTTCTCGATACAATTCTAATATAGTAACATTTGATGTTTGTACCTTTGATTTGCTGAGATGAATATGCAGAAGTTCTAAAGGTTCAACCTTAAAGGGTTGGTATCCACGAATGTTTGTAGCATCCAAAACCATGGTCAGTTTTTCTTCATTTAAAATAGTTGTGATAGTTGTGAACTGGTATGTATTTATAGACTTCTATTGGGTATTTGAATATTTGTTTGGCGCCTGAAGAACAACCGATTTAGGGCTTCCCCTACAAATAGATTATTTGTTTGGTTTGTTGTTACTGACTTTTTTTTTAAATGGTGGCATTTTTTTTTAAAAAGCATCTTCGGGTTATAAATTTCGCCATCTTTACCATATAATGAAAATTTAAACCAATTTGAAGTAACATAAAATGGGTACATTAAAACCGGTTACAATGTTAGATTTGTAAAATAATAAAAAGCCTTTTATAAAGTTTATTTTATAAAATAACAACATAATATTTACATCTATCTTTAAAAACTATGGTTTTAATTTTAATGTCCAAAAGGGCTTATACAAATAGTTTTTTGGATTTAGATAACATTCTTATAGGTTATATATTAGTAACTTTATAAACTATTAAAGTTTTTTATAAGCATATGAGGTATGTGTATGTATTTTAGGTTTTCTTATTTTTTTTTTAAGTTTTAATATCTATACTATATTTATAAGCAAACATTTCATTTTTGATAACTGGGTCATGTTGTATTTATCTATATATATATAGTTAATTTGTTTATGGGGAGGGATCAAATAAAAACCATGCTTATAATTAGGGGTGTTCAAAAATATCCGAATCTGAAACCGAATCCGAAATATCCGAAAATCCGAAATTCGGATATCCGAACTTCGGATATCCGAAATTTCGGATTCGGATTCGGATTCGGATTCGGATAGTGATTTTGAGAATTTTTGGATATTTCGGATATCCGAAATATCCAAAATATTTTTATAAAAATTTAAAAATATTAAATATTAATTAAATATTTCGGATATTTTCAGATATTTCGGATGTTTTAATAAAAAACTTCGGATATATGAAAAGAATTTCAATAAAATTTATTATATTTTTATAAAATTTATTAAATAATACAAATTTTTTTGAAATTCGGATATCCGAACGGATATCCGAATCCGAATCCTTAATTTCGGATATCCGAAATTCGGATATCCGAAATTTCGGATTCGGATAGTGAAATTCACTATCCAAAATTTTCGGATATCCAAATTTCGGATATCCGAAATTGAACACCCCTAATTATAATTAAAAACCGTGAAAACCACCACTACCCAATCAAATAATTGATAATTGATTTAATCTTTTAATTGTTTAAAGTATATTTGATTAAACTTCAATCTTATTTTTTGATGTCATTATATATTTTTTAGTTTAAACTCCAAGAAACGACAATGATGACAAAACGACTTACGTATATGTACCTTGTATGAGTTACATGTACGCAACTCGTAGTTGTACACTTGGTAACACATACTTACATATGCATAACCCCTACATATACGTAACTATTAGTTGTACACTTTATAATACGTAAATACATATATGTAACTCATAGTTTTCATGGTTTTCATTTATAACTTGGTTTTCAAGGGATCCCTCCCCATTTGTTTATCTATACTATATTTTATATTCAAATGTATTCTCATTGATATATAGGTAATTTGTTTTTTTAGATATTTAATAATAAAACAAAGATGTACCCGATATTTATTATTTCATAGTTCTTTGAATTTCTTTAGCTATAATGCAGCATAAAACACGTATTCTCATTTCTGTTCGGTTTTGTGAATTAAAGTAGCAACAATTACGAAAAAAAGATATAGATTTCATATTTTTTGAACTTTTGTATATATTTATAACTGAACATTAATATTTGGAATTTTTATATTACTGTCTTATGTTTGTTTTATTTTGCAGCTTAATATTGATCATTAGCAATCTCAGGTAATACAAGTGAAGCTGCAGGTTATACTATTATTTAATTCGGATTGTACTGGACATTCATTTTGATGTATTTGATATGTTTTTAGAGACTTTATGCCGCATTCA
Organism: Flaveria robusta; assembly: GCA_025506415.1. Taxonomy (NCBI): domain Eukaryota; kingdom Viridiplantae; phylum Streptophyta; class Magnoliopsida; order Asterales; family Asteraceae; genus Flaveria; species Flaveria robusta. The sequence goes on from CM046468.1 coordinate 19,414,482, forward strand.
TGAAAAGGTACAGGCAATTTAAAAAAAAAAACCGAATTCCTTCTTTTAAGCCTATTTTAACAACCATGGAATATATTTTATCTTCTGAAACTGTAAGTAGATAGAAAAGGGGAGGTTTAAATATTGAAATCGGAATTGGGTTTTCAATTTTCATGTTTGAACTGTGTGGGAGCGATGGGAGGATTTAAAGGCCATTTGAGTTGTTTCATGTGGACATGTGGTAGTACAGTAGGTAATAAGAGTTGTAAAACTCATATTTTCAAGAGATTTGGTCAAATGTTTATAAACTGGACTATATATTGTGTGTATTTGTAAGCTGGATTTTTTTGAATTTATTATAACTGTTTCTTAAAATCAAAACAAACATTTTCATATTTTAAGTAAAATATCTAACAACCACACATAGTAAATTATTAACAAATAAAGGGATCAATGTGTAAATAGATTTGATGTCCACATTTTTAGCATCATTAAAATAACAATATTAACAAATAAAGGAATCAATGTGTAAATACATTTGAATATCCACGTTTATAACATGGTTAAAATGTCAATATTACCCTTTGAAATAATTGATTTTAAGTTGTACTTTGTGCTTAAAAATCACAAAACTCTTAAATTTGACCGGTATCCTTCATTCGTGCATTATAATATAGTATAGATAAATAGGAATATAAAATTTAACATATCATGAGTCGAGTGGATGAAAAATCAACTTCAATGTTTGTAATGTTGATTCTTTGATGTTCGGTTAGCATTTTCTAACCACCGTCTTTAGTTATATATATTTCCCATCATTCAAAAAACAATTTGGGTTTCTATTGAATCGAATAAGTATTTGGTTTTCTGCTCAGTTTCAAGAACTTCAATGCAAATAAACCATTGAAACTAAATTTATATATTCAACTTATTAAAAAACCATAATTAAATTTCAGTAACAAACATTCAAACGTGTTTTTGATACAAAAGACAAAAGCTCTAGACAATAAACGTATGATAATGTTTATTAATTCTCTTTTTTAAACTAAAATATATATATGTTAACAAAGATATAATGAAAATTTAATCTTACAAGCCTAATGAAATCTACAAGCAACTTGCCATAATAAAAAAAAAATGAAAGACATTAAAGAATCTGTACCCTCCTAATTACACCTGAATACCTTAATCCTACCTGTATTTTGTAAAATATCAAAGGCTTACATGATTAAATTATTTTATTATATACCTTAAACTTTATATAAACTATACATTTCAAAAACTCTAGTGACTTAATATTCCTTAAAAATAAAAAAAAATCTCATATAATTTAAAAGTTTCAAGTTTTAATCAATCTTGAATCACCAAGGGCCGTTTACCATGAGGATCTGATCTTGTATACACAGGACCTCGCGACTTTTGGTGAGGAACTGAACGTGAAACGACATGACCCGATGAGCCTGAGGCGGATGCGGTGGTCGAAGAACGGGAACCTGGCGCCACAACAACAAATCTATTAGCGGTATGAGCGGCCATTGTGGTGGAAGTGGTGGAGGTAGTGGAGGAACCAGAACTCGAAGCACCAGAAGTCCCCGCGGTTGAGGATGACGTGGCATGTCTCTGGGACCTTTTGTACCTCGTACCTGGGATCCCTGGACGGTTTGGTTCATCTAGTGTTGCTGCTTTTCTGGTTAGCATGAAGACCACGCTGCGCATGGTGGGTCGTTGTTTAGGGTCTGATTGGGTGCATAATAATCCGATTTGTATGCAGGCGGAAACTTGTTCGGGGTCAGCTGATGAGGCCAATTTTGGCTCAAGAATTTCAAGCCTTTTGCCTTTCTTGTACAACTTATATGCCTGTAAAGTATGTTATTGTGAGATTTCTCAAACATTTACCATAAAATGATATGAAAATAACAAACAAACAAACGTACCCATAAAATGGGCCATAGACAAAATAATATGAAAAAGATTGAAAAGAAAATGTTGATTACTTATTTTCTTACCCAATCTAGTAAGTTTTGGTACTCAGGATCGAGGTTGAAATTTGAGTTTTTCTGACCGCTGATGAGCTCTAGAATCAAAACACCAAAACTATACACATCTGCCTTAATTGATAGAGTGCCATGCATTACGTATTCAGGTGCCATATATCCGCTGTATTGAGAACAAATAAAAAGTAAAAAACTTGTTTGGAGATCTTAAAAGCATGTTTTGTGGATTACATTACAAAAAAGAAGCATGCTATATAAAATCAACCGTTTGTCGAGAAAACAACCGCTCGCGTGTGCTTAAAAAGAATTGGACAAAATGATCAGGTTCAATTACACAACCCACCTATCTTAACACCTCTAGTTGGTTACGAAACCGAGGTAATTATATTTGCTTAAATTAGGAATTAATCTTTTAAATTAACTTAAAAGAGACACTAGCTATGGATACATATAGTAAAAACATACTTGGTACCAGCTACACGCGTGTTAATGTGAGTTTGATCTTCAGGGTAGAGCCTAGCCATTCCAAAATCTGCAATTTTTGGTATCCACTTTTCATCTAATAAAATATTGCTAGCTTTAATATCTCTATGAATAATACAATCGTGTGAATCTTCATGAAGGTAAAGCAAGCCCCGCGCGACACCACGAATTATGTCATATCTTCGTTTCCAATCTAACACATCTTGATTTTCTGATTACAAACATGAAGATCATGATCACAATTAAAGCGTGCAAAATCGTTTTAATGATTCAATTTCAACATTCTAAATCTTGTTCATTCATCTTTACAATGCATAATACATGATCTTGAAGATTAGAAGTGGTAATTGGACCCATGTATGTAGAAATGGGTTGATCTGAATTATATTTTATATTAAATGAGTCAAATCACAAAAATATAACTACAGATGGAACGGATCAAAACACCCAACAAACCTCTTTAAACACTTTATTGACAAAGAAAAAGATTGTTATTGTGACAATATAGTTATTGCGCGTCAACCCGATCCATACACAATACCTAGCCGACCCACTCAATTTGCCAATTCTATTCAAGACCGAAACAACCCACATTAATTCAACAAAATTAAACTAAAAATACTAGAAACAGCAAAAAGGGGAAGAGCTTACTGAAAAGAAGCTTGTCTAAGCTCTCGTGTACAACGTATTCGTACACTAAAAGCTTCTCAGGATTTCCACAATATCCCAACAAGTTTACAACATTGCGGTGTTGCACGCGCGCTAATAATTTGGCTTCGTTGTTGAACTCCTTTGTCCCTTGTTTGGATGATTGTGACAACTTCTTCACTGCTATCTCCCTTCCATCCTCTAACTTCCCCTACACATCCAAACACACCAAATTGTTAACTGTTTGCAGTTTATAACAATCACAACATCAGTAACTTCAATCTAGAAACACGCGATTCATTTGCATTCATCTGCACCATTCTCCTTCATTTATGGGGTGTTTGAAAGTGAGTATTAGAGTATCATGATTTCATGACTTATCAATCAATTTCTAGAATTTCTAGTGTTTGAGTAATATAATTCGTTTCACAACTCACAAGTAACACAAGAAAAATAGGGGTTTAAAGATACCAAGCTCAACACGTTCATGAACCTAAACTAGCCTTTTATTTAAATAAATATTAAATATAATAATTTATATTTAGTACATGTATTTTAACAATTAAATATATAGTATGATAAAAAATAACAAAATAATATATATCATGTTATATAACAAAACTATAAATACAAATACATATGAACATAGATATATGTGCATATAAAATATAACAATTAGATTTCTAATAAACAATAAACGGGTCAAGTCCTCACTACGCTATAGTTTAATAACTCTTTCACGAGCTCGAGCTTTGAATATAAAATTAAAACAAAGCAAGCTCAAACTCAAACAAGATGTTAAGTTTAAATGAGTTTTAGCTCAAGTTGGACTCCTAGTTGTTTACATCCCTAAAGTTACATATCTAAATTTAAAGAAACATAATAAACTACCTAAATATAACAATTTTTAATTTAATTTAATGAGATGAACTGAACCTTAAAAACAGGGCCATAACCCCCTTGACCAAGCTTATTATCCGGATGAAAATTTTTGGTTGCAGAAATTAGGGTTTCAATTTTGAAAATCTTCTGTTCTTGAGCAGCAATCTGTTCCAATTCTTCGTCTTGATTTTCTAATTTCCAATTCAAAAACACAAACACAAAAAATCAACAACCTTGAACAACAAAATCAATCTTAAAATATCAAAAAAACATGATCTTTGATGAAATCTTGAAATGGGTGTTGCAGATTATACCTCTACTTGACTTGCTCCTGAAGGGTTTGACCAAATTGTAGAAGAAGCTTTTGGATTTGGTCATCCTGTTTGTAAATTAGAGCAAACATTGAATTACAATAATATTATTTGCGAAATTGCTAAAAAAATAACGTGTGGATCGTAGGAACTTTGGGTTGTTTCAACTTCAAAGAGGTTGAAGAAAGTGGTTTATTTGGATGTGTGACAGTGGTTTTATATTGATGTTTCAAGAGTGTAGGCCCTCAACAATGTAGAACTAATCAACCATAGTTATTGTTTATTGATTGACTGATGTAAAGGGCTGAAATTGTCAAGTTCAAGCTTGTTGTGTGTCACTAAGTCACAAGTCAATGATTAGTTTTCATGTTTTATGATAGAGGTTTCTTTGTCCCAATACGTGTTTAATCAAACCGATTATCTAACATTAAAGGTTAATCTAATCAGAAACGACTTTAACTAAGTCTGTCGATTGAAAAATCTCTATAACTGACACATTTGGTTATGGTTCGATTGGAGTGTAAAACAACCCACGATGATGTTAAGGGGACCAACACTAAATATTTCTAAAGAGTGTTTTGAAAGTGGAACTTAAGTACGAAAAGTAATAAACTTAATTCTGGTGGAATCTCTAATTTTGAGTTTAACTGAGATCTTGAAATTTTAATTTACTTTGTCTATTGAAAATTTAACTGAATGATTTTGAATCGGTCAACGGAAGGGCGTGGTAAGACTAATTATGTGTTCGATAAATATACTTACATAAATCATGTTTAATATAAGCACATGAAAGTATCGTGACAAGAACCATGACGCTCAAGGAGTATAAGTCGCAAAGATTACAAGGTTAATCATAATATAGATTATGTGTTAATTAAGTATATCAGCATATGTATAAAGATTATATTATATAAGCATAAAAAAATAGTGTTACAAAAATAGTGATAACTAGGAAGTATAAGTGACAAAAATAAATGAGTGAACCAAACACTTTGCGATCAGATACAAATTTTATTAAATAAATAAGCGAAATAAATAATCTTTCGCGACGATTTTTCTCAAACCAGAGAGACTAGTTTTACTACTTTTGTTTATTATTTCTTTAAAAGCTTGAGCAATTGTTTTTATTCTGAAAGGTTTTTAAGTTATCATATTAATAACTAGCTTAAAAACCCATATAATACGTGGGTGAAATAAAATTTAACATGTTAAAATTATTATTTTTTATAAAAGTTTTAGATCTTACATGTTATTACTTATTAGTCATTGGTGAAATTAAAAATAATAAATATCTAAGAAATTATAAATAAAAATAATAAAAAATAAAAATTTTAATATTATATTCTAAGATAAGATATAATATAAATCATATGGTTTAGTATGTTTTAATAAATTATTATAATAAAAACATTTATAATTTAGAAATTTTATAGTATAGTTTACATATTTAAATTAATTCTTATTTAATAGGAGAGAGAGGCGGGAAACATAATTTTAAAGTTAACAAGAAATTGACAAGTGTCCACTTTAAACATTCTTTTATTATAATAGATAGATTGAGAAAAATGACACGTTATTTAGTGAAGTGTTTTTTTAATAACGCCGGTTGTTGAATAACAAAATTTTGACCTATTTGTCTATTAATCCTATTGTATATTTATTTGTTAACATCTGCGTTGAATTAGTAATCTAGTCTGTTTTTATTATAAATCATACTGACCAAGACAAAACTATTATTTTATATTGAAATTACCATCTGTTTTCATATGGAAACTTGTTTATAAGTACTTTGTTGACCGGTTTGGAATTTGTCTATTGAGACCCGAACCGGGTTCAACCCGACCATCTTTGGATTTTAAACCCGGTTTGTACATCTTTAGTTATGGTATCGAGAATATCACATAGAGCTATGTGAAGAGTTGGTGTGATCACATTAAACTTACTATACATGTGTTATGAGATATTGGTATGACTATTTTTACTGATTCATTAATTACTTTCATTAAATGTATATATAATAAAATTAATTTTAAACATCTATATTACTTTTTTAAGCAAGTCACCTGAAAAGCCGATCTAAATGCATGTCAAAATCACTTGCGATATCAAATTCATAAACATCCGAAAATTTATTTGTATACAACATTTGATGTTTTGTTGGTGATTTTTGCATCATTATCTAATATTAATAGTTTTAATCTATGTCTACTTTTAACTCAGAGATAATACAAGTAGAAGTTTACATTATATTTAATATTTTATTTATTCAATCCGTGCATACATAAAAAGAGATAAATAAGTTTAAAAAGTAGAAACATGTAATACCTCTTCACAAATAGATTGTTGAAGTAGATCACATTCAAATAAAAAAAATGAAAGTAAAATAATATTAATCTAAAAATACAATTGTAGACAATGATAGGTTAAATCATAATCGCAGATGATGAAAGCTCAAATAGAACAAAAAAACAAATACATTTTATTGAAGAAAACTTGATGAAACTGAAGCCAAAATGAAAACGTTGATTAAGTCTGTCGAAAACGATATTATCAGACTTTATAAATACAAATCACGAGGGTCATAAAGCTGGGATGGTGGAGAAATATTTTAAAATCTAGGATGATTTCATTTTCAAAAAAAGATACCCATGAATTCCTTCAAATTGGAGAGAAATCGATGAAAAAATCCCGTAACTTTTGTCAAGATAAGAATATACACCGAGTATTTAATGAAAACACACAATCAAAGAATCGATTTCATAGATAAAGAAAATCATAAATGATTTCTACAGTTTTTGTTGATAAATTATTTGAAGAAAGAAAAATATCGGTTATGATTTAATTTCCAAAGAAAGATATGCTTTAATTTAGGGTTAAATTTCCAAATTTTTTCAAAATATCTCTTGTATCAGAAGTTGACTTTTAGTCAAATGAACCTAGACTAACACTAAGAACAGATACATATTTAGGCGGGAATTAAAAAAATAGAGGGTTAAGAGAATGACACGTGACACTAAAGTTATTGTTTTATTAATAAGTATAGATTCATCAATAAAAACTGTAGAAATCATTTATGATTTTCTTCATCTATGAAATCGATTCCTTAATTGTGTGTTTTCATTATACTCGGTGTATATTCGAATTTTGACAAAAGTTACGGGATTTTTTCATCGACTCCTCTCCAATTTGAAGGAATTCATGGGTATCTTTTTCTGAAAATGAAATCATACCCGATTTTAAAATATTTCTCAACCATCCTAGCTTTACTAACATCGCGATTTGTCTTTATAAAGTCTGACGATATCGCCTTCGACAGACTTAATCAACATTCTCATTTTGGCTTCGGTTTCATCAAGTTTTCTTAAATAATATGTATTTGTTTTAAGTTATATTTGAGCTTTCATCATCTGCGATTATGATTTAACCCATCATTGTCTACAATTGTGTTTTTGGATTAATATTATTTTACTTTCATTTTTTTGTTTTGAAGGTAATCTACTTCAACAATTTATCTGTGAAGAGGTATTAAATGCTTCTACTTTTTAAACTTTTTTATTTTTTTATGTGTACTACCATATTATTATTATGTTTGATTGGAATTCGTTTGAAATGTATGCAAATTGTTTTGATGTATCTGGAAGTAAATATTCAAAATCATACTTTTATTCCACGGTTGACTTTGACACCTTCAGAAAAAAGGATTTCTTTTAAATTTCAAAAAAGACAGTTTTTGTTAACAGTGTGTTTTGCAATGACAATAAACAAGAGCCAAGTACAATCGTTATCTAAAGTTGGTTTGTTTTTAAACAGTGATCATGGTCAGCTTTATGTTGCATTATCTCAAGTTAAAAATAGACAGAAATTAAAACTATTAATATTAAATAATGATGGAAAAATCATCAATAAAACATCAAATGTTGTATACAAATAAATTTTTGGATGTTTATGAATTTTAAATATTATTTTTTCATGTTCAATTTAATTTGTTTATTATTTAAAGTTCTTATTTATAAGTTTATTTCATTTCATATTATACATTATTTAGACGTATAAATATTAATAGAAAAAACCTACTAATATAAGAAGTAGCTAATGTTAAAAATTATACATAAAAGTCGATATTCAAAGTATTATTAACAACATTATAACTTACGAACCTTTTTAAACAATAACAATATTTTTGGATTGAACCCGTGTGTTACACAGGTCTTTAGCCTAGTAACTTTAATAAACAACTCCTTTTTTATTTTAATTTAAAGTGACATGTTCAGAAGGGAAAATAAACAAAACTACGTATTTGATTTTTACATATTTTTCATTTTTAAGAACATAAATTACATATTTCCTCTAGATAAAAAATTAACTACATATATCCCCTTCCTAAAACATGTATATTATATATTTATTAATTTCATTAAACTTAATCTATTAAATAACTATTTTATCTTGTTTTTACTAAGGGATTTTTATATATTAATGTTTTATTATTATTATTATTGTTTAAAACTTTTGACAATTATGTTTTGTATTTAAAGATATAACTTTTATTATCGGTTATTGTTGTTTTGAAATAAAGTTTAAAACGAGATGAAATTTGTTTTTTCTATTTATATAGAATACTCGAGCTTGTGTAACTATGTAATTGATAGTCGTTGTAAATGAAATGTGTAAAAATACATTAGTGAAAATATAAATAATGTAATCATTCAATAAATAATTTCAATAAAATGGGTAACTATGTAATATGTATATTTTAGGAAGAAAAAATATGTAATTAATTTTTTGACTTTGGTAAACATGTAATTAATGATTTTAGTAAGGTGAAATATGTAAATGCCTTTTTTTTTAATTAATGAACACAAGTTTTTTTTTTTTTTTGAACTTCAAATCTATCCTACTTTTAAATTACTTCATATTACATTATGCCTGGGTTAGAACCCAGGACCTCCTCTCTAAAAGACAAAACCTCTACCAAATAGGCTAGACCAACATTTGGTGAACACAAGTTATTTAAGAAAAATTAAATGATGTCTAAGATTAAAAACTGCAAGGAAAAAAAAAAGAAATGATTTTGGTTCCCATATCATATTAGCCAAGTGTCCCCTCACTTACATCCCATAACACGTGACCTTAATGTTAAAAATTGTTTTTTTAATACAGTATTACTCGAATCATTTTTTTTTCCTTTATTGGTTGTCAAACTGCAGCACTGCTTGTACATAAATTAAAATCTGTCGAACCCAAATATAAACACAGTTTTAAATATCACTGACGTTTCTAAGATTGTACCTAGCTGCATTTTATTGATTCATAAGCGAGGTGACACCAATAATTCTTATCGTAAGTGGTTAATGTGGGATACCGTAAAACCTAATAAAAATAGGTAAAAGTTTTGGGTTTAGATCTCATCTGTGATAAAAATAAAGGGAGGTTACAGGTGAACCAGTGAATTTTCTCACCTAATGTGATCCAATTAGCCGTTAAAAAAAACGAGGTGGTATTAGAAAATAAAAACATTAGAAAATACTCAAATAGAAGAGAAATACGGCGAAGAGTTTAAAGATGAAAATGATGATGGTGGTGGTGGAATGTTGGATGAATGGGCATGGACGCAATCATGTACCTTCTACCAAACGTGAACCGATATCAATCATTATTTCCTTTTAATCAATTACATATTTTAAATCATACTATCTTATTCATAAACATTTTAATATTTTATTAACTATAAATAAAGCATCATTACAAATTGGTATCTGACCTGATAGGATTTAGGTGTTTAATAGACGACTATTTTTCAAAAGATTGATGTTTTAAATCCTGCAGTGAATTTAAGAATCGTTAAAAAAACTATGTAAATCATATTATTTTTCTAAAACTTTTATTATAACCTTTGGAGTATCGGATCATACATTAATCTAGACTTTCCTCAAGCCCTTCATAGTAATACTTATGATCATTTTAAAGATGATATTAATGATATACAAACAATAATATTTTAGGGTTATTTGAACCCAATCACCCAACAATTTTCAATCCTACTTCGAGGTTATAAATTATTTGAGTTTGTTTGTTTAAGTTTAAACGAACAACTGAACAAATACAAACATTTAAATAACTGATTTTTCTTTTACATGATCGTAAATATGTTTCTTCATGCTTAGAGAAGGGAACGAATGTTAATCATCATTTATTCCGATAATCATGTTAACTTTTAAAGATAAATCGAAATCATTATTTTTTGGTGAAATAACATCATTATACATATATAAATATATGTGCTTTGATGTATATGTGTAAATTTATAAGCGTAAAAAGATTACGACTAGTGTAAGTTACTTACACCTGTGTAAATATTTACCTGGTGCAAACTTGCACTAGTCGTAAATTTTTTACGCTTATCAATTTACACATATACATAAAAAAACACATATACATAAAAGAACACATATATTTGTATATGTGTAATGATGTTATTCCACAAAAAAAAAATAATGATTTTGATTGATCTTGATGAAGTTAACACGGTTATCGTAATAAAAGAAAGTTAACATTCGTTCCGCACCCTATATAGTAATACTTATGATCATTTTAAAGATGATATTAATGATATAAAAACAATAATATTTTAGGATTTTTTGAACCCAATCACCCAACAATTTTCAATCCTACTTCGAGATTATAAATTATTTGAGTTTGTTTGTTTAAGTTTAAACGAACAACCTAACAAATACAAACATTTAAATAACTGATTTTTCTTTTACATAATCGTAAATACGTTTCTTCATGCTTATTCTCCTAATAAATAAATGAATGTAAATTATGGTACATTAAAAGATGTATTTTTTTAAAAGAAAAATCTTAATAAAAATAGTTTTATATATATGTACTAGCTTTAGTAAACCCGTGTATTACAAGGGTTGAATAAATAAAATTAATAAATATAATAAAAATTTAATAGTTATAAAACGATATTCTAAGATAAAATATGATAAGTAAATGACCATAAATAATAAAATAATAATATCAACTTTTTAATAACTTTTTTTATTTTTTTAATTTTAATTAATTTTTGTTTATAAAACTTTTACTTTAAAACATCTAATATTTATAAAAAAGTTTGTTGTTTTAGAAAAATTTTCATTTTATAAATATTAATTTCTTTAGAAACAATATTAATAAGAAGATTTATTTCTTAATTTATTATTAGTAATTAATATGATATTAATAGGAGAGAGAAACGGAAAAATTTTGGTGAGGTGAAATGTGGTGGTGACATGTGTTTATCATAGTTACTCTTTTATTAGAGTACTAGGTTACAATCCCGTGTAATACACGGGTTAAATAAATTTACAGTTACATGGTTAATAATATAAAAAGGTTATGTCTTAATTATTGTGTATTATACGGATTAAATAAACTCATGTATTACATATTTGAAAATTTAAAGTTAACATATTTAAAATATTAATTATGGATAGTTAGTAATTAATAAATAGTTATTATAGTATTCATAATTAAGAGCAGAGAGAAGCGGGAAAACTAATTATTAGATGGCTTAGAATGGTGACACGTGTCCGGATTTATTTTTATTTATTAGTATAGAGATAAAGATATATAAAGTATTTCTTTTCTTATACATATGTTTAGTTTAGGTATAAATATCTTATTAATTTTTTTTTTTTGCTATAAATACATAAACGGACATACATGGATGTATAGTGTACCGAAAGTGTACGAACCTAACTAAACAAAAAAAATATTTTACTCATGCTTGTTTGTGTACGTGTTTTTAACATAAATAAACATAAACGAAATCATGCAGAGCGATTATCAAGCGGATAATTTCTAGTGGTTATTTCCATCAACATTGATAAATTCCGGACTATGTTACATCACTTTTACAAATAGTAAAAAGGAAAATCGTTAGCTAAGAATTTGTAGTATGTTTAAATGTCCTTTAATCATGTTATTTGCTTTTGTTTTAGTTTTTCAAATATAATCTGTCTGATTAATATGCACTAATGCACTATATTAAAATTGAAGTATATCCCAACAAGGAGAGGATCATATGAAAATTAATTTTAAGTTGAGAACTTGAGATCTAATCCCATTTTTTTAAACGTCTATAAATTTTCTCGATCATACGATATTATTTTTTAATTAAATTACACCATAATATCAAGAATTGTTATTATATTCAATCTGGGTCTAATATTTACGTATTACATATATGTTGTACATATGTAGCATATCAAACTATATATGTGCAGTAAATCATATTATATTTATAATGTATCGTAATACTACATATATATATATGTAGTATTGACATATATTTTTTTTTCTTTTATGATTTAACAATATTACACTCAAATTAAAAACAAAAAAATTATGATTTAATAGTGTAAAAAGTATGAAAAAATTATAGTCGTGTAAATTTAAAAAGAAGTAGTTCTCAAATTCTGAAATTAAAATTGGTTATCAAGTAAATCCAACCTATATAAACAAATAAATAGATGTGTAGACATAGAACAATTAATTCCAAACAAAAGAACAAACTTTATACACTTGCAAAAAGACACATAAAATACGTGAAATAAGACCCTTGCCCTTTCTTCTTTACTCCAAAGACAAATTCAATATAAAGAAACAAATCCTAAAATTTGAATTTTTCTACTCCTATTTGTCAACAACTAAATTTTGGATCCGCTATCACGTCAGTATATTTCATCTTTGTCTTACTTACATTACAACATTATACAATACAACATAGTATATAATATGTATATAATATTATGTTATACGATACAACCTTATAGTAAATGTAAGATAAAAATAAAATATACAAAATGAGACTACAAGTATCAACTTGCAACCAAAAAATACGCAATATAACATATATGGTTTAGTGGACATATACAAGCTAATTTTTTAAATTGAAACTAAATAGTTGTGAAAATGGTAACTCTTTTTACCCTAACATTTTTCTTTAAAACCTCAATGTCCTACTCACCCAAGGACCATCATCATCCTCCTTTTTCTCCTTCAAAAGTAGAGATGAAATGACTCAAAAACCCTAGATGCTTTTACAAACATACTAATAGCACAAGGGCATATATGAAACAAAGAGAAAACCATCAATTAGCTTTCAAGGGCTTCTTTTCCATTATGCACCACTTTTTATCCTAAATGAAAAAGTGACATAATGTAAGTAAAAAGAAAAGGAAAATATATAATGTTATTTATAATTTAGTAACATGAATGTCACTTAATGTGTTAGAAACTTGTTCCCTGTTGTTAGACGGAATATGAATAGTTACATACCGTGTATAGATTTGTAATGGATCTCATAAGAGGACATTCTCAGTGTAAGTTTGTGCTCGAAGATTCACGTCTTGAAGGTCTTGTAAATGATGCAAGATTTCTTGAAGAACTTTCATTCCTTTGTCGCCTTTTTTCATTGATCCGATGCAATGTTTTAAAAACTCTCTGTCGGCCTCTAGGGCTTGTAACCTTCTATAGAGTTGATCTATTTCCTCTTCCATATCTATTCTCTTCTTCTCGAGTTCAAATCTCGTGACAGCCGTGTCTTCAAACTTAAAGTGATGAAATCCATTCTCGTATCCGTTTCTAACGGTCACATCATCTTCCGCCGCGATACTAACCGCGTCAAAAAGCGGAAGAAGTTGTTTCTCTATCTGTTGCATTCCGTTTGTCACAAATTCATTTGTAGCACGTTCGGTAACTTGACCACTAAAACTAATATTGTTAACCTCTTCATAGTGATCATGCATAACCCTTATATTAGCAAAATATTGATCTTCTTGATCACTCAATGCCACAAGCTTCATCTCTAGGAACCTTAAATGCTCAAGAATCGATATCCTTTCTTCTTCGAAGCTCGCTAACGCGGTTTCTAGATCTAAAGACGAGTCAACGGGTGTATGTGGATGTTGGATCTCTCGATCCCCTTCAAGGGCATTTTCATCTTCTTGTACATGATACAAGTCAACAGATGACCCTTCGTCATCCTCAGAACGGCTCCATGACAGTGGAGCCGTTCTCATCTTCTCTTTCTCCTCGTAATCCGATACTTTCTTCCGGTACAACTCCAATTCCTTTTCCTTCTTCATCATTAGTTCATTCAAGAGCTGTAAAGCTTCTTGATCGTACTCTGACTGTTCTTCCATCATTCGTCGATACTGTAATGCCTCCATTCGCATCGCCGCCTTCTCTTCTTGAAGCCGGTTTATCATAGCCATGGTCTCGTTAGCAGCCACAGCCGAAGCGTTTCTCTCTTCCTCCAACTCCGAGTACAAATCACGCAACGCCTTTCTCTTGGCTTTCAAAGCCGATTTGAGCATCTCGGCCGTGTTCACTGGATCACCACCGTCGTGATCAGCGCTGATCACGCTTCCTTCAAAGGACTCTTCAGCACCCGAGCTCGTAGTTTTCGTGATCATCCACTTCTTGTGAAACGGATTCGGACTGTAAATACCCGATGGCGTATTCGGAGCTTTATCTTCCTCTTCTTCAATCTTTACATTCAAATTCTTCAAATCCCCTGCATTTTCTTCTCCTTGATCTCTGTTATAATCTAAACAAAATACAAAAACAAAGCTTCATGAAATCTTGAAATTAACATTTAATTGGGTGAATATATCATCTCATAATACTATTAAACATCACCATTTTCAAGATTTGAATGCAAATTAATAGAATTTGTTGAAGATTCTTCGTGTATGATCTCATCACATGAATCCAACACAGGGATCTGTGTTCCTATTGACACCACTTCTTCAAGAACTGCAGATAGCATAAAATTCGATAAAAAACTAAACGAATTTGATTAAAATAGAAAAATCAGACTTACCTGAATGGCTAATTGGATCATCTTCTTGAAGTTTTTCGGTGTCGATTAATGGGGTTTGAGTTTCTTCATCAATGGAAACTTCTTCATCACCGAAATCAATCAAATTCCCATGAGAATCAACGATTTCTTGTGAATTCATCTGAGCTTTTTGAAATTCCCCAAATTCATGATCTTCATCGTCATGACTGTTTCGATGTTCTTCGATTTTTGGATCGGGTAATTCTAATGGAAACAACTGATCTCCCTTAAAACCAGTTAAGAACTGAAGCTCACGAGAATTCAAATCTTCCCCTTTTTCAAATTGAATTAAATCATCTTCAATATGCTTTAATTCTCTACTAACTTCAATCTCATGTTCCCCTGGTTCAACTTCTTCATCAAGTTCTTCATCATTTTCTTCATCACTCTGTTCTTTGCTTTCAATTTCTTCGTGTTCTTCAACATAATTAGATCCCAATTGATCATGTGAAACCTGTTTCTTGATATGATCACCGATCGGATTCCCCTTTTGGGGATTATCCAGGGTATCCTGTAGAGGATGAATCACAAAACAAGAAGATTCATCAACAAATTTCTTCTCAAAATTCACTCCACAGCAAGAACACTTCAAATCAACTTCACCTTCATCATCATCCCGAATCACATCTATCCTTTCCACCTTCGAAAACACAAAATTCCTCGATTCTTTTCGACAACCCAGATCAGAGGACGAACAATTCTCACACATATCACGAAATTCCGCCAATTTCTTATGATTCGAACAGAACCCCAATTGAGAAACCTCTTTTGAATGAAGCTCACAGAGATGGTATCGAAATCGATCGATTCGTGCACACTCGAAACATGGAGGGTCTAAAGCAAAATATCGAGCGAATTTGATGATGAAATAAGAGAAAACAGAGTTGAGAAAAAGGAGAATTATTAATGTCCATTCAAGAACAGCATAAATGAGGATGAGGGTGATCTTGTTGGTGTTGTTATGCAACATTGTTGCAAACTTGTTTGTAGCCATTACACTCTGTTTTAATGTATATTCACAGAGCTAAAAGATGATGAAATTAGAAGAAAGTGATGAACAGAGTGTTAATCTTTGCAGAGATTTAGAAAGATTGAGAGAGATGTTGTTGAAGGTTTTGACAATTGAGAGTCTTTAAATGAGTTTTAAGCAACACATTTAGAGTTGTATGCTGTCAATGGGGCTACATTGTTCTTTAATTAATCATTCTACAGAGAAAAAGTTATTAAAGGTAAACTAATGGGAAATCATTCTTTTTGCTATAAAAGTATAACTTATAATTTGAACTCATTAAGGATGGTATTTTTTTTCTCCTCCATGTATTGTATGCTATAGACTTTTAAATTATGCTTTAGCACAATAAAGATGGTGTGAAACTTGGAATAACGATAATGTTCATGTGATTTGAACGTGACAAATTCGAGTTGTGAAATTTTTTTTTTACAAAAATATAAGGTAAGATTAGGTACATAAAATCTAAATGACACAATACCCCTTTAGATCCTACGCATGTAGGAGACTCGTGCATTGAGTTTGCCTTTTTAGCACATAAATATACGTTTAATGCAAAAATTAGTTTTAAGTATATAACTAAAAGAATTGCATAAACTCTACACACAATGTATGAAAAAAAAATTAGATATCAAGGGAGAGAGAAAAAGAACAAATAAAAAAACTGTCTTACCTATAACTTTTACTAATAATAGTCATAAGCGTTTATATAGTTTTCTCAATCTTCTACTTTAGTTTCTTATATAAAACATTTCTCTTATCATGTATGCCTAAGACGATTAGAGGCGACAATGAGATGGGTTTAGGACGGGTAATTAGTAATCGCTGTCTCACACCCATTATAAAGTTTTAACTTATCTAAAACATATAAAATTAATGATGATGGAAATCCTAAAAGATAAACTCATACATAAAATATAAATTATACATAATGTAATCAAATACATGTCAAGAGAAATTCATTTTCCACATCCTATTACGATGAAGCATTAGTAGAAAAAGATGAAGAGATAATAAAATTACAATCTAAAAGTTTCGGGTATATGATTCAGGTAAATGAATATATAGTTTCATTTAATCATGTTGAGTATCATATAATATCATATTCATACTCGTACATGTGAACTTTTTTATCAATTCATACCTGAGTAGTCAACTTGAATATTTCAAGTATTACTATCAAACTCGAATATTTTTCCATTCGTAATAAAGATGAAAGAATATCAAAATTATTAAGGATACTTCTAAGAGGAATGAATGCAACGACAATTTACTTTTGGGCTGTATATCGTTGCGTTGTCTTTTTTATTTGGTAGATTTAATATACATATGATGATCCACAAAATGTCAACAATTGAATTAACTTAATCAAACATAATATAATATCATAACAAGAAAATGTAAGCCAGTTAGAGGGGCAAAATCAACATAATAAGTAAGTGGGGTCACTCTATAGTCAAGAAAGCAAGGTGTGGGGAGCCACTAAGAATATTACATGTTGGACTTAATCATAAGTATTTATTTATCTAAAATATAGATCCTATCCTTCGGTTCGATCGCTTAACCATAGAAAACATTATCGCCGGTTTAGTTACATGCTAATACAAATGTAAACCTAGACGTTTGTTTAAATTGATGTTAGACTGTTTAGTTATTAAGTCTGATTAAATTAGTAAGGCATCAGAGTTGTTTTATCTAATGGACATATCATATCGAGTAACAGGTCATGTTGGAGTTAGGTTGTTGGCTTAAAAACTAGTTTGGCTCGAGTCCTCGTTCATAGAAAACAAATGATCTCTCACACTTGTTCATGGTCATTGATGTTGCCGCCCCCTCTCCCCGTCACGTCTGCCGTCTGCCCGTCTCTCTCTCTCCTCTTTTGTTTACTGAAGATGTAAAATCTTACAAGTCAATATACCTAACATGGTTTTTGCAAATCAATAAGATTATTATAAATATTATGTTTTTATCTTTGAAAATAATATTGGCACAATGTCAACAAGTCTGGTTTAGCTCGAGTCCTCAAGGAGACAATGCATACACATTAACGTGTGACAAGCTACATGTAATCCCTTTTATATTAAACTAGTGTTTTAACCCGCGCTACGCGCGCGGGAGTTTGGTTGTTTTTCTCTGTCTTACGCGACCGTGACTTTCTTCGTTGTCGGGTTGGCTCATCGGAAACCACAAAAGCGTATACCGATATCAGTTCGATTAAATACCGAATACCGATACTAATGTTTGACGTCAAAAACCCAAAAAATTAAACGTTTGTGGTCAAAAAGCAAACTTCATCTGCGTTACGCGTACGGAAGTTTGGTTGTTTTCCTTTGTCTTACGCTACCGTGACTTTCTTCGTTGTCGGGTCGGCTTATCGGAAATCACAAAAGCGTATACCGATACCGGTTCTGATAATATCGAATAACGATACTAATATTTGAACCCAAAAACCAAAAAAAAAATAAACTTTTGTGTCAAAAAGCAAAAATATAAAACTTTGTTGTTAATCATAATTAGAATTTGGGTTTTAAATACATTTTATAAAATTATGTGGCCATTATATAAAAACACAAACTTCTAAATATATTTTACAAAATTGTGTGGCTAATATATTAAAAAACAAACTTCACTGTAGCAGTGAAGTTGCTTTTTAATACATATTGTAATTTGTAAAAAGATGTGGCTAAAATATTAAAAAGCAAACTTTACCCGCGTTACGCGTGCGGAAGTTTGGTTGTTTTCCTTTGTCTTACGCTACCGTGACTTTTTTCGTTGTCGGGTCGGCTTATCGGAAACTACAAAAGCGTATACCGATACCGGTTCCGATAATATCGAATACCGATATTAATGTTTGAACCCAAAAACACAAAAAATAAACTTTTGTGATCAAAAAGCAAAAATATAAAACTTTGTTGTTAATCCTAATTATAATTTGTGTTTTAAATACATTTTGTAAAAATATGTGGCTAATATATTAAAAAACAAACTTATATTTACATTTTGTAAAAATATGTGGCCAAAATATTAAAAAGCAAACTTCACTGTAGCAGTGAAGTTGTTTTTTAATATATAATATAATGAATTGTGCTATTTAATAAAATTATAAAAATAAAATGACTGATTTAAAGGAGAGAGTAATTTCAATAAATATAACAGGAGCAGGATACATTTAACACAACATACTATTGTGTACGTTTCGTCACTCACATATATTCTTTTCATATTATATAGCTTTTTTCTTTTTTGCTAATAATTCACCCATATATTAAATTATTAGTATTATTATAAATTATGTGAATAAATATATTAAGGTGGTAAAAGTATCATACAGTAATAATAATAACAATGATAATATTAGTAATAATGATATAAAAAATGATGATAGTAATTATATGATCGAATACTATATAGCCTTTTCTCTGTTGCTATTAATTCACCCATAAATTAATATTATAATAACTTTCTGTGAATGAATATATAAAAGTGGTAAAAGTATTATAAAATAATTATAACAATGGTAACAGAAATAGTAATGATATAAATAATGATGATATTACTTATATGATAAACTTTAGTTTATGTAACTGCAAGGATTAAAAACGAGTTTTAAAATGTGGAAAACTAAAGTTGTGATTTGACTATATAAATAATAAAAATTTAATTGTAAATTGCTAACACTAACTTAGAAAACAGCACAGTATTAAAACTACATAAAATTACAGAAAACG
This sequence comes from Flaveria robusta, assembly GCA_025506415.1. Classification (NCBI taxonomy): domain Eukaryota; kingdom Viridiplantae; phylum Streptophyta; class Magnoliopsida; order Asterales; family Asteraceae; genus Flaveria; species Flaveria robusta. Next base: position 19,434,410 of record CM046468.1, read on the forward strand.
TCTTTTAAGTTTATATAAAATTACAAGTTTCATCATTTATCTTTAAAAATTACGTTAAACATCCTTTATGTTAATATTTTGTAATAAATATCGTCCTTTAGACTAACCATCGTTAACTTTTTCTGTTAAGTCAAGGGTAATTTGGTCTTTTTATCTCTAAAGGACTATTAATGGAATTTTTTCTAAACATAAATGATGTTTTCTGCAACCTTTTTATTTCTTACTTAATTTATGTATTTTTAGAATAATACATATAAATATGATTTTTTTATAACATAATATATATTATTTATTATTTTCATCCACGTATTATATATAAAGTTATTGTCAATGGCGAAGCTTAATAGGGGCCGGGGGGGGGGGGGGGGGGGCACCGCCCCCCCCTGTTTTTTTCGCCAGTAGTGTTAAATTTTAGTCCGGTAGTGTAAATTTTTGGCCAGGTAGTGTAAATTCTTGTATAAATATCGAGTTCGCCCCCCTAAAAAAAATTAAATTCGACCCCGCCCCCCTTACGAAGGAGTTCAAGCTCCGCCACTGGTTATTGTTTTATAACATCTAAAGCAATTGATAAATGTATTTGCGTGGTAGCTTTTACGATCCTATGTTTTAAATGGTTAAGTATGGAAGGATATTACGGCCGGAAAAAATCATGTATGACAATTAAATAATTACATACTCTGTTAAGTTAAATAATAAAAGAGCCACAAACTGATAACTTAAGATTGTGTGAATTTGTAACTTATAAACTTAGAGACAATCGCAGGATTAGTTTCTTTAAACATTTACAAAACATATTCTATAATATATATATTTTCTATCATTTGTTTTTTAGTGTCTCCATAACATTTCATTAGAAATTACTAATACCGTTGGGACATAACCTAAAGTCTTTATATATATATTTTTTAATAAGACTAACTCAAAAGTATTACCTTGTAATCATTTGACTGGAGTGCATAGTTTCAAACTATTTAATTCTAGGTTGTTATAAAGGGTAGAAAAACGAAATATGAAGTTACGGTATTGACGTTTTAAATGATTTTACTTAGAAACTTTTTGAAAAAAGAGTAATTATTTGCAAAAACAAATTATTATTATTATTACTTTTATAAACTAAAGAGTTTGATTTTTCATACATAAAAACTAGCATTTTAAAGGAAAAGAAAATGCAAGGTACATCCAATTAAGCGTTAAACAATTTAATAATGGTGATAAAGAAATCGAGACATCATTGGGTCCTTGTAGCTTTACATGTGCACACCATGAACTTCTTTTTCTTTTTCATTAATCGTATATAATATACTAGATTTAGTAATAAACCCGTGTGTTACACGAGTTGAATAAATAATATATTAAACAAAAAAAAATTATAAAGAGAATGTAAATTTTGTTTCAAAACAAATATTATAAAAAATGTTATTTTTAAAAACTTCATTATTAACTTTCAATTATAATTATCTTTTGTTTATAAAAAATTTATATTTATAAACACTAATTTAAAATATTTTGTATTTATTAAAATTTTGATGTTTAGAAAAATTTTTTATTTTTCAAAATAATAAAAATATCTCTTTCTTCATTTATTAAAAAACCATTTTAATCTAAAAAGTTAAATAATATTATAAGTAATTAATGTGACTATTAATAAAAGAGAGAAGCAGAGAAAATTTGATAATAATGAATATAATGTTGACACGTGTCCTATTTATTTATCATTTTATTAGAGTAGAAAAAAAAGATTTGAATTGATAAATATAAGAAATTATATCGATTAGGATATTCTTAGTAGGGAACTAGTTTTTCTACCCGTCGCGCGTTGCGGCGGCAGCGTATGCGGGTTGATAAAATATAGACTATAATCGACCAACTCGTTTATGAACTAAATAAACATTGAAACGTAAAGGAATTTGAATTTATACCGTTGAATTAAAGTGTATTATATTCGACACGACTCAAAGAAATTTTACGCTGACACGTACACCACCTCTAAACATACATAAAAATAATCACGTGCAATGGCATCGTATTTGACGCGATAAATTACAGACTACAATCTCTCCAACTCGTTTCCAGACTAAATTTATATCGAAACGCGGAGTAAATTGAATGTATATCGTCCAATGAAAACGTATTATATTTGACATAGCATGTTTCCAAACATATTATAATAGGTTCCATAAAATTATGTTAGATGATTTTTCAATATAGTAGAAAGTAAATTTAAATTAATTTAAATAGAAATAGTTATTAGGAAGAGATAAACTTAAAAAAAAAAAAAAATAGCTATAGAGGCTTGAACCTGCAAAAATTTGGTATTAACACATGACACAAACCACCAGGGCAAATGACCAGTTGTTTTCATTTGCTTCAATGCATTTATATATAATAAAAAAAAAACAAATACCACCGACCTTTGATTTTAAGTATAAGTATAATAGTATATGTGTTGGCTTTTGTGTTTTGAATTTTGATCACTTTATTTTTCTATTATCCGAGTATCATGTACATATGGCCTAAGAGCTCACAATTGCACGATTAAACAATCTACAGTACATATAGCAACATATCTACAATGAAAGATGACAAATCAAATAATCATCTATACGTCATGGCTCAAGTAATAAAATGTGACAAAAATCACTTCCCGGTTATTTAAATATATTTATTTTTAGGAAGAAAAAGATAAATAACAAGTACCTCAATCTCACTCTTATATAATATTACTATAGAAGGGCCAATTCGACCTTTCCTCCTCAACGGATAGTGTGTATGTTAGTTGTCGTCAATTCATCATCATCATCTCAAACGAACTTATAGATGTTTATAGCTTCAAATAATCGGTTCCAATCCAACATCCAAGGTTGTTGGAGTCAGGAATGCAGCCCCCACACCGAAGGCAACAATGAGGAAAACCGTAGCTTTGATGCGCCCCATCTGCACAATACCCTTCCCAGTAACACCTTACAATATTTATTTACTTCGTTGTAGAGTACTTGATCACTAAATTTTTCTCCCTTAGTCATCGCCTTCTCGTTCTAAAAAAAATAAATACAAATTTTAAATAAAATAATACTAATAAGTCTGGTTTGGTAAATTTTTAAAAAATGAAAAAATTGTGTTCGGTCGATCTAGCCCATATTTGACATGAACCCTTTTTCTTTATAAAGGGCCTCATGAAAAGACTATTGTAGAGATAGTTCTTTCCACTGTTCATTGAGCCTTCTTAAAATAATGATGCTTGCTTTTAGATTATCCAAACATACCATATCGTGCACATTTTCACATTGCAGAATTGATGGTATTTAGTTACAAATATAACTCAAAACAAACTGAATTTATTATTTCAATGAAAATATGAAACCAAAGATAATGGTTGTAATGAAGTTACTAATTACTAGAGGTGGCAATAACATGTGGGTTGGGTAATGTGATAAAATGAGTTCGGGTCAAAACGGGTAAATGGCCACTTTTATTCTCTAAGTCAAAATGGGTTGAAAACATTTGTTCACTTTTTTGGTTTCTTAAATTATATGATGTACTAGATATGTATATATATGATTCATATGATAACATAATTTAATTTAAATAAAAGGATTAGGATTATACACGCTGGACAACAATAGACACATTTCTTTTTAGTATAGAATTGATAAATCCTTTTCATCTTGAACCATTTTAAAATCAAGACTGAGCTTGTGTCGAAGAGTCTTGTTAACTCTAAGTCGGGCTCAAGTCGCGTCTAGTTTATACTCAAGTAAATTTATTTGGAGCCCTACCATTAGAAATGTTTATTTCATCAGGAGAGAATAAATTAAAATTTTCCTTTATATGGTGATTCAAAGTTTATAATGTTTGATCATGAATTCTCCAATGATGTTAATTCAAGTTTTAGTAACCTTGGATATCTTATATGTAAGGATATTTAACTTCTTTTTTTCTTAACCTATTCACCGTCATCCTTTATTCATATGGAAGTCAATTCATCACGGTATCATCTAGCACCTTTCTAGTTTTTATTATAATAAAATCTATATCGTTCCAAAAAGACCAACAAAATATAAAAATGGATGAAAAAACTTACACTTGCATGTTCTCTTTGTTTGACAATCTATTAGTGTTTTTTGTCAACCTCCTCGGAAGTTAGACCATCTGTAGCGGACGGGTTAATGGTTAGTTGCGAACACCAAGTTCGAAATTACTCATCAATACCATGGGCTAGCAGTTTCATTCTAACCTACGTTCTATCCCCACGGACGGTCCATGACAGTCCGTGGCGATGAAACATCAACATATCACTCTTTGCCTTCTCCCTTCCACATCAGGATCCATTATCTACAATCACACATCTCGGGTGTTTATACGAAACACATAAAGCCACCAAGATGCCATTGTCGGTTTCAAAACACCACGGCACAACAGCACCAAGACCATATTCTGATGACGGTATCATAAACCACGTCGAATGAAATGGCACCACGATAGACCACCGAAGGACTTTAGAGGAATAGTCCGGGTTCAAACGTCTGATCATGAAACAAGATACGAAATTGACAGTTTATTTGTAACAACTAACATTCCATAGGACAGTACAATACCTTGTCGACATCTAGCAACAGTTAAATCATGAAACAAGATATGAAACTGACATTTTATTTGAAAAACAATCAACTATCAAGTTTCATCTGTCATCATCACTGTCAAAGGACAAAGATGAACACTTCAATCAACCCAACAAATTCAAAATCTAAATAAATCACGATATCCAGATTACAACAATATCATGAAATTATCCAATTCTGTTGTAAGATTCAATGAGAAGATACTTTCAGATTGAGTGATTTATTAAACCATGCTTTCCAGCTACCGGAGCTCTTCCTCGACATTCCCACCGCCACCGGCTTTCCACCGTCGCCGTCCACCACCACCGGAGGCTTCTTACACAGCATGAAGTTCCTCACTCCAAATGATCCAATCGCTTCCCATGGTTTTAAAGCTGCACAAAATCAAATTCACCAACATTGATATCTTTCTTCATAGTTTAAATCAAATCCAACAACAATTATGCAAGTTTGGATGATTGAAATTTGGAAAAGCCTTGGTGAAACCATACCTTCGGTTCCGATGACGGAGCAATAGAGAACGAAATCATTGAAGTTAGATCCAAGCACCGGAAGACGACCTTCACGAGCGTAGGATTTAAGCGCTGTATCGATAACCGAAGCCACAAGTTCTCCTTCATTCACAACGAAGCGTATAGGTCCGGCGCTTCCGACGACGGTAACATTGATCAACAGCCGGTTTCCGGCGGATTTCGAGGCCTGATTCCGTTTATTCTTCGTGAGCAACATCTTCTCCAAACACTCGACGTTTATTTTCCTCTTTTAGATCCTTTGAACAATCGAAACAACAAATCAATCAATCAAATGATATTGAACAGTAATTAAAGCTGATTACAACGGTGATGAAATATGAATGATGGTGGATTGCGATTTCACGGGTCGACGCCGATGCAGCGGTGGTACCAGCCTTGTTTGCAGGATCCGAAGGAGAATGCGGTGGAAAGAGAAGAGATCCCCCTCAAGGGAAGGGGGAAGATGATCCACCAATGGATGAAGATTTCCACCATTCACAAATGGAGTTACCAAGGGGTGATTTGAGAGAACTTTTGGGGAAGTACAGAGGAATTGGAGGCGAAATTAGGGTTAGGGCTTGTTTGTTTGTTCCGATTTGAGCGTGTGGCTCCTTATGTTACGAGTATAAATAAAAAGATTGGGGAAATTAGCCGAACCATTGGACTTTTCTTGTTTTCCAAGGGTTAATATTTTAGGTTATGTGTAAGAGCGGTGGGTTAGTGGGTCAAGATCTTTAAAAACCGGTTTGTACTGGACAAAATTAAAGACTGAAATGTAGAAAATTTAAATAATGAGAATTTGGATCAAATAAGGATGGGTTGGTCCTGTTCGGTTTCAGGCCTTGCAAAACGGTTTTGTAGATTGGGTCGGACCAGATAAAAAATAGATCAGGAAAACATCATTGGTTTTTTTTTATTAAACATTGTATTTCGATCTATATATACAAAATTAACTCAAATAAACAGTGAAATTGGTGAACCGCACTTGTTGTGGAGCAATGATCGTCAATTGAAGACGATGATGATGATTGTCGATTCAAGATAAGTAGATGATGATTGTCGATTGTCATCATATACTATTATATTCCAACACGCGATTGACATGCATATGTATTAACTCTTTTTTTTTTTTTTTTTTTTTTTTTTTTTTTTTTTTTTTTTTTTTTTTTTTTTTTTCTAATATCATTAATCTGGCCGTTATCTATTTAGGATTAACTCAAACCAAAGATTGAAATAACTTCTAACTTAAGATCGAGGATCGGACTACTTGTGTATAGAATAAGTTGGCATGGTCCGGCCTCAGGTCTTTTGACCCGGTTTCTCAGATTGACCCGAATTATGCTCATCCGTATTGCTGGTGTGAAGCTGTGTAGGTGTGAGGAGGATAGGTGCCGGTGCTCCACTGCTCCTTGGGATAAGCAATTTATATGAGCAATACTTTAGGCAAGCGTATGTATATATAAATATTAAATGAGTCTTAGGATTAGTGGATCCCACATATTTAAGTGTTATCTATATCTATAGTATATAATAAAAGAGTAACTAGGATGTCTCATGGTATTCTCCTGTTACTTCTCAAAAATAATTTTCCGCTTAAACTATTGTATTATTTTATTCAAGTTTTTTATTTTAAGAAACTAAATTAATAATTTATTTTATGTTTAATTAAATTTTTTTATATTATCAACTAAAGTGTATAATCATATGTTATTTTGAATTATACATATTTTTTAGTCAAATAATATTTAATAAAAAAAAGTTAAAGAAAAACATTTATTGATATATTTATGTATTTTGGGTTAGTGTTAATTTAAGACAATTTGTTTTTTATTTTACACAGGTAAATTGTATGTTATATTATCCAAGAAGTATTTGAATATATAGAACTTAAAAATATAACTTTTTATTTTTTATTATTTTATATAATACGTAACTTAATCATATGAAATATTTATATATTTATGAATTATATAGTTTTTATATTTTCAACACGTGTATTACACGGGTATCTAACCTAGTTATTCATATAGACACACCACACATATACATACGTATTGTTTTTAAGCGTGTCTCATTTGATAAAAGATGATATATTTATTATAAAAAATTTTCATATATACTCTTTTGAACTCTCAAAAGATAATACATATACCAAATCAAAATCTATATTATATATATTATTACAAAACTTTTAGAATATCATATATACCATCGGTAAGATTTTCAAATATCATATATGATTCAATCAAAATGAAAATATCATATATGTCCTAAAAACTTTTTAAATATCATATATACTTTTATTAAAACTTTATAAATACCATATATGCTCCTAAAAACTTCCTAAATATCATATATACTTCTATAAAACTTTACAAACATCATATATATATATATATATTCTAACTAAATTTAAAATATCATAATCCTCATTTTAATTTATTTTGTTAAAAAGAATTAGAATAATGTATGTTCATATATTTTTTTATAAACTTTATAATTTAATATTTAGCAAAATTTTTTTTTCATATTTATTCTTAAAAGCTTATATATTTATAAGGTCAAGGTGGAACCAAATTTTATTTTTTTAATAAAATCTTAATTAATTGATTTTTATAAATTATACTTTTAAGCAGGCATATGAGGTTTTACATCTCATGATTCTTAAATTTCTCCAATTAAGTTTAATTTTTAACAAATTGAGATAATATAATAAAATTTCTCGACAAAACACGAGAGTTTAATATAAAAGTAAATGTTTTTAGAAAAAACTTTGCTATGTTTTTTAACTAGGTTATTGATGTGTACTATTATTTTTCAAAATCTAAAAACAATAATATTTATTAAAAATTATAATTTTCATATGAATAAAAATTTAATAATAGTATAAACAATAATAGGAATTAGTAATAAAACAAATCAGTAAATTGAATTTTATGTATTAAAAAATAAAAGATTGAAATGTTATACTTTTGAATGTTTCAATAATAAAATAAAAGGTTATATTTATATTTTGATGTTAGTATAGGTTTATATGATATTAGCAAGATTTTTACTGGTGTATATATATATATATATATATATATTTAATTTGGTTAGGACATATATGATATTATAGAACTTTTATAAGGGTACATATGATATTTATTTAAAAAGTTTTTTACGGGTATATATGATATTTTAATATTAATTTGGTTATATATGATATTTAAAAGGGTTTTAGGGGTATATATATGATATTTATTAAGTTTTCTAAGGGTATATATGATAATTAAATTTTGTCTTGGTATATATGATATTTCATAAGTTTGGTATATATGAAATTCTAGTTTAAGTATACAATTTAGTGTTTTAGGTATAAAAAGACCATTTTCTCCTTAAATGAACTAGAGGCATATGGGCTCGTTTGATGTCAAAATTAGACAAATGTTAGTAGAAAAGAGTGAATTTTTTATAAAATATAATATAAAAGTTAATTTATGGTATTACATTAGTTTAAAAATGAAACCTAAAATTTAATATAAATATAAATGTCAATAAGTGTAATTTACTCTTTTCTTACAAGCCAATTAATTAAAATTTTTTCATATGATTTCAAAAACATAAAAAGTGTCATTATAATTAATTAACTACGAAAAAGAACGTTGAGTGTTTAACCATTTTTCTTAGCTAGAACAACTTTTAATTATATAGATTTTTCACTTGCTATTCTACATAAAAGGTATTTTTTTATCAATTCATTCTTAGGTCAACCCTCAAAGATGTGACGACATTAGACGAGCTTGGTTGAGAATCAAAGGCTTGTATGATGTTGGTTTCAATATTCAATACTAGTTAAGATGGCCGTTGAAATACATAGCGTGCGTTTGGATTCCCATTTTTCATAATTAAAAAAAGTGCAACAAGTTAAGCAACATGTACGAAAAACAAAATAACGAATATTGACTTTTGAGTAACATCCATACCTAAGACGTAATGGGATTGTCAATTCATCTAGAGCATATTTGTTTATTACTTTAAAATGTCAAATTAAAACCTCGGCTAGCTCAGGTTGCCTAACCTTTTTCAAACCACAAACCATGGATCCACAATGAAACTTAGGGTGTGTTTGGTTAATAAAATTTGTTGGAATTGGAATTGGAATTGGAATTGGAATTAGAATTATAAGGAATGGGAATTGGAATTCAATATTTTTTAAAGAAATTAGAATTCAAGGGAATTGAAACTTATAAAAGGAATTCAAATTTCAAATGCATTATTAGTGATCAAACACTTATAAAGAAATTAGAATTTATCACTTATTACAAATCAACACTACCTCCATGATTACTGATCTCCACCGCTAAATACCATTGACCTCCGCCGCCGTTGTAACACCCGGCCTCTCGTACCACAAATATTGTCCGCTTTGCCCACGAGGAGCTCACGGATTTGCTTTTGGTTGCCCGGGTGAAAACTTCCCAGGGAGGTCCCCCATCCCTGGATTGCTATCACCTGAGCACGCTTAACTGTGGAGTTCTCCTCTCATCCACAGCCAATACGCCCAAAACGCGTTGGTGATATTAGAGACCAGACATTACTTATGAACCAGGAATCTCTCCTGTCCACAGTCGATGTGGGAAATATGTAGGGTGTCACAGCCGTCACCACCAACAATTGACCGCGACCACCAACCGTGCCCAACGACCATGCCAGTTGCTAAAAATTGACCGTACCCAACCGTCGCCACCAACCGGTCAAGCACTCTGTCGAAAACCTACAGTCGCTGTCGAGCGCGTCTAAAACCGACACGGTTCGGCGACGACAGTCGGTGGTCAAATGCGTGAGCGGTTTGTGGACACGATCGTTTATGGGCTCAAGTGCGGTTAACAGCGACTGTCGATTGTCGACAACGTGACAGCACGATCGGTTATTGGCGGGTTTGGGTTATCGACGGCTGTTAGTGGTTAGGTAGCGGCAGTCGGGCGACAATAGTCAAGGTGGCGGCGGTCGGTGGTCAGGTAGCGGTAGTCAGACGACAGCAGTCAAGGAGGCGGCGGGAGCGGGGATCGGCGGCGGGGGCGGGCGGCGGCGGCGGTCAGGCGGAGGCAAGGGTCGGTGAAATTTGAAATCCTTCAAAATTTGAAAGGATTTTGAAATCGTTCATTTGAAGAAATTTGAGGGAATAAATTCCAATTCCATTTCCTTTCGCATCCAAACACGTTTTGAATGAAATTCGAATTCCAATTCCAACAAATTCTACCAACCAGACACAATAACCAATGGAATTCAAATTCCAATTCCATTAAGGCTGCGTTTGGTTGGAAGGAATGGAATGGAATGAAATGGAATTAAGAAACTAGTATAATTTTCAAGTAAAATTATGTTTGAGTGGGTAATGAAATGTAAAACCCAAGGGAATGTTTTACCTCAAATTCTCTTGGTTGTGGGATTTCAAATTCCCTCTCTAGGTGGAAGGATTTTGAAATCCCACAACCAAGGGAATTTGAGGTGAAATATTCCCTTGGGTTTACTTTTAATTGCTCACTCAAACAAAATTTAACTTGAAAATTATACTAGTTTCTCAATTCCATTCCATTTCATTCCATTCTTTCCAACCAAACGCTGCCTAAATTCCATCGAATTCATGCTTGCCAAACGTCCCTTTAGTTTTTTTAACCCGTTAACAATAATCCTAAATGTATTACTCCTAAGCGTGTCAAACAGACCTATTCAGTTTGGTTGTTAGTAGTCGAGAATCGACAACAAAATGGACTATTAAGTTTGATAAAACTATACTGTTGGGGTGTTAGCCATGTAACCATGTTATTTTAATATCTACAAACATTAAATGGGCCAAAACCTTTAAGCTAATCAAGTAATTAGAACCAATCTTTTTTGCTAATCAAAGACCGGTTACTTGACTCATAAACAATATACCTTTTTATTGATTAGCATGCTATCTTTGATCAAATAAACAATAGAAACACATTCAAACATTGTTTATATTATTTAATTTTGATTATATCAAATAATCACATATCAAAACATAATGTTAAAGTGTCTGAACAAATTCTATTTATTTAAGGACTAAATATTGTGACATCAAATAATCAAATGGTTAGAATCAACTTTAAACCGATTACTTGACTTATAAACTGATTACTTGACTCATAAACAATCTCTTAATTGAAATCCATATCAATACTACAATCTAATTGTTTGCGAACTTGAAAACACAATAATTATGATTACCAATAACTAAAAAACAAATCTCTATAACATGATAACATATATTCCTAAAATTATTTTAATAATTCATAAATACAATGGTTTTTAATCTTATTTGTGATTTAGTAAACAATGTGTCTCAACCTCACATGTACAAGGGATGGAAGAAGGGGTTTGACAAAGTCTCCTTATTTATCTATCAACCATTTCTTTTTTGCCAGCCTCTCTCTTCTCATTTATGAACAAATAATAAATTAAAATCATTGAACCTTCTATCATTTATGATGAACATAATTAAGATCTTCAAGAACAAAATCACAATATCAAATGGAAGGAGTGATTGGAATTTTGAGGCTAACAATCAAGAAAGGGACCAATCTCGCAATTCGTGATTGGACCCGAGGTACAAGTGATCCGTATGTAATCGCAACCTTGGATCATCAGGTCAGGTTTCTATTTCTATTTCTTTATCGTTGAAAGGGTTTTTTATTTAATTTTTTATCATATAAATGTTACCTTTCAAAACACATAGTCAAATACTAGAAGATGTGATTAAGCACTTTTGATTTTTTGTATGAGAATTTTAAATGTGATATTTGACTTGGATCAAATATTTGGGAGATCACTTTCCCTTTTAAAAATTTGGTTAATATTTTCTTGGGTTTATTTAATTAATATGACGAGCTTCAATTTCTTATTTGATTAAAACAAAGCTTTATGTTTTATTGCAGAAAACAAAGACTAAGGTGGTGAGGGACAATTGTAATCCTGTATGGGATTGTGATTTGACAATGATCATCAAGGACACCAAGGCTCTAATTACACTTGTAAGTAACCAATATTAAAAATATATATATATTCTTATAACAAATAATTTAATTAATTGCATACTTTTTTATTGTCTTTACATATAGTTTTCTTAAGTTGTCATGATACGTTTAAAATTATTTTGAGAAAATTTTTAAATTTTTTATGGGCAAAGATCTAACTAGTTGAAAATCCTCAACCAATGGTTGGACAAGATTTATTATTGAATGATAATATGTTCAATATTGTTTCTAATTTCTACATCACGTTAATAATTGAACACATTTTGTGCTATAGACGGTGCATGATAGAGACACATTTAGTGAAGACGATAATATGGGTGTAGCAAAACTTGATCTAAGTCCGTACATCGAGTGCATGGAAAGGTACACTGACTTACACGACCTCCCGGTCGGTACTAAACTTGAAACGGTTCAACCTGACGAACATAACAACCTAGTCGAAGAGAGTCATATTATATGGAATAAAGACGCGATCACACAAGATATGATCTTACGATTGCAAAATGTTGAAAACGGTGAACTTGAAGTGCAAATAGAGATCACTCCTGTTGAAAATCATCACTTAATACTCCAAGATGAGGTTGTAGAAGGTGAGTAAAACCATATTAAAAAGGGCTATCTCTTTTCTTATTTTTAAATTTGTATACTTTATGTAATAAGTTATTGTTAACATAATAAATATAAGAAAACAATAGCGTTACATCTCATAAGGTTCATGAGTGTTTAAAGATGTTCAAAAACCACAAACTCTCATTTATTGATACAATCTTTTAGAGTTTTAGGATGCAACCATTGATACGTAGTTACCAAGTGTCATACCTTAGGTAATTGCAAAAGTAACGTGAAATGGACTCACTGGGTCAGGTAACGAATCATATCAGGTTTGGGTCCGTTCGGCCCGATTTAAAAAGACCTAGCATCTCTCAGCTAAGATTCGGCATATCTGGTCTATTTTATAAAGACTGTTTTCGACGGTTTTGTTCCATACTACTGGCCGTAGCCGGCTCTTAATCCATTCCCGTAAGATAGTTCACTCAAACTCCCCCTGATGAAATATAGAGTCCCTATATCCTTGAAGTTAGTGGAGAACAGCCATCGGACCGGATTTGTCGTAAAATTGAAAGGAATATCTCTCTTCTTCTTCATTTTCAACAGGAATGCATCAACAAAACTTCCCTTCCATATAGATTGCGTTCTACTAGAATAAGATCAAAATGAGTTGTTTTTAAAAAGTATCAAAGGACTTGTTAATTTCATGCTTTCTTTCGTTGTTTTGATTTCCATAAACAATGCTAATATAATAAATATTTAAAAATTTAAATTTTGCTTCTATTAACTTTGTAAAATGTTTTGTATTTAATAAATAAACATTTAATGATTTTACGGATAATTGTGTCCATAAGAAGTATTATCTATTAATAAAAATCAAATAAATAAAAAAAGTTGTAACCTTAATATTGTGTATAATCTACTTGCTTGCTTGTAGCACGTCGTATGCATTCAGGCATTGATTGAGTACAAACTTAAATTACAAGTGTTACGGGTTTGAGAAATATGTGATACCATAGTTAATATTCGTTGATTATCCAAAACCGATCTTAGACCCATTTACGAGAAACATGTAAATTAAAAAAAATCAAAGACAACATATATACTTGAAATAATTATGTTTTTTGTAGTCAGTTTTGACATGTCTTCACAAACATATTTGGTAGCCATGCTTGAAAAACCAGAATTAACCACTAAATCTAATTGTTACTTGCACATATGCTTAATACAAACAATTATCATAACTATTATTGTTTGAACAAATGTAAAACAATCATGTATAACTGGTTCTAAAAAAATATGTAACCATTATAGTATTATGCTGGGACAGTGAGTAACAAACATATACTCTAAACAAATATATGAAGATGTTTGAGTCTGAAATCATCATACTTTGCTTGTAATCAGTTTGAATGGCCTAATTAGTTTGGAGGATGGAATGATCGCGAATAAGACTCATGTAATTGATTGAAGATAGATTACGAGTTTGTGAAAATTCAAAATTAGATGTCTAAAGTAATTAGAGCTCAATGAATAGACGAGCTCAATCAAGTTCTACAGTAAGCTCACGAAACTTAATTACTACTTCTAGCTTTTTCTTTTTTGTTTTGGGCGGGGGTGCCCGGGGGGGGGGGGGGGGGGGGGGGTGTTATAGCCCATATATAACTTTCCATGATCTTCTTTGGTTTTCCCTCTATAATGCATAACGTGTCAATTTCATTAAAGGCAACATGTATGACGCATGTCCATGATAGCATACCATCTATCATTTTTATTGCACCAATTTGATAAAAATTTCAAGATAGATAGTTATTTGTGACATCACCTATGATCATGGCACACACGCAGTTCTTCAACGCTTATGTCAAGTTTGTCGGCCATAATTAGAGATAATGCAACACACTTCATGGACTATCAATCCCACGATCTCCACCATATGAAGAGGAGGTTGATTTACTACAAATCATCGTGTCATGAGAATAATAATGAGCTCTCATACCACTTGAAGTAGAACAAAAGTGCTAGATAAGTTTTAACAAACGTTTACATATATAAAATCTATATGAAATCAATATTACTACCATATATCATTAGTTATTTTTATATGAATATCTATATACACAACGGTCATAATGAAAACATTAAGTTCATCTAAGTAACCTACATATTAGCTAAAGACTTAAATTTAATAAAATACCATGACCGAATATTAATCTATAGTCTATAGTATCTAATAAAAGAAGGTTTTTTTGTCACTTGTCACTCTCTTAAATTACCATTTTGACACTTGTCATTATTTTAAAAATACTCACTTCATTTTCCCTCCAAAAAGGTATTTTAGTAAATTAAACACTCAAACTAATTTCACTCTCTTAATAAATCAATTTTATTAATTGATACATTTCTCTCTCTAATCTAAGTTTTCTAAAATCAAGCTATGTTTTTAATATTAAACTTTATTAAGAAAATAAAAAATCAAATCATTTTATTAACATAGAAAAAAAAAAAAAAAAAAAAAAAAAAAACAAATTTTTATATAATATAACATTTTAAAAACACTAAACCTTTTTGAAACAAAATATTTAAAATCGATCCTTTTTTAAAAAAAATTATAAAAAATATGAAAGTTTCTAAAAGCAGTTTTATTAAAACAACCAGAATAATTAAAAACCTGAGTTTTTAATAAACAAGATTTTTACAAACAATAACTTTTTTATAAAAAAATCTTACCACGAATGTTTAAAAATAAAAATATTTAGATAAGAGAGTTAAAAAAATATTATAATTATTTTATTTCTTGAACTATTACGTATATATAATTTTTATCATATCTTATATTAAAATATCGTATTATAAATCTTCGTGTTTATTACTAACTATAATCCGTTTAATAAATTGATTACCAACCTATCTATCTATAACAAAAAAATCTAAAATAAAACTTGACATAATTGTAAGTTTTATCATACTAACTTTCTTATTTCTTTTTATTATTATTAATAATATTAAATTCTTATAATATTACTCATACCATTTTCAAATTAAAAATTATATAATTTAATAAATTAAAACCTATATTTTTATTAAAACATACTTTTTGAAAACAAAAGTTTTATAAAGTACAGAATACAACAAATTGTTTTTAAAATAAATTAATTTTTCTTAAAACAAAATATTTAAAACCCATATTTTTTATAAAATAAAAGTTAAAAAAAATACATTATTGTTTATTTACGTAAAGTAGCTATTGATATGCAATTATAATCATATTTTATCTTCAAATATGATTTTATAATTTATAAATTTTTATTACTAATTATTTTGTATTTTATTTATTCAACCCGTGTAATGCACGGGTACTAAACTAGTTTTTGATCAACATAACCAACATCTAAACTTAATAAAACCCACATTAACTATACTACATTTTGCAAGGCCGAGGGCCTTTGCCACAAGCCATTGCAACCCCCTCAAACTTGATTCTAATTAAATATGTAATTCTATTTTCATCTTGTTTATTTAACGTATGACAATCATTTCTTTTTTAAAGCAGTGCCCATCCAAGATCTTTATCTAGAACGTTTTCAATTAACTTAGCTCTATAAGAGATCTTTCAGGTGTCTTACCACTAGCTCATATTGTGGTAAGACACCTAATCATCATTAATGTTACAAATTTCTAATATTCAAATATCTACTTAAGTAGTTGCATTAAACGTTGATCAATTTATTTCCATGCATACATCGTATCTCGGCCACAAGTGTTGGCATCTTATTTGATTTGCACCACATTTCATCCCATTCCTTCATAGTGACCCGACCCTTACTATCTTCGAACAACCTTCCACATCAAATCCAAATTTTATTACAATACAAGTGAATAAAATCAATTTAAAAAAGATTATTTCAACCTAGATTTGAAACCAAGTTCAAAAAACTTACAGAAATCATTTAAACACAACTCAACGTATACATTGCTCATCTATATTCTATCATTCCTTCTGTTCAAATCACTAATCGTCGCATTGTTTGTGGAAGTTTTTAAACTTATGGAGGGTGTAGAATTCATGTGGTGTATATAGTTTTAGAATACTTTATAGTGGTTCATAGAGGATCCATTATACATCAACCAACACACTCTTAATTTTATCAATTGTACTTATTGCAACGTGATGACTTAGGAAGCATGCCACTTCTAGAGTCCACTAGACACTAAGGTGGAGTCAATGTAAGAAAACCTAGAGAGTGTTGCTGGTTGAGATAAGAGACTCATCATAAACCACTATGAAACCATTTTGAAACTAGAAATAATCACATAAACTTTAAAAGCTTGAAATTATTAAAACTTCTTTGTTTATGAATAATGTAAGGACACATTGAGATTTAAAATAAATATTAACAGCACATTAATGTCATCTTAAGGAGAACAACAATAATAAGCAAAGATAGATATATCCCATTATTACTACAGCATACACACAAGCAGCATATCTGCCGCTAACTTTATTATTCAATTGTAAACACACACATCATGCGCGCATAACTTCAATCCCCTTCGTTTAATCTTCAATTAGAGCTATTTAGCATGGTTATGTGCATCCAATTTTCGAACAACTTCACAAAGGAGATCCATAAAGGAAGTTGGATATGGTACACTTGTGTCTGGCCTCTCAAACTCAATGGTCCATATAGCCAACTAACCATCATCCTTTGGTTCAACATGAAATATGACTTTAAAGCTCCTGTATAGCTCATCCTTAAGCTCCCCTCCAATGGACTTCAACACAATCATGTGCTTTTCTTCGTCCACTAATTCAATTATATCTTTTTTTATTTTCTTTTTTCCCTCTATTTTCATGCATAAAAGTTAAAATTAATTGATATGTTACACATGATTTGGGAGAAATAAAAGAAGTATGTTGTGTGATACGTACCATGAGTGTAGTGCCAAGTGATAACTGATCCAACGGCCCCTCTCTCACCCTCATGCAGCTCGCAATCATGAACTATATCAGGGATTATTCCAATCATCTCATGCGGTTTGTGCCTAAGGAGATCATGGAAGACATCACCGCTATTACTGATCTCCACGTAACCAATTAAATTTCCTGACAGAGCCATCGAGATAATTATTCTCTCAAAAGGAAAACAAGTTTTACAATAGATGGTTGGGGAGTTGGTGGAAAATATAGGCAAGTATTGATGGGTTTATATAGAAACTTTTATGATATGAGCTAATTCAAGGGTTGGCATATTCAAATGTGGAGCCATTAAATAAAAACAAATGAACAAGATAAATAGATGTAATTACTTTTGCTCCACATGATGATTGAAAAACACTATGACAAAATGATGTAAGTGGGTTGTCGACTCGCATAGCCAAATTCCATCATAAAACCTTTGACTTTCATGGATGTTCTATTTCATAC